>CM030369.1:126030408-126377473 GCA_003604175.2 Clonorchis sinensis | reverse complement strand
GGATGTTTCTCGCAGTCCAAAGAAGTTTGTTTCCTAAATAACATCATTCTTTTCTTATTTTGAATACCTCATCAATCCATGTTGGCCCCTCTTACTGAGTTTCCTTTAATCCGATGCACAAGGCTGTTCAATTGACTTGATATTCAAGGTATTGATTTAGTAAGTAAGTAATGTGTAAGTAATGTTAGGAATGACGGAAGTTTACCGACAACCCACTATCTGCTTCGCTCTTTTTGCCTCCATCAAGCAGTCCACCAAGACAACTCCTGATTGAGGAGCAAAGTCATTCAAGCTCACGTTAATCTCTAGTCAACACTAGTTGAAAATAACAAGGAGTGATCTTCACTATCGTTAATTAACTTTTCGGCTTGAAAACAGGGCGTCCAATCTGAAGATTCACTGAAGAATCTAGCCGCTAGAATTTGAAGTGCCGTTTTTTGTAAAACTCGAACCCGCCTGTATACCACGTGGTTTTTAAAGTGATCTTGATGAAATGCTGAGAAGGGGAGAAGGGAAGAACACAGTTGTGTTGTTCAGCATTTTCAAGCTGTTGAACGAATGACCAGGTATGAGCAACCCAAAAGGTACACCAACGGATGTGCGCTTCTGATGTAATGCGTCAACAATGCTATAGTGGAATGTTGCTGCTTCAGTGCCAAACAAAACTTGAAGCGTACTCCGACTTGGGTTTCGGAGATTCCGATCGCGGTAGTATGTTGGCCCAGCTGGAGTCTGGCTGTGGATTTATCTTGTAACTGTGGAGCAGTGTATTATCCATGGGAAGCTTGAACTGTGCTTGATTTTCCGTTATCCTCCAGGATTCGTTTGATCGTTTAGCTTCCTGAGATACACGCGGCATTTTGTCTATACGTCACCAATTACAGTGGTGTATTTCCGCATCAATTTATCAGCTCCCGCCTGGAGTGCGCAGCTACCTGCCTCACCTCCCCAAACCACCGGTGAACAAAACTGTGGCAGCTACAACCACTGTACGACAAGTACACGGTTCTTACAGCTGACGATAATGATGATGTTGAACGATTGCTTTCAAATCCTCAGCTGAAATTGACATGTTTGTGTTCGCGTTGGGTTCCCGTCGCCAGTGTTATATCCTCTTTGATAATATATCAGTCAGGCACGTTAGATCACAGAAATGGAGAAGACAAACAACTTCGAGGAACTTATACTGCAAACAAGTGGATCGTTCCGTTGTATGGAATTCATCTGAACCAGAATATAAAAAAGAGCTAACAGTCCAATAGGATGTCAGTGAGAGACTGAAATGCAGTATACAAGACAAATCGTTAGTAAAATGGATTTGTTCATTTGGAGGTAGCCCTCCTAACAGCCCTAAATGGTTTATCACAGACCTCAAATATCTGCCAACTTCAGCTTTACTCTTATTCATGATAAATGTGATATTCGCATTGTCGATCTGCCGGTAAGGACCCCAGTTAGGTGTTCCTTGACCGTCTGTAGATAGTCACTCTTGTTCATGACAATAGTGGCCTTACCCTTATCCGCCTTTGTAATCACTGTGTTGTCCACCTGTTTAGGGTGTTTAGCGCTCTTCGTTCTGTCGGTGTAGCATTTGGAGCTCTTGGCTGCTGGAACTTCAGGACTGTGATCGGCTGTACCCTTAGCTTCTCCGCCTCCATTAGTTGGTTGAGCTCCTCTTTCGGATGATACATCCGCATTATTCAAAGGTGGGGCTGAAGTACTCAGGCAGTGTTGGTCTGATCTACTTGCTTGTTTCTGGGAGGAGACTCCAGTGCAGCTTGTACCATCGGTAGTGGTGTCCGTTTTCGAAAAACGCGCTCGTAATGAGTACCGTGTGGTCTGTTTTTTGAATGAACTGGCATGCGCTTTGTATCCACAAAGTGTAAGTTCATGCTCCTAGACATGGAATCACTGAACACGTCCTAACAATCAAGGGAGAGGCACGGGAAGTTGTGAAAGTCGTATTAGTTCAGATTGTATGTGGCAGATGAGGTCAATCTACGAATCTGCAAGGCTCTGGTCGCGTTTGCTAATTTGGCATATATATGGCCTCAAGGCGGTATATCCCTGAATCTCAAAGGACGTGTGTATCAAGCTACAGTGCGGGCTGTTTTATTGTATGGTTGTGAGACGTGGCCTCTTCGAGCAGCGGAACTGAGACGTCTTCAGGTGTTCGACAATCGTTGTCTCAAGACCATAGCTCGTGTACGTTGGTGTCGGAAAATCCGTAAGGAGGCACTTAGAAAGAGATTTTTCGGTCGTGCAACAGGAACTTCCGTTGAAGAATGTGTCTAGCACCAGAATCTGCGTTGGTTAGGCCATGTGTTGTATATGCCGAACCATCGTTTGCCAAAGAAAACGCTGTTTCCCGTGCCCAATTCAGATTGGCGGAAGCAGCGATGTAACCAACCCTTGACCTGACGGAGGGGTATGAAAGAGATCACGAAAAGTCTGGGTGCTGTCCGGTGCTACTGGCCTTTCAGGACGGGGACCGCGTGATCCCCACAGCACCTGGTTGGAGACGCTGCTAATCGATGTCAATGGCGTTCTTGTCAGTTTCTATCCAGATTGTCTGAATGAGTATCTGGGGTGTAGACACCTCGGAATGAATGCATTAAGCTAGCACTAACCCCCATCCGCGTTGATTCTTTTTTTTTGTCCGCCGTCACCCATTGAGGTTTGACGCGAGAGCAGCAAGCGGGATTCCGGTCTTGGAGCCGCATTGACGAAACCCTTACACTCCGTCATGTTCTAGAACACCTGCATTTGTGGGTCTTTTATAAGACCCACAGTATAATATGCCTGGATGTCCTAGGCACATTTGACTCAGTTGACCAGTCTGCTCTCCTTTCAATGCATCCTCGGCAAGGAATGCTTTGAAAGTTTGTGAACAGTAATGCGTCTGTGGTGTTCTCAGACTTGCGGGCATGTGACAAAATACGGGAAGCTCTCCGAAAGCTTCTGTACACGAAGTGGTGCCTGAAAAGAATGCACACCCTCACCGTTCCTGTTTACTTTTGTGATACAAGACCAGACTTCTGGTGTCCAAATGGTTGATGATGAAAACTTGTCGATCTGGACTATGCGGACGATATTGTTCTCGTCTTCGAGGAAGAGAAAAAGTTAACGGTGTTTCGGGATGCACCGACTAAAGTCACCCGACCTTTGGCACGCGCTTTGCACGTTTTGGTACCTAGGTTGTGGAGCGTTTTACATGCCTTGGGAGTTGTACTAGTTCCCGTTGTAGTGTTACAGATGAGGTCAGTGAACGAATCTCTAGGATTCGGGTGGTGTTTCAGAGACCGATTGCGGCAAAACGGTATGTCCCTTAATTTCAAGGGATTTGTATATCAGGTTACAGTACAAGGTATTTTGTGCGGCTCTAAGGCGTAGTCTCTACGAGCAGCATAACTGAGATGTCTTCAAGCTATTGACAACCGTTGTCTCATAACCATAGCTCATGTAGGATGGTGCCGGCGAATGCTTAACGAGACAATTAGAAAACGAATGTTGGGTTGTGCAGTGAGGACTTCAGTCGAAGAATGTGTCCAGGACCAAAGCCGTGATGGTTAGGCCGTGTTTGCCGAAGAGAGTGTTGTTTCCGGTACCCAATTCATATTAGCCCAGGTAGGGACGTTGTTAACCTTTGACCTGGCATATTATTATGGTATATATTACGAAATATCTGGGTGTTGTTGCGAGCCACTCTCCAGGATGGGGTTCCGCGTGATCCTCTCTGTGTACGGTTAGAGACGTTGTACAATGGTCGTTGATTTGTTCGCGATGGGTTGGTGGTTGTCTGAATAGGTGTCTGGATGTTTAGATGCCTGAGAATGATTGTTGCAGGTTAGTGCTAAATCCTTTCCCTGTCCACTTTTACTCCTTTCTCCACAATAGGTTTTTCAAGATATGTTTGTACAACAGCGAAGCGATGGTATTGAACGCTGGTTGACGAGGATGATGGTGACATTAGATGCTCAATCACTCTTTTCCATTTATCCCCTAATATCCCAGTACTATTCGTTTCTGGTAGCAGCTTCGTGTCACCTTTATTATGCTAAAATTTGTTTGCTGCGGGCTGTTTGATCACACGTATGTACGTTCGTCAAAAGGTGGTCGTGTTTTTGTTCAGCCTACACCTTCCGGGCCACAGCTGCCGTTATTTTCACAATCTGAAACATTGCGCGTTGAACTTTTAGATAGTTCAGTGACAAATTGTAAAAAAGAAACGAGATTGGAAACCAGAATGGCTGTCTGGGATGACAGCAGGGGATTTTGGGGTATTTTGGGGTCAATCTGGATGTGCAGCGGGGGAACTGAACGTAGAATACGCCCTCAGTCGACTTCCCCTGTCTAGGCTTGGGCAACCTGGCAGTATCCCAGCCCTCGTGCTTCCTTCGGGTGGCATGGCAGCTAGGCACCGAAAGGGTGCTACAGCTGAACGATTTTTTTCCCTCAGTCATGGAACAAGATTGGACGGGATTGAATTGGATCTTCATCCCATTTTGGTTTTCTCATATTTACCTTACATTTCGACCGTATTGACTTCTAGGACAGAAGAATGTGCGTCACCCACCTAGGGTCATCCCGTTTTGGCATCCAAGTTTCATGGGGAGGGAAGGGTTTCTTACTTTTAGGAGCTACTTCTATTTTTCTTGAGAATGCGTCTAGGCTTTGTGCATCTGAGTGTGACTTTAAGGCAGCAGGGTAGCGTGTTTGTCAATTCTCTGCACATTAAACAACCTGATAAGAGAAGCTTTGTGTATTCAGGTTGATTCAGCCCTCCGGTGAACATAAGCCGTAGCACTGGAATAAGGTTTTCTTCTCACATTTCTACAACTGCAGAATGGGTTTTCATCTAGGACGCAGATCAATGCCTGAATGAGAGTTCACGTCTGTCAGGCTTGTACCTGTCCTGCACTGCATATTCAAGATGGTGCAACCACAGTGCAGTCATCCAAAAACCAATAGCATAAGTTGGGTCTCCAATGAAGCCATCGAGCAACACTCTGCATCCAACATGTTTACCGTAACATTCCGGACAAGTGTTTTACAAACCAGGCGAAGAACTTATGAAGAGGATTTGTGCCATGCTTATTTTTGCCACAGACGAGTGCACCCGAGCTCCCAAACGTCCACCGAATGATGAGTTGTAGATCGTCGTCGTCCCAGTCTGTGGACGACGTCCGACGTTGAAAAGAAGACTGTGTCGTTATCACGGATCACCTGGCATGAATAGCTTAAATGCGATATATTCATGGGGCTAGTTTGTTCTTCCTCAAGGGTCGTTTGTACCAAAGGTAGTTTATCTAGTTCCGAATGTCTTGCCATTCTAGGATTGAACTATTCAGTTTGTATTCTTTTGTTTCAGTGTGACGGCCCATTATTGGTTGAAAGTTCGTCATCCTTCTGCTCAGAAGCTCTCTTGCATCTTGATTCTTTGTTTATGAACGACAGCGGAAGTACCGAATTGGCAATTTCGCGACGAAATATTATAAGTATCGCCTGGTACCTTTAGTTTCTTGTACTCATTCAACACAAAGCATAGTCATCAAGGCCCTGTGTCAAGTGGCAGGGGAAACTGTGTTTGATGAGCTTTACCATGCGGTGGATGATCTTGTCACTATTTTGGAAAATATATTTTATCATGGGCTGAAACGTGAGTTCCGTTATTACAGTTGGTGTTATTTTTTCCGAAGGGCGTGGTAATTTTCAGTTTCGTGGATCTGCTCATCCATGGGATCTCGTATCGCATGTTTGTGAGCGAGTTTGCCCAGGTTGTGTCGAAAAAGTCGAACTTATCAGCCGTTGTCAAAGTGACCACTCAAAGGTGAGGTAATTGTTGAAATTAGCTGATGAATTTTAGCTACGGACATGGATCAAGATCGCTCTAATGGAGCATCGGTTGCATGATGTGTTTTCCGTCCTTCGAGCTGAAATTCCCAAGCTGGAGTGAGTAGCAATCTGTCGTGTGCTGCATCTCATTTGTAAAAAAGCGCTGCTTCTATCTGATCCCTGTTCCATCACTGCCGCTCCGACTTTGAATTTACCTGTTTGGAGTCAGAAACGCTCTGTTTTCGACTCGGCTGGAAGAATAGTAGAAAAATCTAATTTGATTTGAAGATAGTTGTCACAAGCTATTCCCGTTTTTTAAGTTGCGCCTAATTTTTGAATCAGTTACAGTACCCTTTCTCACCCTGGATCGTTTAAATAACATCTTCGCGGGTCTCATTCGTCTTTCAAAACTGAGAATTACCTTCCTGGTCCATTAAAAGTCTCAAGATGTCGAGAGTGAAATAACGTTCTCGAGAGACTATACTGAAATCTGCAAAGCACACTCGCATGTTCTTTGTCGAGAAAATTTTGTTTCCCCGTCTGTGGACACGGCCTTGCGGCGTTGTGTCAATCCAAATATTGCTCTACAGACCGGAGGCGCATAAGACTTCAAGACCGTGAAAAGTTCGAGTTATCAAGGTAACTGCCATGTGTTTATCAAGCGAGTGCCATTGACACCCGCGTTTCTTTCGGTTGGTCGGGTTTCCACGTATATACGATCAGCGCCTCAGCAAGTTGCGACTGTCGTTGGTTGGATGATCGGAGAACAACTTGAAGAACCCCTGTCGGCTCCATGTATGCACACAAGCAAATGCCGCGAAGTGAACGAAGCAGGTGGTTTCCTTTCTTGTAATACTAAACCATCACGTTCGGTCGATTCGCACATTTTTTGTGCCAAAAGCGGCGGTTAATTAGCAGTCTTAGTTGTCCCCCATTTCGACGTATGCCATTTATCAAAAACTATACATTGACCGTCAACCATTGATATAGGTATGGAGTTGCATCAGATGCTTACGCATTTGAGCAGTCTATTCTACCTGACCGTTGTACTGGTTCATGGGCGTTTCATGGAACGTTCAACATACGTCTTAGTTGATAGTTCCAGTTCAGGTAATTGTGAGTTTTCTCACTGCACCGACCTTCGAAGATATTAAACGAACACAACCTGATGTAAGACTGAGTCAAGTCATTAAGAATGACCTGTTTGCTGAGCATACGGAGCATTCAAGAACCACCAACTCAGTCTTTGCTGGAAAGCCGAGAGGCACTGTGCTTTTGGGCATAGAATGATTTTACTTACAGGACGAACTCTCCACGAAAATCCCCAAATCTCAAACTGACAGCCACCAACTCAGCTACACGACGGAACCGGTCAAGGTTTTCTAAGTATCTTGGTCCAGTCTTTGTTGTATGAAGAACCGATGTGCGATATTACCACTCATCATTACCGATAGCACATCATCGGTGTTCCACCCTCACGCTTCGTTGCTGTACATAACCATGGTTTTTTGTGAACCTTACTGTACAGAAGAATGGACTTAGTATTAACCTACCACAACAATTCCTGGGTACCTAAAGATACTCATTCGGACAATCTGGGTAGAAGCTGACAACAAGAATGCCGCTGACATCCATTAGCAGCCATATCTTGCAGCATCGCCAACCAGGCACTGTCTGTCACGTGGACTCCATCGGTAGAGGCGAGTCGCCCAGACGGAACCCAGACTTTTCATAATCTGTCTCATTCCTGTCGTGACTACATAAGCCATACTTTCCTTATGTAATTAACTGGCAATTATTACTCTGTATTTTTAGCTCGTGTACTATCGTTATTAGACTTCTAAAGTGTACACCACCTTCTATTCTGTCTTCCTTCCAATCCCACCCGGAACCACTCAACTGTCGCAACGGTTTAATCGTCTAATAGTGGATCATCTTATCCGACCTACGGTTTTTGAGACCGATCCTCATTCACCAGACACCGCGATACAATGGACTCAGTGGTTCCGTAACTTCAAAGCCTATATAAATTCATTCAAGCCTGAAAGTCTAAGTAAAACGGAAACTCTTGTACGTCACATTGACCTTATGGTGTAAGACTTCATTGCGGAATGTACCGACTACAATTCTGCGCTGACATTATTGGGAAAACCTTGTATTCACCCGAAAAACATTGTGTATGCACGCCACCTCTACAAACCCGGTCAGGATGCTGACCAGTTCGTCCAACAACTGAAGTTGTTTGCTAAAGATTGCGTATTCAAAGCAGTATCTGCTGTGGAACATACAAACGGAGTAGTCCGAGATGTCTTGATAATCGGACTACAGTCGCGCAGCATTCGAGAGAAGCCGCTAACCTGGCATGAATTAGACCTTGACAAGGCTCACGAAGCCTCACGAGCTCTTGGACTTGCTCGAAAACAATCACGATCTTACATTCACGGACAGTCTGGTGCTTGTTCTATGCCTACCCTTTCGTCCTCGGTTAATGATGAAACAACGTTTTCTGCCGCTAAACAACAAACTTGTTATTCGAGAAATACACTAATTTGCGAGAGACTCACCTGGAACCCAGCTGAATCTCCCGTTTTTGGTGTTTCCAGGCAACTGAATGTGCTGCACCAGGCCTCCTCATGTTCCAGTTGCTACGACATTCGAGATATCGCGATACATGTATATACGTAATGCACTACCCATAAGGTTGCTGATAATTCTTCGACAGCCCACGACCGGTTTCGCCCTTCTTGGGGCTCATCAGGTAGGCGTAGTCCCCGAGTTTCCGTCAACCTTATGTTCTACTTGAACCCAAATTGGACTGTTTTCCGAGAAATACACTAATTTGCAAATCAATTTGGATTCTGCTGGGTTCCAGGTGAGTCTCTCGCAAAACCAAATTGATTTGCAAATTAGTGTATTTCTCGAAAAACAGTCCAATTTGGGTTCAAGTAGAACATAAGTTTGACGGAAACTCGGGGACTGCGCCTACCTGATGAGCCCCAAGAAGAGCGAAACCGGTCGTGGGCTGTCGAAGAACTTTCAGCAACCTTATGAGTAGTGCATTACGTATAAACAAACTTGTTACTTTTGTTGGGACCTCAAGCAACCTCCTAGTAGGTGTCCTGCTAAGGGATCAGTCTGCAAAAGTTGTGGGAACATAGGGCGTGTTCAACGCGTCCGTAGGTCTAAAACCTCGAAATCTCATGTGGGTTCAGCTCAAGACTCCTCAATCTCTTCGTTATTCTGCGCCGCTACTCCCAATTGCCTGCCCAAACTACAACGTATATTTTGGCCAACGGCGTTGCTGTCCAACCTCTTATTGATACAAGCCACTCCAGAGGTTTCTTTTTACCACCAGTCTTACAAGCTTGTAACTGGAAGCCATTTCCTTATGATTCTGTGATGACAATGGCGTCGGTGACACATTCATGTTTCACCAAAGGTTATTGCCTTGTGTCGATTTAGCACAAAGATGCTACATATGAACGGTTCAAAATTTGTATGTTACCGAACCTCTACAGACGTCTTTCTCGGAAATTACTTCTTAGGGTTGCATGATAAGGTTGAAATTCCATTTGGTGGTACACTAACTGTTTGGTGTAACATTAGCGAAACTGGAATCCCCATCTTACTGCGAATTGCGAACCGATCGCCGCGAAATCCCGTCGTCATACACCCGAAGATGAACAACTTATACTTACCGAAGTAGATGGGATGCTCGCCGATGACATAACCGAACCATGAAATTCTCCATGGAGAGCGCAAGTGCACTACAAGGGACACATGATCATAGTTTGCAGCCAGACCATCAATCGCTTAACTTACTTTGACGCTTATACTTTACCAAGACTGTATCAAATGATCGAAACCATCGCACGCTCTACTGTTTACAGTACGCTTGCTCTCCAGAGTGCATATCATCAGGTTCCAACAATCGACTCAAATGAGCTGTTTCCTGCATTCGAAGCTGCTGGGAACCTATACCAATTTCGGCGCATTCTTTTCGGATAACAAACAGGGTTGCCTGTTTCCAACGGAGGTTAAACAATGTCACCAAAGCCGAATAGGTGAAAGACATTCGCCTCTGTTGCTAACTTTACTGTATGCGGTAAAACGAGAGCTGAACATGACCGTAATCTTAGTTATTTTCTCAACGTTGCTAAAACATACAACATAACTTTGAACAACACAGAAGACAGCTTCGCAACCGAACAGAATATTCTTCTGGGTTACAAGGTCTCCAAAGTACACTTGGGTTTTCGAGCAAAACTGGTGCCACTATCTCCTCGGGAGACATTTTAAACTGATTACGGATCAACGTTCGATTGCCTTTATGTACGGGAACCAACAAATGAGTAAAATAAAGAATGATAAGACTGAATGGTGTAAAATAGAATTGTCGGGGTACAACTACGACGATACCGGACAAACGTGTTGCTGATGCCCTTTCTCGTTTACCGCTAAAATACACACTTATTCCAGGGTGGGATGAGTGTCGTGGCTATATAAAGCACACTTTTCATATATAGTTAACTAATAATTATCACTCATGTACTACGATTATTAGACGATTAAAGCGTACATTACGCCCTTCTATTGCGTTCATTCAAATCTCACTTAGAACCACCCAACTCTCGCAAGAAAACCCCTCTGTCAGGTCAAAGGCCACCTCTTTGCTTGCGCCACTCTGAATTGGACACGGAAAACAGCACACATTAAGGTCGGGACTGGTATATAAAACGCTCTGCAACCTCGATTGTCCCTCCTTGGCTTGTGGGTGGCGTGTTCAATGACTACATCTGCAGGACATGGCTCTACGGTGTGTGCCAGCTAAGCTCATGATAAATGACGGGATGATCCAAAGACATCTGCTCCTTTTTCTCTTGTACGAAGACAGGAACCATCTCGTCTGCATATTCCAAAGCAACACGGTTTTTTATCAGCACTCATCTGGACACTAGAGTTTAAAAGAGCCATCATCGTTTGTTACACTATCTCGCGAATTACGAAATTCTGTAGGAATCGAGAGGTTAGGCATCCTTTGCGTACAGAAGCTTTCGGAGAGCTTTCTCCATATTGTCACATGCGCGCAACTCTGAGAACACAAAGAACGTATTATTGTTCGGAAACTTTCGGGATATTACTTGCTGAGGAATTGTTTTGGGGAGAACTGACCCGTTAACTGAATCGAACGCGCCTTGGAAACCCAGGAATATCAAAGTTATGGGTAGTTTATTCCTATAGCGTTGTTCTATTACCTGATGAATGTGAAGATTTTGTCAAAGTAACCCCTACAAGGCCGGAATCTCACTTGCTGTTCTCGAGTCAATGCTTCACGGGCCAGTATAAGGTGACGAAGGTTAAGTGACGCCAAGAGTCGTGTTACCACTGGAGTCAAGCTGATCCCTCCTGATTACCACACTCATTAGATGCTCCTTTTTCGAATACGCGCACCATCGCCGATTCTACATTGTTGTTTGGGATAGTCTTCTCTTCCCATGTGCAGGCAAGTAGATCAAATAATCAGTGATTGACGACTTCATCTCCGTCCTTGGACTGTGCGGATGGAGGTCATCTGGACTGAGAGTTTATTGGTGCTCGAGTGAGCACATAAACCTCCGAGTGCATGGGCTGTTCCAGGTTCACCGTCTAGGATTCCACTACAGCGGCATCCAAATGAGTGCATGCAGTTGGCAGCGAGTATTGTTCAAAATGCTCGGTCTAGCAGTCGAATCGCATTTTATTGATGATGGTCGCGCATCTTTGTTCCTTGATCATTTCCGAGGACCGGTCACGAGGATCAGCCGAATTAATCTTCGGATATTCCCGGCTTTCTGGACCTGTTTCACTTCTTTAGCCTTCCGTTTCGACCAGACGCACACTAGGTTTTACTTGACGTGTGATAATTCGTCCGGCTGCAACAATTCTGCAGTTGACATTGCATCACCCTGGTTTCTTTGTATTCCATTTGGGCGATATGAGGTTAGAGCGCACGGGAAATCGGGTTAAAGTTATCGACTAAAGTTTACATTGAACTTGTTCTGGTGTATTTTAATGACTGCATTTTAAAAGTATGGTTACAATGTACACATTTGCGAGTTTACGTTCCAGGACCCGTGTGGATATCCGGTGAACCCCACACAACTGATGAAACGGTTCTATGAATGCCTGCCTTCAGAGTTAGCTGAATATGACCATAATTATGCTCCCAACACACCCGAAATTTATTTACAAGTTGCTCTTATGTAGCAGCTGGAACCAACGTGCCTATGGTACACGGTTTATAGCTGATAAATTGAACTGAATTGAACTAACGTAGTACTTTCCAAAAATGTTTGACGCTAAACTCGAGCACCTTATTGCCTACTGGTTATTTGCCACACAAGCCCATATGTACGGATCCCACCCCCATCCGTCACGGAACTACGGTAAGCACATCATCTGGCGTCGTCTTTGGAAGCCGCTGAAAGCATTCAATCAGTGAAACATCATTTTAGGACCAGAAGGGCGGGCTTGAGTGGCCTAATTATCCCGCAAGTTAAACTGACTGGAACTTCTTTCCACAAGGCTCAACCGTGTCAGGAAGGTCAGAGGGGAGCAGCCAAAGTAAGAACGGTGAGTCTCCGTACTGCGAATAGTCGTAATACGAGACAGTCTGGGACAATCCTGTATGGTTTCAGTGTAAAGGCATTAAAGTGTTTCCCCAGGCGACCAGCATGTCCATAACTGTGGAAGCGGTGATGGTGAATTGCCCAGAAGAAGGATGGGTAAGTAAGTACCGCACACTCCGACCACTCAACAGTTGTCCGTGACCGCCGATGAATTACACAATACGGTGGAATACAGTTGAGTCCTGCAAAGGGCTCGATGTAGCTATAAAAACAGCTCCCGTGCGCAATGCCATCAAGTGTGGGACATCTATGATTATTTCCGGCGTCATCGACCTGGGCTAACCCTCTTCTTTACAACAAGTAAAACTCTTGAGTCATCGGCTCCGTATAAAGTACCCCAAGACTGACTGACCCCCACTGACTTTCGTGTCAGGCTAGTGGTTCGGTCCTTGAACAAAACCCTCCTATTTTCCGCTGCATTGTGGATCACACTTTTGTGTCAAATTTTCTGGTTGGACTACCCCAACTAAACTCCCTATCTTAACTCGCGCAACCGAGAAGTATCATTTGCCCTCACAGTTCTTTGTTCACCTATGTCCCTTCTGAATTCCCCTCATCCTATAAGCAAAGGCTCTTTCCTTTCCACTGCCAACAAATTCAGGCACACTCAATCCTAATTTCGCTACCTCCGACAGATTAATGCGTCATTGATATCAGGTGCTTCCTCTAATGGGTAACTGTCCCCCCGTATATTCCCACATCATCTCGAACGAAACTGTGACAGCCGGAACCGTTGTATGACATATACGCAGTTTTCAGCTGAAGATGGTAAAGCTGACAAGTGACGTGAAAATAGTACTGTTGCATATATATATATATATCGTTATCTGCGAATGTTCCAAAGGACGGATAGGAAGAGGGTTCGAAGCTTTACATTTGCACTAAAAACTTGTAATTGCCGTACAGTGCACTTTTGTAAAAACGGCGGTGGGGACACCGACCAGTAATGACGACTGATGGTGATAAATCAACTGTGGTACATAACAGATGACTGTAGAGTGTGTGCTTGAGGAATTGCGATTACGCAGAGCTCCCCTTAGACACGGGGGGGGGGGGTTAAAGATACTCTTTCGACTGATCTTCAGGTGGGGACGCGCGACAGAATTGGTTGCGTCCCAATGAAAAATCATTCTCTTGTTCGTTAGCTGCTTAATTTTCCTGTTCCCTTGCTGATTTGTTCGGCCGAAGTCTACATTTATTACTAATATTTCGTCGATTTTCTCCTTATATGCGTATTACTAAATTGAGTCGCCAAATTACTGAGCTAATTTGTTGGAAAGAATGGAATTTCATAAACTGCCACGAAATCGGTTGTTAAAACTTTTGTAAAATTTGGCGAGGATTTCATTTGCACGGAAGATTTCACGTTTGTTAGGGTCAAACGAAAATTTAGCGCTTCCATGTGACGCGAATTAGTGGGAGTGGACCTGCATCATAGACTGACATGACACTGAAGAGGGCACAAGAAGTACACAGCCAAATGGAAGTTGAAGTCTCCCTATCGGGCATTCAAGGCAACTTGATCGCATATCAACGCTTGGTGCTATTTTGTATTTCCTGGCGAGTGGTGTATTTAGAACTGAAAGCAAACGACGACTGAGAGATTGTGAGCGTAGTAATCTGAATCTTCTATATCCGCCCATATGTAACAGCCTCAGGTCCGTCCATCGTCATCATCATCGACGGCATGACATCACTGCTCAACACCGATGCTTCGCTGCCATACAACCATGAATTATTTGAAAGCCTTATTGTGAAGAAAAGAATAAAAGTGGATGGCCAAAGGATTTAGTTGTACCTTACCACAATCATTCCGAGGTATCTACACCCCCAAATACTCATTCAGGCAATCTGGATAGAAACTGACAGCAAGATCGCCACCGGCATCGGTTGGCAGCCATATTTTGCAGCGTCTCCAACCAGGCGCAGTGAGGATCACGTGGCCCCCATCCTGAAAGGCCAGTAGCACTGACAGCACCCAAACGTTTCGTGATTTCTTTCATACCCTTCTGCCAGGTCAAGGGTTGGCCACCTCTCTGCTTACGCCACTCTGAATTGGGCATGGAAAACAGCACTCTCTTCGGCAAACGATGGTTAGGCATACGCAACACGTGTCCCAACCAATGCAGTTTGTTGTGCTGGACACGCTCTTCGTTGAAAGTACCCGTTGCACAACCGAAAACTCGTTTTCTAATTGCCTCATTACGGATTCGCCCACACCAACCCACACGATCCATGGTTCTGAGACAACGATTGCCGAACACCTGAAGACGTCTCAGTTCCGCTGCTCGAAGAGGCCACGTCTCACAACCATACAACAAAACAGCCCGCACTGTAGCTTGATACACACGTCCTTTGAGATTCAGGGATACACTACTTTGACGCCATGGGTGTCTCAAATTAGCAAACGCGACCGGAGCCTTGCAGATTCGTGGACTGACCTCATCTGTCCCACTACTACCGTGAACTGCAAGGTCCGTCCGTCCAGCACTCACCTATTACTTCAGTGAAAATGTGAAGTCGACAAGATGGTGACCCTTAAGGCCGTTTTTCACCCGTTGAACAACAGACTTGTAGAATTTGCTGAAGCACAGTTCATAAGAAAATGACAGGTGCACTTGGCAAACGGTAAGAACCAGGAATGTGACTGGCATTATCCTGGTAGCTTGGGGATAACCGTAATGGCCATCATCTTTCCCTAATGAGTTAAATTATTTTGTTTGTTTTAGTACGCTTGTAGTGCATGGCTGATAAAATGCAGCAAAGGATACAAATTATTGAACAACACCGCAGCATGTAGCTTTATTCAAGACTGCTACCGCAGAAAGCTGTCTCAGTTACAGGAACAGGGACAATAGTCTATTCACTTCGGTCCTCTAGAAACATGATTTTGAGTAAATTTTCCAACTGTAACAAACTATGATTAACTGTGAGCTTTTCTTTTGTCCCCAAATTTATGTACGTATCAAACTGTCAAGCAAATCTCGGTAAACCCCTGATCACTCAGTGCACCGAAGTCATCATGCTTTTCGTTTCAGAAAACTATATAATAAGGAGGCAATATTGTTGAGCAGCGAGTTGGATGAAGTTGTGGATGCTATGTACCACTTGAAGTCTTTGGAGTTCAGGTACACCTGTGTACCAACTTATTAATACGATTTCTCTGTGGCTGTTAGTTTGAATGTGAAACAAAACCATAGAAATACTGACGGATTCAAGCCGATCGACTACACCCCTTATCTCTCTGGCGATGCATGGTGAGTTTTGATATTTGGTACACCTGGAGCGGTGATCATGGGTCACATAAATACATTATATATATATATGATACGACATTCATATGCATTACCCATCCGGTAGACATGTTTGAAGATTTCACTATATGTTCATACGAATTCGCTTACACTGCAGACGAGTCAGTTTCGGCCGCTCATATTGGCTTGAATTTTAAGTTCGGCTTTATCTACGGCATCTGATTTCTTGTCGTTCTAGTCGTTTTCAGCATTTAGGAAAATCCTCAGAGAAGCATCATTCCAAAGAACAAATGGATCGGGATTCTCATTGGCGACTTCGATTTATTGAGCAACAGAAGATCTGTGATCTTCTCCGTGACCAACAGGTATTGTCACTTATTTGCCATGTCGCTATAAAGCTTTAGGGTGTGGTAATATCCTGTTAGACATATTCAAGTTCAGCAGTGTCTGTCTGCACCAAGCCGTGTCCCTGCCTGTTATCAACGACTCAAAGTTTGGCTAACTATGCGAATATTCTATCTCGATGCTCTTTCGGTTACTGCGGGCACCCAATTAGTGTTGTTCGCCCTTCACATGGCAATGGGGAGTTTTTTTCGGGAATGCCTGTAATTCCACATCGGTAAACCAGGTTATGAAATATCCCACGGAATTTGTGGGATTTTTCAGAACGACGTGCATTTTCCACAACCATCTTTGACTAGTTCTGCGAGGTCTCTTGATACGTACGATGCTTTTTATACTCTTTTTATCCAAACTTTACTAAAGAGTTCTGTTCATGCTGCTCCACAAACAGCACACCAGGTACAGCGCCCTCACCCCAATAAGGTATTCATCCTCCAAGAGGAGAACGAAATTCTGCCATACCAAGTTGAGACCCAGAAAAAAAAACTTGGTCTCCATGACAGCAAAGCCTGTGTACTGATATTTAATGTGCACAATAAGTGCAAAGAGAAACTTTAAGCTTTCTCGTGGTAATAGCAGCATTTGGTGTGAAGAGATGGCTGGGAGAAAGAAATCCATAAGCTGTGTTTACTGGGATGCGTGACGCTGCACATAATGGTGATCTTCATGCAAGCTCACGTGAGAACGACGTTTCAAGCGGAGTAGAAGACAATGCACTCACAAATAAACTTATCTGCGACGATACTTGTTGCGTTATGTGACTGAAAGAGTGAAATAAATCACCGCGTGTTCTCGCTCATCATGGGCAAAAGAAATGTGCTTCCTTCATGGAATATGTCTATCGCCCTGTGGGTGCTGTTCAGAGTGTACTATAAAAAGTCGGTCCTACAGAAGGAGCACTCTTCACGGTCATTTCGCGCACCAATTGTCCATGTTGTTTGATTTATCAGTGCTTCTCTAAACCAGTGGTTAAACACGCGCATGTAAAGGGCTCAATTCCCCTAGTAAAATGTTTTTGTCTGACCCTTCAGTATGCACTTTTGTTTGGGGGGGGGAGGTACTTGCTCCCATCTTTATTCTCTCTTGCTGTTACGTTAGATGCTCTAGTCACATTCCATTGCGAATGCAGGCGAGCAAGCTCTTCCAGCTACATACTTGGTCAACCGTAGAGCTTGATTGTTGGTCTAAATAGGTATAGTTAGCCTTAAGTTATGATGTAAAAAGGATGTATGAAGGATAAAAAAAATTATCCTTCTGGAAACAAAATCTTTGTCTCGCGAGGAAGTTGGAGAGTTCCTCGTGATGGACTTACTGCTCCATCTAGTGCATTTCAGCACCCGTGAGTCAAGTAACCTTCCTTTAACTTGGGAGTGATCAACGAAGTATGACCACTCTAATGGAAATCGAGCTTTCCTTCATACGGATCTCGAAGAACTAGCTGGCTCAACCAACAAGCACACTTCAGGGCAAAAAGTAAAATTACAGTAAGGGATTCTGTACTTCACCGAAATTGGTGAAGATAAGACGACTGTTGGGTATTTTGTAACCACTCAGTTTGGGAAACGGCTGAGAGCTCCAGAACTGCGTGACTGCTCCCACTTCTGTACAGCTCTCTACCATGACCGAATTTACTACATATTGTCGAAGCCTTCGTTTTGAAGAACCAGCCTTCATTTTCCTGCTTCCCGTAACACAGATCCGACGCCTCAGCTCAGCTTTGGTACAACACCGACAACGAATAGAAAATCAGTACAGTTGTGTTTTACTCGCTGTCGATATGAGCGGATTATGGTTTTTCCGATGACGAATTTGGCTTACTATGACGTACGGGATTTTGCAATTCGGTGATTGCGCTTATTGCGTTGCATTGTTGTGAAACTGAGGAGATACCTGATGTCTTGGCATCAGCTGACTAGTAAATGTCTTCGCGTGTATTACGTTGATTGTAATGAAACGTCTTTACGGCGACCGCCTCTTTTAGTCAGTCCCATCAGATCTCCGTATAGACAATCAGAGCAAATTTGTCAATGCTCCATTAGCTACTTGGCTCCTTCCCTGTATTCACGGACGGTTGCGGGTTCCAACCTGCGCTATAGTGTCCACTCTCCACGGTGTTGGCGGTCCTGTCAACGTTCGTTGCAGTAACTAAAGGGGGAAATGCTATTAGAAACACCCAACTTTTCTCACTGACACCCAAAACAATCAAATTTGCTTTGTGGGCTATCTGAAACATACCTTTGGGTTTTAAGTAGGACATTTAAATTAGTTTCTTCTGACCAATATTCCCTCTGGACATCTTATCAAAACAACCATGCGGTACCTACCTTTACAAGTCATGAGTGGGACACATCATTCGGGTTTCTTTTCGCTCAAACTTCGTGCGATTTTAGCTTCATATTTTCGAAGGACGACAGACCTCATCTAAGGCAGTGCATGGAAGACACGACGATTCACATGAGTCCTGCTTGCTCATAAACCCCAGAGGTTTTTGATCGGTTGTAACGGCGAACTGTGAGCTGACCAATCGGTCTTCTTGCTTCTACAAACTAACAACCACACTTCGATCAGGTGGGATTTGTGTGGGTGCATCACCACACCGAAATATCATGGATCCCAACCGGTTCCTTGTAATCGAAAGCATCCTGATGCATGAATAAGCTATCTGCTCTCTCTTCGGGATTTCCAAAACCACAACCTCAAGCTCTGTCACCGAAATCTAGTTTTTTTTCTTTTTGTACCTTTGGGCAGTTTAAATGTTGTACATTCTGTTAGAATTCCCATATTTCTCGCATACTGATTTTCGACCCGAAGGATCTCGGGTCGGATCTTGGTGCCTCGGATCTCGTTATTAGATCATAGATAACAGGCGTTTTGTTCTCGCCTTATTAGAGACCCTTCTAATTGCACATCTTCCCGACATATATCTAGTTGGATCGTTGAGGAATGTACGGACAACTTGTACCAATCTTCATACTTTTTCAACAATATTGCGGATGCGCAGCCGTTGGTTTTTTTGCCAGTATTTAACCTTGTTCAAGCTCAGGAACCACTTATTCGCTTGCTTTACTTCTATTTCATCCAATAATTAGTCGACAGTCTATGTGTCAACTGTGGGGATTTGGTGGTGATTGAGTAATTAAGGCTCAAGCAACAATGATTGCAGTTAGCAATAATACACCTGTTTCTAATAGTATTTCTAATATTTTACAATAGTATTTAATATCTCGAGGATGCACTGTGCGCGAAAAATCTACTTCAAACCCAAAGGTGCTCCGCACACTGACATCAACAGTTTAAACTCGATTGTCTTACCTATCCGCGTGCTTGAGAAGTTTTAGGGAAAATATGTTTCCAATGGTATTTTGTGCACCGTTTTTTGGTTTAGTTATGGTTATGACCTCTGTTGCACTTCAGCGCTGTACACAAGACAAGTTGAAATTGAAGGATATCGAACTCCAGCGTTGCATGGCTGAACTTGCTGAGTACAAATCGTTTCGTCGGGACATGGAAGACACGGTTTTGCATCTCCAGCAACAGATGTAGGTTTCCTTTTTCAATGATCAACCCTGCTTATCTTTCTTTCGTGTCCCCCATGCTTTACCACCGGATCGGTGAACAGGACGGATTGATCTGTCGACAGTACAGCTGGTGCGACAATGAAAATGTTGCACAGTCAAAGTGTTACACACACCAGTTTTAATAAGCGTAGGTTGTGACTACGCAAATCCATTGGTTTATGGAGGAGAGTATGCAAGAGCCATGTACTAAGCGTGTCTGGCTTTTCGAATAAGTTCTGTGGTAATAGGTTCTTGCCATGTCTCCGAAATGTGGGTGCGAATCCATTAATCTGGTTGCTTCCATTGTTTCATCGTCATCCTCATCAACGGTGTAATATTAGTGTTCAACAATGGCGCTTCTCTGCCGTACGACCAGAATTTATTTGCAAATCTCACTGTGAAGAAAACAATGAAGGTGGATTGAGAAGGGATCGAGTGCTAATACCACAATCATTCCGATGTGTGTACACCTCCAGACACTCATTCACGTAATCCGGATAGAAACTGATTAAAAGGACGCCGCTGACATTTATTAGAAGCCATATCTTGCAACCTCTTTAACTATGCACAGTGAGGACTACGCGGAACCCATCCCATCGTTTAACTTGCAGGTCCTACAGAATACTTATATTCGGCTGACATGAGGTAATTTTTCATATCCCATTTTTTCTCAATGCGACTTATAAAAAAATCTGCAGTGGAGCGTGGGCGTTCAATAAGTTAGGTGCTGCCAATGTCTATGATGGCTGGTATCTAATTTCAACTGTTGTTTACTCCGGTACAATATTCGATCATTACTTGACAAAGTTCCGGTCACTTAGATTTAATGAATACAGTTATTCCCTTCAAAAGCGAACACTTTCCAGAAATAGTGGAGAAGGAAGTGACCTAGCTGGTCCAGCTAAACCTCAGAGAAAATATGCAGCGCTTGTTTACCGAAAAGGTAGCCTAAAACATATAAATGTTCCATTTCTTACTTCAGGGTACTCAAATTCCACCTTTGGATGCAGATCTCATTTTAAGTACAGCGCAAGCACTAATCGTTCTTCAGCTGACGGGCTGATGACAGAAAATATACGTGGCAAAGAATTACCACACGTATATCTGGCAAACCTTGTTTGTTAGGTGATGAAGTTAATGGCTCACGTAACCGGTGGTTAAGATCTTCGCTGATGTGACTAAACCACACAGCCAGTGGCGCCGTCGGATCCAAGCAGTCATATTCACCTCTTAAATTTGCTTTCATTTCTTAGTCGCCGGGATTCTGTCTTTCTTCTCTTCACAGTTCATTTTTGTTTATCGGTGAAAAGAACTGCCGGGATGGATTGACTGGAGTGTAGCTAATTTCCATGCACTACAGCTGCTTCAACTCCCTTGCGGATGTCACTTTTTGGTGACTGAGTTTGAATTGGTGCACTTAGAACGAGGAATATCGGTTGCTTGGATCCTCATCACATAAGATAGAAAGGGACCAGATTCTCCCAATTCACTACAAAATTAGCACGACCAACGGATCGTTTAGGCGTGATCATCGAGCCGTTATGATGTTCCCAACGAATTCATTTTTACATGATATAAGGTCGCAAATGTTAAAATGATCACATATGGGCAATCTGAAGCAAGGCACTACAGTTTTTTACTTTTACATCAACCAGCAATTTTGACACTCGACTGTGCCGGCATGAAGTGAGGAAAATGGCGTATTACTGTCCAAACGTTGGTTTCCATTTTTCCGGTCAGTGTTGGAATAGTTTTGCCTATCAAATAGCATGTCATCTGGTCATTTGACTTAACAGTGTTAAACTGACACGGCTTCATCACAGGTTATCCTGATATGTGGTTGGTGGGAACTGTGAGAGTGGCGGTTAGTGTTGCTGATAGTGATTGTGCCTGTTGGCGGCGGAAGGAGAGAGATATAGAAGGTGAGAACCTCAAATGTGAACCCCACTACCAGTCTTCAGCCGCTGCTGAGGCCACGAGCAGTTACTTTGTATGTAAAACCGTCGTTGTCGTTTTATCATTCATCTTCACACGACAAGCGACCGCCCTGGCTTTTTTCTCTTGTTTGCATATGGCTGCATTAGACAGGCTTCACTTCACCGTTGGATAAGCCTTTATGAGTCCTTCTTAGCTAATTGCCCGTTTCGAGTGATAAACTCGTAAGTTTCTCATTGCACATAAAAGTTATTCACATGGGAAGAATATCCCATGTCGTAAACTCCGTAAAAAGAGTAAGACGAATGGAAACCGCATATGGGGACGAAACTCGATCCCGATTGAGATGCAAAGAACGCAGTGCCTGAAGAGCTAGAATCTGAAAAAATGTGAAGACAGAAAATGACACAATGTCCCGTAAACCGGTTTTTCCGGGGATGAATGACCAAACGGGTTGCAAATTTAAGAAGGGAACCAAGTGACGGAAGAACCTAGTTTCGAAACAAGGCCCCGACCCAAGTCAATTCGGATTTAACCACAATCTACGTCTCTGATCTAGGCGAGGAAGGACGTCTCAATGAGATCTCTAAAAACCACCCCTGAACCGCAGTCTCAAGAATATGCGTTATTGTATGCACTTTACACCCTCGAAATACAAGGCGCTTCCACAAGACGCCGAATGCGCCAATAAAGTTGGTCGTCGAAGTACTGGAGGTAGTCGATAGATCTACCCATATTAGTGATTAAATCACGTCGGATGGCAGTATCGCTGACGAACTGGACGCTAAAATCACAAAAGCCGCTTCTGTTAACCTCAACTTAGCACCTACTAGACTGTCGGTGGAAGGTCGCAGCGCATCCAGTGTTACGGTCATCAAACCTGATCGTTGCGCGTTGAGGACAAGAGAAGACTGCTTGTCTTTGATTGTCGGTGTCCTAGAAGCGTTGCCTACGTATCATGGTAACATCAAATTAGCGATGCTGAAGTGCGACAAATGGTTTTTGGCAACCAATTTTTGCCTGTCCAGCCGACGAGTTGATTTGGTTGCACCAACCACACTGACTCAGCCATGTGCTTCATATACCAGGTGATCGACTGCCTCGCCTTGCCCTGTTTGCTGAGACAGATTCCGACTGGGAGATATCATAAGACGGACAACGTATAACCTGGAGATGAAGAATGAAACAACCACAAAAGGTCTTGACTGTGCTAGTGCCTGCGAGTTTGAGGTATCGAAAATACATCACATCAGTGGTTGACAGTTCAATTCAATTCAATTTATCCGCTGTAAACCGTGTTTCATAGGCACATTAGTTCCAGCTGCTACGGTTTCGACCACCGGAAAACGGGAGTGTGCGGGCCATATAGCCAAGCCTTAGAGCCGATGGCACATCTGGTTAGTTCGGGAACTGGGTAGCTACGCATTGAAGACGATAGCTTTGATGCACGAGCGCCACTGACTGCGCGATTGGTTCATTTCCTTTAATGTCGTTAACCATTGGTGAGAGTCCCGGGGTCGCCATCCAGGGAGGTGGCAGTTGCCGACCCGACTAAATTTACTAGTTAGTGTTTTCATGTTTTGTTGCCAGGTCCACCTGGCACCTCTGTACACCTCTCGGTCGCTTCTACTCAGCACAGGGCTAGGCAGAAAGAGCTGTGTAAGGTAGACGGTCTTCTGGCATGCGGAGTACATGTCCTAACCAGCGTAACTGATGAAGTGTGAGTAATTCATCTATCGCGGGAGAGTTCCTTCTTCCTAAGACCATCTGGGACTTACCTCAGCATTACTAATCCGATGTTCCCACCAGACCTGACCAATGCTGCGGAGACATCGATGATCAAACACTGACATCTTCCGTATGTCCTCTGCTCGTAAGGGCCACGTCTCTGATCCATAAAGCAGTATGGATCGCACCACCGCAGTGTAAACTGCTCTTGACAGACAAACTGGCGTCACGTCGGCGCCATAGATGTCAGTGGTTGGCAAAAGCTGTCATGGCCTTTCCGATTCGAGCACCAATCCCGTCTCCAGCCAGCCCACGGGAACTTATACAGCTGCCCAGGTAAACAAATTTATCTACCACGTCGGTTGGTCCGCTTACAAGCGTGAGGTATGGGATGGATATCACCCAGTCTTGTTGCAGTGCTTTGCACTTTGCAGGTGTGAAGCGCATGCCAAATCGTGCGGTTATTTAAAATCGTCTGCATTTGGGAAAGATCTGAATCAATCGTCTGCATACTCAATGTCTGTGAGGGAACGTCCAGGGAGCATCTGGACTCCTGAGGTTTCAGAGGCAGGCAGAGAAATTTTAATTAGCGTATCAATAGCAAAGTTGAAGAGGAAAGGTGAGAGAGGACAGCCTTGTCTTACACCACTTGACTTTGTGAACTCAGGCGAAAGCCTTTCGTATACTCGTACCCGAGCACAGAATTTCGCATACAGACCTCATGAGGGATATAAATTTGGAAGGGACTTATTTGATCGCCAGACACTGCCAAAGTTTCTGTCGATCGACAAAATTAAAAGCAGCTTTCAAATCCAGAAAAACGACCAACGTGGGACGTCTGAAGGAGTGGCGCTGTTCAAGAATTTGTCTCAAGCTAAAGATATGGTCTCGACCGGAACGAAACCCAGCGTGATTCTCACGAATCTGTCTCTCGCGATAATCCATCAACCTGCGCACAATAATGCCAGAAAGTACCTTAGATGCGACGGATACCAGTAGCTGCGACGGATACCAAGATGATTTTCACATGACGTTCTTGCTCCCTTTTTGAAAACTGGGATGACAGTCGGGGAGCTTGATTCGGCTGGTATTCTGTTATCATTCCAGACCTTCTTCAGATCGTGGGACTGTTCACCAGGACATCACCTTCTTTGAAGAGCGCGGGGTGCAGATCATCTTGGCCAGGTGCCTTGTCGCGTTTCAGGATTGATATCTCATCTGGCATTTTGGTTGCTGGCGGCGGTTTGGTGTCAATGTTCCCTTCAGGTCCACTTGGCTTTTCCAACGTTTCTGTTGAAGGAGATCAGCTGAACTGTTCTTTAAAGTGCTCAGCCAGCCGCTCAGGACGACGATTGAGGGAGTGAATTGCTGTTCCGTCTTTTCCGCATATTGTTTCACTGATACCTGCCTTCTTTTGACCGGTTGATCGAATCGGTCGAAACAGGGCGCGGCTATTGCCTGCAGCGGAAGCCTTCTGTATCTCCTGCACCTTTGAAACCCACCAGCGTTCTCTGTCATCCTTCCAGCTCCTGATTATCCGGTGTTTGAGGGATCTGCGTGCGCCATCATATTCGCTAGTTGCTGTTATGGCCCTTCTGGTAGCATTAAGATATGCTGATCATATAACTCGATATAAGACATCGATACCACTAGACATCTCGACGATATCCAGTGCTCATTTGGTCGAGTCAGATGGCTTGGACAGATAGTTCTGAAAGCTGAGAGCAATCTTCGTCATAGGCATCGCTGTGCGCTTCCAGTACAGTCATGTGGATGACGAAGATTGCTTGTAAGATGAATGGAGGCGAGTTAAAGGAGTAATGCTCTAGGCTTTCAGAACTGTGTCCAGGTCATCTGATTCGACTAAATGAACACGGGATTTCTTCGAGACGCAAACCTTGTTGACCGGGAATATGCAGGCAACATCGTTCTCATCTTCGAAAAGAAGAAGGCACAGGTGTTTTTGGACAAACTCAAAGTTATCTCATCCTTTGGCACGCGCTTTGCATCCACACTTTCCACCCACAAAGTTCAAGGCACTGGCCGTCGACGCGCAGTTGCCGAACACGAAACCTACAATCCAGGGGCACTCGGAGTTGTGGAGCTTGTGGAGCGTAGCTTGTGAGTTGTATTAGTGTGGCAGATGAGGTCAATGCATGAATCTGCAAGGCTCGGGTTGCGCTTGCTAATTCGAGGCGTCAAGGGTGTCAAAGCGATACATTCCTGGATATGAATGGATGTGTGTTTCAGGTTGCGGTACGAGCTGATTTGTTGTATGACTGAGACTTGGGCTTTTCGAGCAGCGGAACTGAGACGTCTTCAGGTGTTCGACAATCGTTGTCTCGGGACCATAGCTCATGTGGGTTGGTGTAGGCGAATCCGTATCGAGGCAATTAGAAAACGAGTTTTCGGTTGTGCAACGGGTACTTCCAGCGTCCAGCACCACAAGCTGCGTTGGTTGGGACATGTGTTGCGCATGCCGAACCATCGTTTGCCATAGGGAGTGCTGTTTTCTATGCTCAATTCAGAGTGGTGGAAGCAGAGAGGCGGCCAGCCCTTGACCTGGCAGAAGGTTATGAAAGAGATTACGAAACGTTTGGGTGCTGTCGGTGCTACTGGCCTTTCAGGATCGGGGCCGCGTGATCCTCACAGCGTCTGGTTGGAGAGGGTGCGAGATATGGCTGCTAATCGATGTCGGTGTGTTTTATCGTGGGTGGCCGTCTATTGGTTACGCCTGCATTGAGCCTGCCAGACTACGCGATAAGCAGAAGACAGAGAACTCGGGACACGGCTGTATTGTCAGGACAAACATACAGAGCCTCTGCGTAAATATATAGGATGACTAATTGGCCAATTATGGTCGTTCACTTATTCGTTCTGTACAGCCAATGGCGGTGCTCCGGTCGTGAACAATTTCAGCCCCACTCCGCTGGTCGTATGCTGCTAAGCCATGTTTGGTGAGCTCCGCCAACGCACCTGCTATCCGAAACTTGTGGTACCGCTGCTAACTTTGGGAATGCGTCATTCTCTGCACATGCGCTTTTTTTATGTCTGGGCTCGTCCGGACACAATGGCGATCTTGTTGTCAGTTTCTATGCTGATTGCCTGAGTGGAGGCACCTCGGAATGATTGTAGTAAGCTATAACTAAATCCCTTCTCTGTCCACCTTTATTCTTTCCTTCACAATAGGACATTCAAATAATTCATGTTTGTACGGCAACGAACCATCGGTGTTGAAAACTGATGTCATGCTGCCGATGATGATGATGATGCGTTTCTAGTAGTTTTCTAGCCAGGTCAGCTCGATACTCTTCAGCTGCTGAAACTTGTGAAAGTTGATGAACGGAGCTGCTCTCCTTTGGCATGCATAATGCTGGCGGTAAACGAAGTGTTAGTTGGGCCAGCACGATGGCATGATCAGAGTCAAGTTGCGTACCCCAGAAGGAACGACAATCCTTAACTGAGGCTCTCCATCGCTAACTGATAGCCTAATGGTTCACTTGATTCCACGACTGTCTTTTGGCAGGTGGCCTCCAAGTAACTGGATGTGAGCGTTTGTGTTAGAAGTTTGTGCTGACCAGAAACAGACGATGATCTGCACATTACTGAAGCAGTCGCGGCCTGTTGTCCGTACGCTGAGCATCGACCCTAAATCTCCCACCCAGTTGCGCTTACTGCGGACTTATTCGTCCAACTTGGGCATTTGTATCATCCGCCAGGATTACTATATCCGTCTTTCTTGCTGAACGAAGCAGTCGCGACAAATCCTGATAAAAACCCGTCCTTCTCAGTCCCAGAACTGCAGTCTGTCGGTGCGTACGCTGATACGACAAATAAACACCGTTTTACCGCGTCGACCTGCATTGATCCGAATTGAGTTAGCAAGCGCAAAGACGACTGTTTACTGGGATCCAGTCCAGGCGCTTTTAGCCTTGGGACTGAGTGCACCTCCCACACCGTATATACCACGAGCCATTGTGTCAGGATCACCGGATACCCGAAGAATGAAATGTGGAGCATCTGAGTTCGTCCTAAGCGGTTTGATGTGCACGACTGAAGTTGGTTCTTATGTGCTTGTTTCTGAGACGCAACATACATCGACAATAAGGGGAAGCATGGTTTCAGCAAGGGATGCCTTTTGCCCAATTGCATATAGAGTACGAACATTAAAGGCTGCAGCGTGCATCAGATCTTTTGAGGTAGTTAAGTGATTATTTGGTTTATTTTTCTGGGCGAAGATTTAGACACGGAATATTGGTCAGGGCATTGGCAGATGGGTTGATTGCACTGCGTTGTACGATGGGTCGGGAGGGAGTGTGGGAGAAGGCGAAGAGCTGCAAAAGAGAATGATACTTCCTGGTTGCCCAGGCCGGGTTTAGTGGAGGTACTCCACCTTGGGCCTTTGACTCAAAGTCTGACCCACAAGGTAGTGGGAGGATGTATGGTTTTGTTCGAGGTCCATGCCCTTAGCCTCTGACTTAAATTTCTGAACCGCGAGACAGCTGTTGTTAGGGTTTTCTTGGGGAATCCTGCCCGGAGCCAATGACTGAATAGTTTAAGCTACTTGGCTGCAGGGGGCCGGCCTGGCCCGAGGGCGCATGGGGTAAGGCATTACTGTCTCACTCTTAGTGCAACTGTGTGCAGGATTTTCCTTTTGGTTTTAAAAGTATTGAATAATGCGCCAGCGGTCACCGTTGGGCGATCAGAGTGTGCGGTTTCTGGCGCCGACATTTTCTAACCCGTCCTTCCTCGGCGGAAGGCAGCATCGCTGCTTCCATAAGTATGAGGAGACACGTTACTATTTTCACACTCCTACCACAGATGACAGTACAAACTTATCTCCAGACCGCCTTGTAATACGATTACTCGCAATACGAAATTCGCTGTTCTTCGTCAGGGTGCTCCCAGTGGACCTTCCTGGCATGGTTGAACCTTTAGGGACTGAGTTCCAGCCAATTTAGCCCGCAGGATCATTGCAGCGCAGAAGCCTGACCATCACGACAAGGTGACAGCTTTAGGTCGGGTCAGTGGTTGACAGTACCCACCAACATGATTTCACGCAATCAGTTACAGTATTATATCAATTTTTTCCTGTCTATCGAAGTGCTGTTCCTTTTCGTTCTTACTTTGTTTTTCTGCGTCTTATGCCATCCGCTTTCATAAGCTTCGACCACAGGGACCACCGTATATACGTGCACTGTTCACAATTCCCGAACTGAGCTGAACTGACCTATCGCGTTTGTAGTAAAGCTACTTCCAGAACCTCAACGTGTCACCCTAAGGGAATTTACTCTTGGAAGTGTCTTTCGTAAAGCAAAGTCGGAATGGCGCTGTGACATTGCTGTTCACTCTGCGGATGTTATCTGTTGGGGGTAGCTACATTTGTACTGTGTATGACGTATGAGAAGTGGTTCTCAGACCGTGGGCTTGGATGTTGTTTGCAGAGGAAACCCAGAGTATTCAGTTGGTTATTGGATTTGAAAAGACGGATTATGGAAAATACTGTTATCAGTTCGAATTACTCCATGGCTTAACTATTTTGCGTTGTTTTTCGTTTTCCATCAACCAACAATCCAGTCATTTCTGTCGATGACGGCGTTATCGTGATGTGTACCTGGCGCCAGATATAGTTCACTGTGTTTGCTGGTAATCGGTGAAATTGTACACGCGTAAAAGGGATTGGTTTTGCGAAAATAGCCGTTTTCTCTGTATATGTGTATATCAGCAACCTTGTTTGTCTTCGCGTAAACGCATCAGGCTCAAGACATCCTCTGGTCGAAATGCTTGATAAGTTGCAACAGTTTCGTATGCATCACTCCGTCGCCATTCCACAACGAATAGTGGAACTGTGGTGGAAGTTACTTCAAGATCAAGTAACAGGTGAGATAAAAAAAACTATCAGATGATGCATCATGTTCAAGCCTGATGTGAGGTTACCCGAGAGTCTGTAGTACGACTGGATTTGAACTTCAGACGGTCTCATTTTGTTCTTCTGTGTGGTGATTTGTATATCAGACTTCCGCTTCTTATCACTTACTATCAGACAAACCTAGTTTTCGTAGTTTCAAGTTTATTAGTCGCTATAAGACCACCTTGTCTCATGGTTCAGGCGGGCTGTTTGGTTGTGTGGTTGTGAGAAATGCCGTTTACGAGCAGCCGAACTGAGGCACCTTCCGGTCTGTAAGTTGGGTTGATTGTTGTCATCTTTCCCAGCTAAAATCTGATCCGGCAGCACATTAGCCCAAACTGCTTTATCATTCCCGTCGTACTCACACTTCATTGGGTTTGTTGGACAACTTTGATTTTGCGCTCGAAAATAGGGATTTACGGTCATTGATGTGCATTCTTATTCCTAAATTAGCAGAGGCAGTGATCTGTACATTGTCTTTTGTTTGTTCCAAAGTACCTTCCTGAGTCCGACTATAAATGCCGGCTATGGAGCAAAGCCAATGTACGAAGCACTTTGGGGGCTAGAAGTGGCGTATACTCTGTTCTGTTCCATGTTCCATGGAACTAGCTAGGGGAAACTTCTCGAGGTTTCCCATGTACGAGACAATAACTTTAACCGTCTTAAGACGATTCTTTTGGTGGAATGGCAGTGTGTGATTCCAGTTCAACCGTAATTGTGTTGGTTTTCGCTAGAATTTCTGAGTATTCAGTCGACCATAATTCCTATTGTTTTCTTTCTCTGAACGCCTGGATAGCGAGCAAAAACCGCCGATAACTCGTTGTTCCACAGATAGGCCATCTAACATACAAAATTTGTTCGATTTTGGACGTTGGCGCTCCCAAGTCAATTTGAGCTATGACATGAAATTGGTCGATCGTCAGCCGCAATTCACTCCACCAAGCTCCTCAGTGGACCAAGGAATAGATGCATTAACGTACTACCTATCAACTCCGGAAGATACAATCGCTACTACCCCGTGTGCACATCCTCGTCCACGTAGCCTATACGTCCCACCTACGTATACGACATTTGTGGAAGTTGGAGAAGAGCCAGAACTGGAATCGCAAACAGCCGAACCTGTGTTTTCCCACTCTGTTGCTTCTGTCTGTAGCGCTCACGATCGTTTGGCCCGTTCTTATGATTCTAGATTACGTTGGTCTGAACAGAATCAGTCACTCGAGACGCTTTGTCAACGTCCACCTTCACAAACCGTCCGTACGCGAAGACGACACTGGCCTGTTCAGTCGAAGTCAGCTGTAAGTTCAGGGTGTTTTTCTATAACCGATGCTCTTCATGAGTGCAACAGGTCTGTCTGTGATTTCGTATTCCTTCGTCTGCTCGCTCTGGTTACCGCTCAAGCATGTCACACTACTTCTTATTTCCCTCAGCTCCATTTGGTGTGGTCGAGCTCTTGGCATCCGAACTAATTACTGAAAGATCTAGTCATGTTTGAGGGAACTGATAGTCCTGCTCCCTCTGGGTTGCATTACGACTGTTCACCGAAACGGCACAGCTGGGCAAATCCCATCGTCTTTCTCCTTTTCAACTTCATCATTTGCTAAGATTGCCTCCTATCGAGGTGAATGGCCGCAAGATCCCTTGAGTTTAGCGCAGGCCTAACAAAATTAAATGGGGTTCCCCATTATACTTGCTTCATTGACAAATAGTTGTGCTATTGTTTCATACCCACGTACTTGACAGGCAGGAGGTTTACCCGTGTCAATTAGTCTTAATGTGGGTTTGTGTGTGAGTACTTCTGGTAAGTTCCGTTCGTGACTGAACAATTTTTTTTCGTTCTTTTTTTTCTTTTTCGTTCCATTCTGTCACACTAATTAAGGCACATTCAAGTTACGGCCCCTTTGCAGTCCGACCTTTTATTAACACTACTTTTGATGTCTTAGTAACAAAGGTTAGTTGGAATCTGTAGCAAAGCTGTTGGTTTAGTCTGCGTCAACAGCTGATCAAACTTAGGCATGGATTGTGGATCCACCCAGACTGCAATCAAGCTTCATCAACCTACATCACTGTTTCAGTAGGTTATACTCTATCTACTGCGACTGCTTTCACATACGGCCCAGTTCGGCTGTTCAAAAGATGACCAAATTTGAGCAAAATGATAGGTTAGCTTATGCCAAGATATACAACCATATGAAACATCACATTCCTATCGAGGAAAATGTTATTAGCTCAGGTAGCGTAGATGCTCGTTGGTTTATTCGCTGAGCTGGTTAATGTGATTGCAATCAAATTGTCCAGCTCAGCGAAACATCACTTGTTCACAAGCGCGGTCGTCACCGTGAGTGTACATCCTACTTTGGACCACCTGGTCCAAGCCTTCCCCAACCTTTATTTTCTCTCCACTTATGGACTGGTATGAATGTAATGGGCTTTCGTTCTGACCACTTTGCTCGCAAGGTGAGTTAATGTTAACCAATAGCTGCGCGAAGACTGGCTAGATTCGTTTTTGAGCTAGTTTCAGACTATATTACTGAGGATAATAACCGTACGATCCAGGCTCACGTCTCACTTCAACGTGAGGTGCCGGCAATTTTGCATATAGTGTGGCTTTTCAATATATCGGATGTCGGAAAAAGGAAGATGAGTTGAAAGCCTTCCTCATGACCAACTGAATCCCTCTTTCATATTACTCCGAGTGTGCCGCACTAAAATCACCTCATGTTTCAGTTGAACCGATGTTATCTCCCACAGGACATTACTTGTAAGGTTGATGGAAAGCAAGGAAAAACCGAGATTCAGTTCAATCTCCCTTTAACACCATCTTAATTTGAAGATGAGTGCACATACCTCCGATATTGTGTTCCAGTATGAAATAAGGTTAACGGAAATTCAGAAACCTAGTCCACTTGGTGAGTCTCAAAAGGTTATTCAAAGATTTTCATCAGCTTTGTAAGTAGTATTTTCATCAAGGAAGAACTGTTGTAGTTCGCTTCCTGGGGCTGAAAGCAATCCGCCTAGCTAGGAGGTATTGTTCAGGTGATTGGTTTTGATTTCCAGAACGGTTGAACGCTTGTGAGGAGGAAATGTGCCCAATATCATCGCGAATGATGTGATGTGAGCCGATGGCAGTTGAATCAGACTAGCTTGCTAGGTGCCTTGCGTTGATATTCCTGATATCAGGACACATTACTACAGCATGAAGTTTTGGCGTACTGTGCAGCCTTTTAGCAATTCGGATTTTTGGGCTGATAGAAAAAGAAAGCTGGCTTGCGTTTTGGAAGTCCCCCAGAGAATCATAGATTGGGAGTTTTGCAGGAATTCAGTAAGGCGTGGTGTCTTGATGAATTTGTTTAAATCCATTGCACAAAACCAGGAGACTCATGCACAACTGTACACATTGACTTCTCATACATATTACTCGCTTAAGCTTTAATCCCTTTTTTCATTGCAGATCAGACTCGGTATGCAGAAATTACCTGAGTTACACGAGCAGTTTATACTTTTCGAAATACCCAGCCCACAAAACATTTCGACCGCTTTGTTGGTTAACGAAGTTCAAGATCCACTTGGAGGGGCAAAACTCCCATTCCTGAGACCTATTTACCGACCGTGAGTATTTTTATCTGCATCTTGATTATCAGCCTTCCAATCACCCGCGGGGGAAACTTCGGGTGTTTTGTACCCAGTTCGCTGCGATGTGCTGTCCGTGATTACTGATCATATATTTGGTAATGATCTCGACGACAATGTACTCACCCCAGACACAGCGGGGAAGATTAGTCACAATGAAGCAAGCCGAGGCTCTTTTGGCGTTATCATCCGGGTGTTTTTTGTGCCAGAAGTGGCGATCGTGTTTGATGCAACTCCCCTGAGAATGATTTAGAAGGTTTTGGTCCTAAAACTCTGATGACTTCACTTTAACGCGGCTAATTCAGGATGAAGTAGACTCTGAGCTCGAAGTAGCTCATTGGTTAAGACTTAATGACCGAAGGGTCCGTGGTTCGAATCTAACTTTAATATGTGGACTGTCTAGGCTTGGGCAGCCTGCCAGTATCTCAGCCCTCGTTTTTTCTTCGAGTGGCATAGCGGCTAGGTTAGTGTCACAGCTGAACGATTCTTTTAGAGTGTGAATTTTGCGCGTCTCGGCTCAACGGTCTGTGTATACTACAATCCGGTTTTGAACGAGGGATGCCGTAGACCAACTAAGGACTAACTTTTTCGGCGTCCGTCTTTATGGTCGTCAGCACCCATTTCAATGAACAGTTCCAGCTTCCATAGAGGATTAGGTGAGAGCCTTCTCCACTTCAGTGTGCGAATTTCCGAAGCTATATCTGACCCTTTACCGGCTACGTTTTTGGGGGGTGAAAGCTGAGCTGGATGTTTCAGAATTACTGATTGAACTAATAATTGATGACTTATTTTATTGAACGCACTCGGTCCTTAGAACTTCCAACCAGCAAGACTAATAGCGACTCGCTAGCTTCGGGTTCTGGTTTTGATAGTGATTTTGGATCTAAATCTCGGTACCTTTTTTGTCCAAAAAATACCACTCAACCTCTGTTGTTTTCGTAGCTTCAACTGATCTGTGGAGGGAATGCAAAACCTAAGTTCTTCGAATACAGGGAACAGCTTGATAATCATGTTGGATGATCCGGTGGGATGCCGGTATCTTATTGTCATCCAAAAGCGTCATCAGCGTATGGAGTATTAGATCTATATATGTTTTTCCTAAAACCTGACCGGAAGGACCACTTCTGTCACTGAACTTATCACCTCTATTCTATTAAGAGGATGGTCATTGCTTTATTTCTGCTTCCAACATCAAAATAAGAAATGAGACGCTCCAGGCTATTTCTTCTTTATTTGTTCTCTATTTGTTGTTGGTGAATCGAAATCGCCCTGAATCAAACAGTGCTGTCTTAGCATTTGTTTGTTCATTTGCTATCCATTTCCTAGAAGATGTTCCTTTTGTCTTCTGCCTGATTTTCCGAACCTCTTTTTTTGCTTGTTTCAGCGTCACATCCAGTCCTATAAGTGGCTATGAATTATCTCAGCGACGCACTCCTTCAGTTCACTCGAGACACCTGTGCTCAGATGAGCAAATAGCTAATAATGCAAATTCGCATTGCTCTAGTGCCGAGCAACCGTCCAGCATTACCGCACATCCTTGCTCAAAGGCTATCGCGGAATCTATTGATCCAGGTATTTACTTTTTTGTCCATATACCACCCCACACTAATACGAACCTCTCTTTCATCTGAAACTTATGTCATCCATTAATAGCGAACCTTATGTGGAATGAGGAGGTCCGAGAAGTTACCGCCATTGTAACCTCACAGTAGTTAAGCCTCCACGTAACATCATCATCGACAGCGTGACATCAGTCTGATGCTTCGCTGCCGTACAACCATGAATTATTTGAAAGACTTATTTTGGAAAAAGGAATCAACGTGGATGAGGAAGGGAATTAGTGCCAGCAATTATTCCGAGATGTCTACACCTCAGGCAATCTGGATAGAAACTGACATTATGAACACCATTGACATCGATTAGCATCCATATCTCGCAGCGTCTCCAACCAGGCGCTGTGAGGACCACGCGTTCCCCATCCTTGTAAGCGAGTAACACCGACAGCACCCAGACTTTTCGTAGTCTTTTTCACACCCCTCTGCCAGGTCCAGAGTTGGCCACCTCTTTGCTTCCGCCACACTGGATTGGACACGGAACAGCACTCTCTTTGGCAAACGATGGTTCGGCATGCGCAATGTATGGCCTAACCAACGCAGCTCCCGGTTTTGGACACATTCTTCAATGGAAGTCCCCGTTACACAACCGAAAACTTGCTTCTAATTGCCTTGTTAGGGATTCTCAGACACCAACCTACACGAGCTATTGTCCCGAGACAACGATTGTCGAACACCTGAAGACGTCTCAGTTCCGCTGCTCGAACAGGCCAAGTCTCACAACCATACAACAAAACAGCCCGCACTGTAGCTTGATACACACGTCCTTTGGGGTTCAGGAATATACCACTTTGACGTCATAGGTGGCTCGAATTAGCAAACGCGACCAGAGCCTTTTAGATTTGTGCATTGACTTCATCTATCACACCACAGTCGACACTAATGCAACTTCTACGATACGTAAAAACCATCCACAATTTCGAGTGCTTCCAATGTGATTGTAAGTGGTCTGTTCAGTGAGTGCATGTGCACGAGCACTTACACTTTGTGGATGCAAAGTGCATGCCAAAGGATGGGATAACTTTGGTTAGTTCGTCCAAAAACACCTGTGCCTTCTCCTTTTCGAAGACGAGAACGATGTCGTCTGCATATTCCAGATTGACAAGGCTTTCGTTAGAGGCTCTTTGTACTCCAGGGTCTTGAGGGCCTTCCACCGTTCGTCTCATTATTTAATCGATCACGAAACTAAATGAGAATGAAGAGAGTGGGCACCCCTGACGGATACCGCTTTCTATGCGGAAGCTTTTGGAGAGCTCTCCGTATGCTACCACACGACCGAAAGTATGAGAATACAAAGGGCTTACTATATTCATGCACTTCCGGAGCATTCCTTGGTGGGCAAGCGCAGCAAAAACAGACCAGTCAACTGATTCGAATGCGCCTTGGAAATCCAGGAATACTAGAATTGTGGATTGCTTATACGTATAGCTTTGTTCTAGCACCTGACGGAATATGAAGACTTCTCAATGCAACCCCTACTAGCCCGGAATCCAGCTTGCTGCCCCCGAGTCGGTGTTTCACGAGCCATCATAAGGCGACGAAGCACAGTTGAAGCCAACGGTCTCGTTACGACCGGAGTCAAGCTGATATTCCTGTGGTCATCACACTCACCGCGAGCCCCTTTTTTGAAAATGGACACTATCACCGATTCTCCTCAGGTGTCTGAGACAGTCCCCTTTTCCCAAATGTAAACAAATCAAACAAGCGCCGAGTGAGGACTTCACTCTCGTCTTTGAACAATGCGGGTGGGATTTCATTCGGACCAGGAGATAGGTGGCGCTTGAGAGAACAAATGCATTCATAAACCTCCGGGGCTGTTCCGAGGGTTCCAGGTTCACCGTCCACGTTCTGCGTCCGTTGTAGGCTCCGGATGAGCGGCAGGTGGTGGCAACGGTAACTGTTGTCTGAACTATTCGGTCCACTGGTCGAGGCATTTAATAAAGATAGTCGCTCCATTCCTTTTCTTGATAATTTCGCTCAAAGGCGGTTTCCCAGGGACCGGTCGCACGGGTCAATTAAAATAATCTTCGGAATTACCGGATTTCTGGGCCTCTTCGGTTTGCCTAACCTTGCGAGTCCACCAGATTTCACGGTCGGTGCGCACGCTCATTTGCACTTGACGCCTGATGGTTCGTTCGTGTCCGGTGAGCATATTAATCCGAGACCTAAGCTGTGCCACTGTTCTGATATCCAGTGCTTGAGTGGGCCCGGTGGCGCGGTGTCCCAGGTAAAACTTCTAGAGAGAGGTGGTGATGCCGTGTCAGTTTGAATTCACGTCTGATGGTGGAATAGTTGGAGGAAACCTGATAAATTCTTCTGGCGTCCGGATCTACCAGTCTCAGTTACCAAGCGATTTGTGCGCACCTTACGTGGCCCTAGAAAACGAAGGGAGATGCGACCCCGGACGAGTGCGTGGTCGGAATACGCAATTGTGTTGCAAAACGGGTAACTGGTGGCAATGTGATCAATTTGAGTTCGTAGCCGGCGCACCATTTGGCCAGACGAATGCGACCATTACGGAAGTTAGTACTGCATTAAAACAGCCTGCAGTCAGCACATAACTGAAGCAGTCGTTCATCATTGTCCGTACACAGTGAGTTCAATCCTTGTCGGCCACCTAATCGAGTCTTAGATGCGCTAAGCATGCCCACTTGTGCATTCACATCCGTAACAACCACAACGATATCTAAGCTTTTAGCTTGCTGCAACAGGGCATTCAAGCCCTCATAGAGATTTTCTTGAATGGTGTCAGAGCTACAGTCAGCTGGGGTGTAAGCAGACACGATAAAAAACATCGATCAACTTCTTGTTTGTGAGCCTCCTTCGTAGACGTTGCCAGACGAACCGCACAGAGGCTACTCTCAACGGGTATCCAATCAAGCAAGGATCCTTCCTGGTAACTTGGGACGATACGAAACCCTGCACATCCTGTCTCATTTAGCCTCTGGTTTACTGGAGCTGCGCGGTGGAAATCGGGTGAAAAGTGACGGGGTGGTTAGCTGAACCACTGTGCTTTCATCTTGTTTTCGATACACACGAGAAGTTCATTCTGTGGCGTGAAACTCGGAGCGATATGCCCTACTTGGGTCATAACCTGCTAATGCCACCCGCAACATCAAACAGGTATAGGTTCATTGTACTCCCGATTTCGCATCGTTGCTGTTTTCAAGAACTGTTATCAGTTTCATCACTGAACTCCTAAAGCCATTCACTGTATGAAGTTGCGCGTGTCCGCGAAGTGTGCAAGTCGTAGCTGGACATTGGTGGTGCAGATTAATCCAGATTGTTCTCAATTGTAGGGGCGCGACTGAATTATTTTCACTTGTGTAACCATCGAGGATACCGTAGAGGCTCATTGGGGGCGAGCTGGCTCAGTGGTTAGAGCGCGAATTTACTGACCGGAAGGTCCGTGGTTCGAACCCGACCTCTGCCTCACGACTTCTCCTGTCTAGGCTTGGACAACCTGGCAGTATCCCAGCCCTCGTGCTTCCTTCGGGTGGCATGGCAGCTAGACACCGGAATGGTATTACAGCTGAACGATCATTGGTAGGATTGGAACACAATTTAATTGATCCATGAACCCAACTTTCAGCATCAAACACCGCAACACTCATTGAGCAACCAGTCGTGACCACCGTGGACAACATGAGCAGCATTACATTCATAGTAGATATTGATACTATTGATGCAGCATGAAGAGCAGAACGCTGCATCAATCAGTGACAGAAAGTGAAAAGAGGAAGGCTTGTAGGGAAGTCCCGTTGTCCAAGAAAAAGTGGTGTTTGCAACACTAAACAACACTGATGTTACGGCATGTTCTCTTGGATACGAGTTCCAGAGAGGTACGTCGCATCGTAATGAAGCCTCATCGTGTATTTATAGCCATCGCTTTCTCTTATTCCTCAAAACGCATGCCCTTATGTATGGTTAATTTCATTCGCGAGATATTGGAGAGATATTGTTCGACATCGCTCAATATTTCAACGCGTTATTTCTGTTGATGTTTCCGAACTAGTAGTAGGTTTTTCAATTGGGTCCTCCATGCTTCCTTCTAATCTGACTCTCGTTAGACCTTTTTAGTTGCCAGCTATTGTGTAAAACTGAATGTTTCACAGCTAAAACTCCTTTCAATCAATAAACGCAGGACCCAGTTTTACATCACTTGCGGTACTATTATAGGATTTTTGGGAAAGTCAGCCCTCTTTCGGTACTGTACTACGCTGACTATGTTCCCTAATGATTTCGACAGGTAAGAAGTATTTTTCTAACGTGTGTGAACATGTCAACTTGATTTGGAGTGTTGGTCGCTATTTTTTGCTGCTGATGTACGCTTTACTGGAGCAAGACAGGTGTTGCCCTCGTTGGACCTCTTTATCGGTACTCCTTGCCTGATATCCATATCTCATCTGTGCCTCTAAATAGTGGTTGACTGCAGCAATAGCCAGACCGCTTCTCACATCTTTAACTTGAAACTTGAGTCCATTGTGGGTATTCGAAGTAACTAAGACTCTCACGGTTCCCAGCGCTCTGTAGCTCCTACTAATCCTATGTGCATCAGTGACCGGTTGACTGATTCAGGTAACGGTTGGTTGCTCAGATCAGGATTCAGGGTAGTGAAGCACCGGCTTACTGATGATGTGGTGCTGACGACGTTTACGGTATGGCATCACTATATCCACGCGATCAGTTCGTTCTGCAGGAGGCAACTGCGCTAGTGGATTCCCGACAGCAAGGTTTTGTCACTTATGTCTCAAAAAAGGAGTAATACTGTCCTGGCTAAGAATGAATAGGGTTAGTAAGGTTTTCATAAGCGCACGTAAGCTTTTTCATCCATTCATGTGTATTAAGTACCATATATTTTGCCGCCAACACACAAACGCAATAAAGCCGGTTATCTTGCAAAGACAAAGCGCTACTGTCAAGGCAAGCTCCCAGCGACTCACTGTGCTTTTCAATCGGTGGGTTAGCTGGGAGCTGATAAATATACCCATTCAAAATTAAATTTATATGGGGGGGGGCTCTGTGTTCCTGCATTTTGTTGACGCACGTATCCACCATCCTTTCTTCACAGCATTGGTAGACTCAGCCACCAGCAGTGACCTGAATCTCTCTGCCGAATCTCCGTCACATGGGCTTCTGCATGTTAACAAAGATTACTACCAGATAACTTCTCAATCAGAGGAAGATTTTGATAGTTCGTATGATGCTTCCGAGTATGGAACGGTACGTTCCTCACGAAAACCTTCCATTCTGATTGGGCTGGATGCTTCGCCTTCTCAACTAGATCAGGATGTCACATATGCTTGTGAACCGCCAATGCCCGAAGTGGATCCTACCAAACAGCCTTCTACCACTTAAATGTTACATTTGTAAACGTACCTCTCAGATTTACTGCAAAGTGCACTGTGATTGCTTTCCAACCTTATATGCTCCTTAACTTTTCCATTCGGGCTTTCTTTATTATTCTTGCGTAACGTTTCCGCGCCCACAGAGGCTTCATCGTTCATTTCTACATACTTCTTCCGATGCAGTACGCTTGTCTTATTTTTATACACTAACCATCTCTCGGTCTATCTTCACGTCTCATTCTCTTCCATCACAAGATTCATTGATGTATTTGACAAAATTTCCGTTCGTGTACAGAATGGGTTGAGTTATTGTATACGCTGACACATCAACAAATCGGTACCGAACTTCGTTCGTGTTCTGATATGTAGTGGCTCGTCCTCAACAAATGTTTTTGTCCAAAAAATCAAACATTAGGTTCAGCTACTAGTGGTTCCGGCTACAATGGCCTGGGAGAACTTTCCTCACTATATTATTGGCACTGAATTTGGAGTTTGGTACGTAGACCCCCTCAAGACATGCATGTGCTCGTAGTGGACAGTTTTCCACTTGTACTAGGAATGTGAGACCATAAGTTATTCAAACATCTTGATTTAACGACGCGTCTCCAAGGCAGCGTTCGAAACCTGTCGTGCACCACTAATTGGCGCAAAGGTGAAAAGCTCAACGACGATTGAAATTAGACCGGCGTTAAGTTAAGCAGTCCTTCTATCAACCAAGCCGTGGATAGAAAGTAGGTTGGTTGTGATATTGACGCTGGTCAGATATTTAGCAGGGAAATCGGTAAATTTCGCCGATTCCCTGCGGGAGTCGAGTACCACACGGTCTTTTACATTTTGGAGGAGCTAATACAGCTCACTGGGGCCGACATCAACAATCGCACTTTTGCAGAATAGTGAACATTAGCTGCTAGCAGTTTTGGCGTGTAACTGAGACTTATGTTGGAAGCAGATGGAGTTTTCCTTGCTCTGTCGGTGGCAGCTGGGATCCACAAGTTTGCAGACATTATTGGTTGGACCATCACCGTTCCAATTTATTTCCGACCTCAGGTCAAAATCCACAAATTAGCTTGAACATCAACTGTAATGCCGACTTGAGAATCCCCCGTGAGATGCGTTTTCTAAGAGGGGTTGCACACCTGAAGAGTTTGAAACCGTGATAGCCATGACCGAGTGTTGACACTTCAGCAGAAGGGTCAGATACCCTCGTGATAGCAGAGGTCAGTTGTCTTGCATCTGATTCTGTTTTCCGTCATACTGAGTTTTTTGTTGTGTTGCGTCAATGTCAAGCACGTGCACTCACGGGTTGCAGCGCGGCGATGCAGTTGTTTGCAACACCTTTATAATGTATCCTATCCGAATCGGATTCACTGATTTTCCGTGCACCACTCGTCCAACTCCAGTGTAATTAACCCTTAGATATGTGTTCATCTTATGAGAATCGGCACAATGTTGGGACGGGCATATCTCGACCATCGGCATGATCGTCGCCATTATCACCACCGACATCGACATCAACGCTTCAATTAAATATTGGTAGTAAGCAACAGGCCCGCTACCCACTGTTAAGGTGGTAAGCGTGTGTGTTCACAACAGAATACCGGATGTATTTGCGATCTTAACACCGGGACAGCCGTACTGTGAGTTTCCCGTCACGGACTGCTTCTAGTATACCGAGTGCCAAGCTTTTTCTGTTATGGTCTCCCCTATTACAATTAGCCACTCGGGTGTACATCCTTACTGGTCGCATAAAGATAACCTATCTGCATTTTTCAAATGGCTGGAACTACTTCATACTCAGTTTTTCTTCACAATCCTTGTTACAATATGCACAGCTTGTGTCACACTCCACTCATATCTGGTCGAATTAATGACCCCAAATGATTTCCAGTGCATTGTTCGTTCACTTCACACCATAATCTTGGTGACCCGGGTGAAGGCATTCAGCTGAATCAAGGCAATTGGTCAGTCATTTTGCAACTTAAAGGTTTCGTCAGAACTTCTGTAATGTCTTCTCCAAAACGGAACATGTTTCTATGGTTAGAAAGGTTGTCCTAAATTACATGACCAGGATTAAAAATCCCTTAACTTTCCCCTTCACCTTTATTCTGATCTGCTGGTACTATGTGCACCAAAAACAGTGTAGTACTTCGGCCCCAGAAGAAAACAGTACTTGGAGGATACTGACGCCACCGTCTTGAAAAAGATGACTGATATGAACCAGCTTTGAGGTTGTGGGGACTTATTTGACAGAAGTCCCTCTGTTGTTGCAGGTGTTCTTCGGCTTGTCAGAGCGCGATATAATGCTTTATCTTTATTGGAATTTTAATGGCCTTGAAAACATGTAACATGCTGAGCCTGTGTGATCGTTATCGGTCATGTCAATCTTGATTGGCATTTTGTGACATTTCAAACTGATACTATGCTAAACTATTGGTCAAGTGAAATTGGTTTGAATTATTCGGAACATGGATTAGTTTACAGAAAGATAAGTTATCGGTTCAGTTTCAGGGAGTTATTGGACAGACACTGTTGCTGAATGGAGGCAATCTAACAGTACTGAGCTCGATATTGAGTGACCCATACATTCAGCTGTTTGTGAGGCTTTGTTTGCATGATCAAACCCATAACACACACCAGATGTGTCTCGTAACAAGTCGATGGGACTCCGTTTCAGTTGACCCTATGTTTATCCAGGAACGCGGACCAGCTCTGTAGGGCCGTCGACCCAGCTGTCTTTCTGAGGTTTAGGCAACTTGGTGGAATGCACATACAGATAGAGGCCATGGTAAAGTTCGCGTTGTGGTAGGTTTCGTAGTACTCTAATCGTAGTGCTGTTTTTACGGTTTGACGGAAAGAACCAGGTGCTTTACGATGCTTGATACTCATCTCCGTCCACATAGTTTCTTGTTGAAAGACATTGATGGGCTGCAAAGTTAAAATTTTTTCACCTGTTTGGTTGAGCTGGAATTGTGAGACTAACTCGCGTTTAACGAGTGTTAACGAACGATTGAGTGGGACTGTCACCTGCTGCACCGGAGAAGAAAACTACCTGGACTTTCCTCAAGATGGTGGTATTACAAAAACTCAGCGTGGATGATCTTTGTACAGCACTCTGTCCAGCGAACTTTTATGCAACACCTTTTTATCTCAGCTTGTGACGCTGTATCTGCCCTCACTTCAAAGGTACGTTTGGACTGGTGGGTTGAACTGGCAGGCAACTCTGGAAGTGTTTGGTAACGATGGTCTCCCGGGCCTGCCCAAACCACTGAAACTTTTTTCTGCGAAGTTTAGGATTTCGTGGAGAAATAAACATTTGCGAATTGAACTGATGTTAACAAGAAAATGAACTTCTGGTTAATTATATTCTTCAACTAAATGTGATGCACATGAGCCACCTCATGTCTCAGTATATATATTCGTGAATCCTCAGTGTATTTTCGTGACATCACGCGCTACTAGTAAGGGTGCTGAAAACTCTTTGACAGCCCAATAGCAGTTTGAGCAGTGCTGGGGTTCACCAGGCAGGCGCGACCTATGAGTGTATTTCTCCAATCGCATACAATTCGATGTTCAAGTGGGCTGCGCCTGTCTGATTAGCCCCGAGAAAATCGAAACCTGTGGTGGGCTGTCGAGGGGTTTTCACGAACCTTGTCAGTAGTTTGTTGTGCATCCAGAAAACATAACCAAATCGAAGAAGGACAGTGCGATATATCAACCATAAAACTGCAGACATCCGAACTTATGGAGGACAAGGTTGGTGCTGAGAAAAGACTAAGTAATGGTGCTGAAAGCGGGTCTTGACTAAACAACAATCCAGATGGAAAACTTCGTGTTTCTCATACCAAAGCAACAAAGCTGTATCACTATTTCATTTGATAATTATATTTTGTGATACCCTGCCCTCGTGGTTCTCGCTTTCCTCGACGGAGAATCGGTCTTAGAATTTTAGAAGCTGTGATATAGTAGTCATCGACGGATAAGGCAAGAGTATTAAAAAGAGAAGCTTGAGTGACTATGGTATGGCTCAACTTGCGTGGATATAAACCACCAAAGGTCTCCATTGGATGCCGGTCGTTGTATACCTGACAGTGGGTATAGGACGTCAGGCATCATCTACGCGTTGTACGTTGGATCGGAGTAGACGCGGACGTCAGCAAATCGCTGTAAGAACTCCATGAGAAGACGACTGGCATTGCTACACCAAGGTTTGTTACACGGCAACATGAAAGTTGTGAAACTTTATACCCTTCATTTCTGTTTTCTTATTCCATTGCGTTAAAGGAACACAGTTCCGCCTGTGACACGCTATATAGCAGTATGCACGTCCCGTGCGCTCTGATAACTTAATTTTCTTCTTGTCAGTCCTTTTCTTCTATTTCCTGCTGTTGTGGTTGTGTGACACGTCGGCGGTGATGGAGCATTCCCGTTTTCAGCTCACTACTTGTTAACTGCCTGGTCTCCTGAAATTTTTCTGGATTTTGGCCCAGAAGAGTCTTCATGGGACAGGATTTTTCTTGGCTTGTGTTGTGGCTTCATAGCTTGGGATGTCGCAGAACGTGAAAATAAAGGTAAATAAATACCTACTTTGGATTGATGTCTTTCTATAGAGAGGGCCGCTTTAGTTGTTTTGAGATTTCATTTCTGTGTGAACCATAGTCAAGCTAGCTCTCAGTGTACACCTATAGCATTTAGTCATGTGTAGGTTTACTTAATCCAATACAAGTCCGGACTGACTGATCACGTGTTTTACATATTTTTGAAACTAACAAGTGATTGACATATACACCCCCGAAATCACGTGAAATATCTGTAATTGGTGAGCAGGCGGGAGCTGATAAATTGATGCGGAAATACACCACTGTAATTGGTGACGTATAGACAAAATGCCGCGTGTATCTCAGGAAGCTAAACGATCAAACGAATCCTGGAGGATAACGGAAAATCAAGCACAGTTCAAGCTTCCCATGGATAATACACTGCTCCACAGTTACAAGATAAATCCACAGCCAGACTTCAGCTGGGCCAACATACTACCGCGATCGGAATCTCCGAAACCCAAGTCGGAGTACGCTTCAAGTTTTGTTTGGCACTGATGCAGCAACATCCCACTATAGCATTGTTGACGCACTACATCAGAAGCGCACATCCGTTGGTGTACCTTTTGGGTTGCTCATACCTGGTCATTCGTTCAACAGCTTGAAAATGCTGAACAACACAACTGTGTTCTTCCCTTCTCCCCTTCTCAGCATTTCATCAAGATCACTTTAGAAACCACGTGGTATACAGGCGAGTTCGAGTTTTTAAAAAAAACGGTACTTCAAATTCTGGCGGTTAAATTGTTCAGTGAACCTTCAGATTGGACGCCCTGAGGTTTTTAAACCGAAAAGTTAATTAACTTTAGTGAAGATCACTCCTTGTTATTTTCAGCTAGTGTTGACTGGAGGTTAACGTGAGCTTGAATGAATTTGCTCCTCAATCGGGAGCTGTCTTAGTGGACTGCTTGATGGACGCAAACAGACTCTGGCTATGGGAATTCCCTCGGCAACAAAAGTGTCTGAAGTTATATTCCTACTCAAGTTTCACCGTATTCCTTGCCCTTAGAAAATCCCACTTGTTCCGTTCAAGGACGGCAGTGAACTTCCCAGTCAGCGCATGTCGCACTTGTTTGAGTCAATCTGGCGGGTGGGGAGATACCATTGCAGACGACCGAGGTAACCAATACTAGTGACCCTTCTCAAAAAAAGTACTCAAAGGAAATGCAGCAACCATTTGACCCTTTTTCACCAAGGCTTTCAGTATCACTGATTCTCCGTAGTTTTGAGGCCACATGTGAAACCTTGACGCGGGAGCATCAAGCGGGATTTCGACCCGGAAGAGACTATTAACCACACTTTCACACTCCTCCAAGTGTTAGAGCAGTCCATATGTACGGAAGACCCAAAATCTTAGGCTGGTTTGAATTCAAAGGCGCATTTGGTTCTGTCGATCGACCAGTGCTTCTAAGAGCACTTGCTCGACGGATAATGTTCCAAAGTGCATGGAATTAATCTGATCCCGATATTCACATGCTTCTGGGTGTTTGACAGGGTACGGACGCACTGTAAAAGCTCTCCAACCAGAAGTGGTTTCCTGTTAAAGAAGTTCATTCTCACCATATTTTAGCACCTTCATCGGTGAAATGAACAAACACCTGCGAATCAGCTGTTTGTCATCATACCAGCATTCGGACCTACATCAACAACATTTGAACCTACAAAGTATGAAGTCATACATCAGAATGTATAGCCTGTGGACATGCCCTTTATAATCCAAGGAGAGGCACTGGACGCTGGTGAGAAGTATACGTATCTCGGTTGTTGTATTGGTTCCTATGGAAACGTGTCTGAATAGAATCAATGTAAGAATCTCGGAGGCTCGAATCATATTTGCCGGTTAGCGTCAGTTATTGTACCAATATCGCATATCACTGATTTACAAAAGTCGCGCGTACCAGGCTACCGTATGGTTTTTACTGTTGCATGTTTGCGAGGCCTGGCGTCTGCTAGCAGGTGATCTGAGGCGTCTTCAAGCTTTGGGCCAACGTTGTCTCAGAAGTGGTCGCTGGTGTCGGATGGCGTTGGGGTATTCGTAACGAAGTAATTAGAAAACTAATGTTCGGCTGTACAGCAAGCAGGTTATTTGCGGAAAACTTCCCACCTGCGCGAGATCGGTCATCTGCTATGTTAGCCGAATCATCGTCTACCGAAATGAACCCTGCTATCTTTGCCTCTCTTAGGGTGACGCAAACAGCGAGGTGAACAACGCGTGAAGTGTCAGAAGGGTGTGAAAACAATTACGAAGAATTCGGGTATTGTTGGTGCGGTTAGCTTTCCATGCGGGTGTATTCGCGACTCTTCTTGCGCTTCGATGAAGGAACTGGTGTCTAACCGATGTCAGTGGCTCTCGTGATATCATTTTCTTTCCGGATTGCCTGCCAAACGCATTGATGTGTAGGCACCTCAGAATGACTGCTGGGGTCTAGCACCAGAATCTTTCCTAATCTATCCGTCCCCATTTTGTATTTCAGAATGAATGGTTGTATGGCAGTAACGTACCAATGTCTCAAAACTGATATTGGTGATGGTGATGATGACGATCATATTGATGATGATGGAAAGGATGATAATGACGCCTGAAGTGATTTGGTGGCTGAAACTAGAGATTCCTAGTGATTGGTCAACCAGAACCATAGGAAATCCGTGTGAATATATCGAGCGGAGCCCCTCTCTCTTCACGATACTTGTTGAGTAACAGACTCACTAGCACAGCTGAAATAGTACGTATGATTTGCGGCCCCGAAAGACGCAAATAATGCATGGCAAAACATTCACTCTGACTCTATCGCAAAGGCGGTGAAAGTAATGTTTATTATTCCACTAGATTTTTGTCTCTTCCTTACTGGATTAGATGTGATAAACGACCTCTTGAATAATTTCCTCTCTTGAACACACGGTGGTTAGGGCAGAACAGCATGCAATTTTCGACTATCCAGAGCAAGATACATACATACCAACAACTCCCAAATACCTATCACATTTAGTTATAATGATTCTCTTGGGTGCATTCGCGCCTGTCAAATTTTGGGAGGGTTTTTACTTCTACCAACTTGACTTGGACTTGTGTTAATTTCCAATCCCTCCTTCATTGTCCCACCACCTTTGTAAGACCACCAGAACAATACACATCTACAGAGGCAATTGATGTGTAATTAATTTTCAAAAAATCCCATCAACTAGCGCTCACAATTGTTTATTCAAGCCCATTATTGACCGTTTTGTGCCGATTCTTCTTCTTAGCCAACAAGAATGCCCCATTGAGAAATCAGAGATTAATCGCACAGAAGCATTAATAGGGTGTCATTCCCCAAAATTTGGATTCGAATGAAACTTTGGTAAGGATGAGAGGGGCCCCTAGAAACATCACTGATCCAGCGATTCTGTAATTAGAGAACGTCTTAATGATTTATTAACGTAATCTGCACAGAGTAGGGGATTCCAGTGCGACAACTGTTCTGCTTAGACCACTGCGCCAAAGATTCAAAGTACAACTGTAATGTTTGCCTTTTGGGTGTCGCCTTGTAAATTACTAATATGATGCAATGGGTGGAAGAACTATCAAGTTACTAAGCCCTGTACAGTTGCTTAGACGTCCTCTGTTCTGACTGAACTTTAAAAAGTAGTAAGCCTTCCTCAACTCTCTTTGCTGTCAGTCAGTGTAGTCAGTGAATTTTCCAGCTCAGTGTTATCTGCCATCAGCCGGAACTTCTATATTGTCTTGCCAGCCAAGACGCATTCAACAATTTTAGTCACCTCCTTTTGAACTGGTAGTAGACTTCACGTCTTGGTGTTTATGAACTGTGGGCTACTAGAATACGAACATAGAGGTAGTCAATTGCCTCCTAAAATCCGTTCAGTTGATCAAACTCCTGCAGTTTTATGAACTGGCTCAGATTTTACCAGCGTAAATTTATCTCATGAAGCATGGAAACATTGATGCTTGATGTGCCATCAACCTGTCCCACCTAAACCGACCAAAAGCAATCGCTACCCATTGTTATATGATACTCCGCCCGTGTATTCACTCGCGCCCGCATGGGTCCGAAGAATCCAAGGCACAAATGTATGACCAACTTTATGTGTCCTCTGCTGTTTTCCACTCACCGGAATTTCGTTTGCGGTTCATAAACTGTAAATAAAGCTCCATTTACTTTGGTAGTATTCCTCAAGAGAATTAAACCGTTGCAAGCAACCGGACTTCTTATTTTATCCAACCTGTCACCACTGTACGACATCAGGAGAAGTGAGTTTTCGACCTTGAGAATCTTCATGGCGGCAGCTTCCACTGGAATGAGGAGATGAATTAGCTACTCATGTGCAACGATGAGGGCAAACGCTCTACTTTTTCATCATGTATCACAAATGCGACGCATGACCTCCAGGTGGAACGAGGCAGGTCTGCATTGTGACCAAACACAGGTGTGGTGTGGACAATTACACATCAGACTAGGGTGCGGGACACTGACCTGTTGGGTTGCCATTTTTCGTGCATGATTTCCATTACCTGTGGGAATTTTCCAACGACTCTCATGTCATAAATGTGTGCTATACTATTCATTCTTGGATGTATTAGGAGCAAATGACTGTTTTCAGAACGCAAGGACTGTTGTGACACCCTTGCGTCTGATCATATATCTCTTAAGCCGACATTCTGGGAATCGTGTTCTAATTACACACCCAAACAACATTTAACGCAGTGGTCCCTGAACTGGAATTCACGTTAACAAAGTGAACGAGGCCACCTATTTTCACACCTCCACTCTCAGACGTTCGGAAAAGTACCGATTGTGTTCGACCACACTCAATGTAAATTCATTGGGCAAGGTTGTTTCGGAACGCTTTGATATTATTATTAGATAATAGCATTTGACTTTAATCTCATGTAAAAAATTACCTATTTAAATTGATGTTCAAACCCAATTCTGCAGTATCATGTGAGTTACTAATTTTGGAACTCAAATTTATTGGTTGGTCTTCCAGTCGCATTCGTTTGACGCAACAACCTACTCGGATTGTGCCTTGAACCATACGACTTTAGACATGAAAACAGCAGTGACCGTCAACAACCTTATCTTTGTGTCAATAGCTGCTTTCCCGCAGCTTGCCTTCTAGTAAACCAGCGGGCTCATAAGTTGGGTACTGAAGAGTTGTCTGACAAAGGCAAATCACAAGATTCTTGACAGTGCGTCTGACACGCCTTACGTACCTTCATTTGAGAAAAGGGCCATTCATAGCATGTACAAGATGACTTTGCGAATGCACTTTCGAAGGCGTCTTTATACGATTCACACTTTATTCCGACAATATTTGATAGGATGCACGGACCGGAATTACAGAAAATATCTTCTGTAGGATTGAATTCACGCTGTTGTCTTTGAGGTTCGACAGTCTCATATGGGTTGCATTCTTCTGTGTTTAAACCGGGGAGCTGTCAACACCATGTGCGCTGAAGCACCTGAAACCATAAAGAAATTGCATGTCTAAGAATTTCACCGTCCAACAAATACGTCCGCAGACTGTTCCTATTGGGTAAATCCAGGTTATTAACCGCAAGGTATATCATTATCCTAAGGTTCAAACTGACAACTTGTGCCTCATCGACCAAGCCAGCCGGGTATACTTTGTAGGAAATGCGTCTATGTTTTAGTCGCATCTTCTACAGACAGATTCCAGTATACTTTGACACTGGTTTAGAAACTTTGCGTTCTGTCGCTTTACGTCATTCGCGAACTGCCCAGAATTTATTCACGATCACGCGTTCTTTTACTAATGGTGGTTTGACCTTGCACAGCTGAACACAACTATCAGGAAGGTCAGATTCCTGAAAACAACCACTGAATGCCCGGGATCTACTGAGACCCTCAGCTCTGTAGATGTTGACCAGACAGACAACGCCCCCTCAATATACAGCGCCTCACAGCTTTCTATCAAACCCAGACAGCGCGAGTCAGCGTTGCTCAAGGTCAGACAACGCCCCCGCAATATGCAGCGCGTCTCAGCCTGTACCAAGGCCAGACCGCGTGCGTCAGCATTGGACCAAGTTAGACAGTGTCCCACCAATGACTAGCTTGAGTTGTATTCTCGCACTCGCACGTACTCACACTCTCGCGCTCGCTTGTTCGGAATATAGCGGTTGTGTTCCCTTCCGTGAGTCTTTTTTTCCGGCATTAGGCACTGGAGCGGGTCAGCAATCAGATACAGCAGATTAGCGAATCAGCAGACATAACAACAACCAATACTGTTTCCAACGTAAATCTACGCTCTGTTTCATAATGAAACATGAGCATGGCTTCGAATGTCCACTTGTTTCCAATATAATGAAAACAATCTTTGTAACCCAAAGACACCATAGTACTGTGGTTCCGGCCAATTCGTTCTGTAGGTTCTATAATGACGGGTGCGTTCGTCGAAGATAACACAAACCCTTGTGTCGTTAGCTTATTGAAAGCTTTTTCCTCGGGGTAGGTTTCTAGGTCACTCGTGATATGCAAAACCAGGTGGTTACTGGGTTCGGACATTCGGCGGGACTTTAACGTATGTTGAGAATTTGCGTGTTTGATCGACTAAAAAGCCGAGTGATGATGAATTTGGTAACCAGAAAGAACACCTATGATGGGGAATGACACCTGAACGGCCCGAATGGCTTCGATTAGCATAACAACATAGTCATTAGAAGGAGCAGGTAAAGACAGTTGCAGCTAACTACATACAAAGGAGTGAAAGAGTAAACGTCAGTAAAAAAAGCTGGAAATGGGAGTACTCAAGTAAAATGAGAGGCTAGCATATTTAAAATAAATACTTACAGCATTTAATAATGCCAAAGTCGACAGCTGAAAGAATGCATGTAGTGCTGCCAGTTGCACAGCTTTCTGTGACCGAAGTTGAGCTATAGCTTTTCTTCCCGATAATATGAAAGTATTTTGGACAGAGCCGATATAGGTGTGAATATATCACCAAAAGAAACAGTGAGTTGTTGGCTGCGACGCGAGAGAACGCTTTAACGTGTGCCATGGTGCATCCACAATTCCGGAGATTTGGGATCTATAGAGTTAGCTTCAACTGATTGCTTGTAATTTCCAGATGAGTAAGGGGAAAATAAATTAAAAGGATTAAACTTTGGAAAATACCCTTATGTGCAATTGAATTTCCCTTTCACAATCGACTACTGAATCTAGCCGAATATCTCGTTTATGAAGGTACTCCTTGTGTAGTACATTCAGTTGAACCGGAGCGTCATAAAAGGGAGACTCAGCTGACTTTACTTGAGCCTCCTGTCAAAATTAGGTTCGTGTGCAAAAGAGAGTATCTGCCAAGTTTCGCTCAATTTTGGTTAAGTGGAGCATTAGGTTGACGGGGACTCGGGGGCTGCGCCCACTTGATTAATCCCAAGAAGGGACATCAAATAGTTTTCAGCAACCTTATGAGTAGTGTCTTAAGTCTAGACGAGCAAACTTACTATCATCAAGGCATATATGGGATATTCAATGCACGTTATAAACCTACTGATCCACAGCGTAAACCTGTAAAGTTAATTTAATAAACTGCATCATCCGCAGCCCCGTCGAATCCGACAAAGATCGGGACAGTGTTAGAGGAATGGTATGTAAATAACAGTAGATAAATTAAAAATATTTTCGTAAATAGGGTGGAGGTTCAAAACAAAGCAGTCCCAAGAGTTTACTAGCATTCCAAAGGCCATGGTGTTGAAACAAAAAACATTTTTGTTGGAAGCCTACCACTGGGTGTCCCAAAGGACGATACAACCGGTCGTATACCTCTAGCAGCTGGGTCTCAAAATAAGCGCGCCAAAGATCCGTTCAAGAAGGTTAACAGGTTTAGAAATCACGTCAATACACTAAGGCGTACTTAATCTAGTGAGTTTGTAGAAAGTTAGCAGCCTGTATCAACTGGCAGCTTGGTTAGCATTGATCCAATATGCTGGTCACCATCAGGCTTGTCTCAAGAGCCCTCACCAGCATGTAGCAAACAACTTGAGGTCGAGAATATCATACTATTCGATTGTTGTCGATTACCCTTTTGGAAGCATTTGTAACAATGTAGGTAACCTGCGCGACCTCTCACTGGCCTCACGTAAGCTCACGTCACGCATTCAAGCCACACCACACCAAATGAGGCCTTCTCCGTATCCAGTCCAGGGGGTATTCTTTTAACTGGTTTGGTTCATCACGTCCTGGAAAAAAGACCACGCAGGAAGGTTTGCTATTAAACAGCGTCATCTTAAGCCACAATTCCGTTTGTGGCTACCCATGTATTTGTTTTCCATTGGGGCTCACCTGAGGGCTAAGCAGGTCATCCGCCTACAAGAAATGGTACTGGTGCAGTAGATGAAAATGAGAATACCGTAAGACATGGAAGTAGATGCCGCTTTGTACTGGTTGTTGAATCCAACTTGACCTTACGATAATTCCCCCATTCATTTGCTTACTCCGCCTATGTACTTTTGATCTCCAGTTGTTTTGCTTATTCGTACCCGTCACTCACCTTGCCGCAGAGGCCGTCTCATCCGACACTTGTGTATTGGCATGTGCGTCTGTGTGTGTGTATGCGCGCAGCTGACCTACTTACCCATGCGCGTTCATGTCCCGTTTGCTGAGCCTGCCTTGACTTGTTTTCTCATGACTTCCGTGTGATCGCACGTCCAATGAGAATCACGAGACTATCGTCGAAAGGGACGACCGCAACCCACGCTACTGAGCCATCATTCCGCTCGCCGTTGTTTGGTGTGCGGACGTTGACACTGCACTGTGCCGGTCAGTGACAGAGCTGTGAGCCTGTTGACGCTACGAACGTGAACAATTGAGGTTTGTTGTACACATTCGCTTACCCTTATGTAAATAGTACCGTAGAATTACGAACCCAATTCTTCCTTTTGATATTCGGGATTGTCGAACCTACGCGTCACTCAAAGTTCCGTATCGGGAACCGTAACAGTACTCAATTCTGTTCGTGAGATTGGATTGACAACCCGATCTATTTGACACCGAGTCACAGTTGCAGTCTTACCATGGACCCGTTCCGGCATGATTCCTTCCTGGCTCCTGGCTTTTCCCACCACTATGACCCGAAGACTTCGGCTGTGCTGGCCGAATTACGGGAGAGCTTTACTGAAATGGACGAGGAGGATTGGGACTTGCATCGGAAGCGGCAATTCACTAGACAGAGACATGAGGATAAGCGAAAGTTCCTTGTGTCTCTCAGGACTTGGATGGATGACAAGTTGGCTGTTTCCATTACCTCAGAAGAGGACGACAACCAGCCAGACTACCGTTACACGGGGTGCGCTCCAGTAACTCACGATAAAGTTGCTTCACAAGAGGACAATCGTCGGTCAGTCTGCGGTTCTTTGGGGTGCGCTCCAGTAACAATGGACAGCAAACACTCATCAGAAGACAACGGCGCTCATTCGCATTGCGTGTTTTTGGGGTGCGCTCCACTAACTATATGTGAGCAGGCCGTTCCACCCACCATGGGTGCAGGGTTCTATGGCGAGCCCGTATATCCGTCAGCTGAAGTGATGCATGCTGGTGTTATCTACTTCCAGACAGTTTCTACACAGTGCCTCAGGTTCGTGAAGTTTCTAGCCTGGAAAAGGCGTTTCGAAACCTGGCTCAACGGCTTTTCAATTTGTGTGTGCTTTATACGACGTGACTTAGTTCGGACGGTCACTCGAGGACTACATCATGCCAACTTTGAGCTTTGTCCAGCAGTACCCAGCTACAAGGTAGTGTTTTGTCGATTTACCTATGGGTGTTTGCCAAGTGACTATATACACAGAACTCAGCACACGGTAGTCATACTACCTTCCCGCATTTACTTACGCAAGACATTGTACTCTGTATTCTATGATAAGTGTTCCCCTTTACCCTTTTCTTGTAGCGTAGTAATTCGTGGAGAAATTATGGTGGGGAGTGTTGAATCCAACTTGACCTCATGATAATTCCCCCATTCATTTGCTTACTCCGCCTATGTACTTTTGATCTCCAGTTGTTTTGCTTATTCGTACCCGTCACTCACCTTGCCGCAGAGGCCATCTCGTCCGACACTTGTGTATTGGCATGTGCGTCTGTGTGTGTGTATGCGCGCAGCTGACCTACTTACCCATGCGCGTTCATGTCCCGTTTGTTGAGCCTGCCTTGACTTGTTTTCTCATGAGTTCCGTGTGATCGCACGTCCAATGAGAATCACGAGACTATCGTCGGAAGGGACGACCGCAACCCACGCCACTGAGCCATCATTCCGCTCGCCGTTGTTTGGTGTGCGGACGTTGACACTGCACTGTGCCGGTCAGTGACAGACCTGTGAGCCTGTTGACGCTACGAACGTGAACAGTTGAGGTTTGTTGTACACATTTGTTTACCCTTATGTAAATAGTACCGTAGAATTACGAACTCAATTCTTCCTTTGGATATTCGGGATTGTCAAACCTACGCGTCACTCAAAGTTCCGTATCGGGAACCTTAACACTGGTTTATTTAAACAGGAGCAAGAACTGGTTATCAGCGTGCGTAGGCCCAAGAACGGCTCACGAAGGAACAGATGTTAAAGCCAGAGGAACAGCTTCGGATGCGCTGAGGGCATTTTGAAAATCATGACAAACTAGTTGATAGAGCATACACATGGAGTAAGTGGCTGCAAACAGTCTAGATTTTATGCAATAGAGCATTGCCTAAAAAGCGGTTAATTGTGAAGATGAATATGAATAACAGTTGCAGCAAACTGCATGAACGAAGTTTGCACCCAAAGTTTACATGAGTATACCTGATGAGAAATGTAGGCAAGTTAAATATGTAGTGGTTGGTGGCCATAAGGAGTCGCTAATGGACAGAACAGACATAATTCCAAAAAGGGGAACAATCAAAGGAAATCTTGAAGCCCGATTCACAAGAGAAAATTCGAAGGTCCGTATTCCGATGAGCCACCACACCAAGAAGAGAAGGTTCTATATTCCTGGTATTTCAACCTTCCGTAGGCGCAACGTTAATCCACTGATGTGAATGGATAGGTCCATTGTTTGCAGCTAAAACTTTTGTTTACGCTGGAAATTATCGGTAGCCAGTATTGTTCAACAACCAACCACAAGAGTCATGCAGCAAGAGCTGCAATATTCCGTTGGGTCCAAGAAGCGGGGCTTGTAAGTTTGGTTAATTAAAATAAACTCTGCAAAATAATGCGACCAATATTCACAGGGAGAAAAGAGATGGTATTGAGCAAGAAAAATATCAGTTTAAAATTGCTACATCATTCTCCCTAGAGCTTCAAACGGATGAACATGAACCTCGAAAAAGAAATGTGTCGCAATGATTAGTCCCTACAACATCCTGGTAGTTGGTGATGTCGACTGGACTTCGTAAGTGAAGGTGTGTGCGTGCCATATTGGTCGCTGTAGAGCTCGCGTGACTATGCGACTGTGTAGCAGAGGGGCACGTGGTATGCTCACCATCTGGAGTTGTTTGTATTTGTACGTAAAAAACCTTCAACAGATCGATGCCACCTATGTCTTTGCGACCGTTACGATCTAGCGCCTGGCATAGTAATTGTTTTCATGCCCGTCTCCACTGACCTCGATGTATTTCCTTACGTCTGGCCTTAAGCCTATGTGCCCAGCCAACCTATTCCTAGTTCTTTCAAGCCTAGTCCCGTCCCTGAATAACTTTGTCAGCTCTAATTAATGTCTGCTGCTTTGCTTTGACTAGCTTCAACTAACATTAGCCAAACCAAAGCCTTATTTTCTCACTGTTCAGAACCAGTCCGCTCCCCCTGACCACATCAAATAGTTGGCCTGGAGATGCACAACGAATGAAATACTTGTTTGGTTCCACAGCCCCCTGATTCACACAAACATAACAATGTGGTGCGCCTCTACTTGCCATGGCGGTTCACACCAATGTTTCGTCGTTGTTTAGCCATAGTACACCGACTCTGAACATCTCCATTCTACTCCCATAGCCCAAAGGGTAGCTGCCGTTTCATTTGTCTCCGCGACTTGCCTCTTCCAAGGGTTGTTTGCTGTTTGTTTGTTCGGAATGACTGAGCTGTTTTATTGGCCTGGCTTTCCCTTGGACCGGATAAAATACCTGGTAGCTGGAGTTGTTCATTAACGCAAAAACTGCAATTATGACTGCTTGGTGGCTTGTCACCTTGCAGACCTGGTAGCGTGCACGAGGGATGAAAACCTTGTGTGGTGGATATGTACGTCCTGCAGGGAGGGTCGCCCTGTCACGTTGCATTATGGTGCGTTCGTATATTCACCACCCCTGCAGTAGCACGGGTGCATCACCCATCGCCGGTGGTTCTGAGCCTGGTCTTTTAATCGGGAAAACCATAAAAGAGCACCGTTGTTGGTTGTCTGTAGCTGGATTGGACTTGTTCCGGTTGTCACTTATCTGGCAACACCAAGTACTACAAGGAATTACAGCAGTCCTTTCGTTTGTTGACCCCAATCGATCTACAAGCGATCGCACTTCCTGAGCATTCGGAACACGAATTCCCGACGTTCTGTAGCCTTTCGTTCATCAAGTTCGAGCTTCATGTTCATCCATTTGAAGCTCTAGGGAGAATGATGTAGCAATTTTAAACTGATATTTTTCTTGCTCAATACCATCTCTTTTCTCCCTGTGAATATTGGTCGCATTATTTTGCAGAGTTTATTTTAATTAACCAAACTTACAAGCCCCGCTTCTTGGACCCAACGGAATATTGCAGCTCTTGCTGCATGACTCTTGTGGTTGGTTGTTGAACAATACTGGCTACCGATAATTTCCAGCGTAAACAAAAGTTTTAGCTGCAAACAATGGACCTATCCATTCACATCAGTGGATTAACGTTGCGCCTACGGAAGGTTGAAATACCAGGAATATAGAACCTTCTCTTCTTGGTGTGGTGGCTCATCGGAATACGGACCTTCGAATTTTCTCTTGTGAATCGGGCTTCAAGATTTCCTTTGATTGTTCCCCTTTTTGGAATTATGTCTAACTTACCTTAGTAGTTTTAGTTCTTTTGGGGGCTGCCAGCCACTAACTTGTTGATTAGCCCGCCGTATTCCGGTAGCTCCCATGGCGCTTACACACTCTTACTTACTGAAACATCTCGTTTGTTCAGTCACGTTTTCGGATCATTTGTGCTTTAATATGTGTGATGTATATCTCCCACTCATGGGTCGGCGGCGTTCTCCCTCCACGTGCTCACATTTTTATAGGGGAGCAACTGGACAGCATCCTTCAGTAGAATCAGTACGTAGTGTAAACCGAACTTAAGGCGTCCATTAGCTGACCTCACAGAGGAGTCTGGTTAGCCTCCGTTATACAAAGGAAAATAAAATAATAATAAAAAATACAAAGGAAAAAATGCGCAAAGGAAAATACTAGCAATGAGGTATGTAACCTTAGACGGCGGTGTTCGGCTGCAAAATTAATTAAGACCGCAGAAGTACCGTAGTCAAATGTAGTAACAGTGTCCCTTTTGGGAATTCTACGAATCTAACCACGTAGCTTTCACTGCAACTGAACATATAACATACGGAAGCTTACTTCATTCTTCATTCCGATAATAAGTTCTCACCGGCTTAAACAACCTGGACCACTATATATTACCCAAGGTCCCAGAGAGAACGCGTGGGCCGGAATCGGTATAGTAACCAAATTAAATGTCTTGCGGTCACCTCAAAAAGGCTTATTAATAGAGTTCATCTTGAAAATGCGTGGTCCATTGATTTTTGAGGGAATTGAGAAAAACCGTCTATGCCGGCTGAGCAAAGTGAACTGTAGCATTACTTGGATTATTAATAGTACGACTTTGGCGAACAGAGCGGACTAAAAGATTATACTAGGTTATTGGAGTGGCAGCACGCACTAGGGATGTGGTGGTCTGGTACGCTCTGCAATGAGGGTTGTCATGTTTTTTCGTATACCTGCAACTCCTCCAGTTGCATGGGTGTTTTGCCCATCGCCGGTGGTACTGAACATGGCCTTTATCTCAGGGAATCCCTACAAGATCACTGTTTTTATCTGTCTGTAGCTTCTTGTTTGCATTTGTCGTGGTTTTCATTTATCTAGCAACACCACAAAATACAAGCGAAGCGCAGCTGTCCTTTTTTCTGATTCAAAAATGTGCATGACGTAACCCGAAGATGCTCTGCGAGACTCACGGCTAACGTCGACGTTAGCTGTTGCCACCTCCGTCTTAGTTGGGTTGCACCAACCGAAGTCTGCTTCATTGACTAGACAAAACGAACACGCTTGTCCCTCTTGTTCCCTGAAGTGATCACATACACACTCAATATAACGACCTTATTATTCCCTGAATACAGATAGCCGCGGCTAGCGCCTGTCATCTATTTTTGTCATGCACCATTGGTTGCTTGGGGCTGACAGTAGTTACTTAGTGACAGGCGGAACATGCTCTTATCTTTCTGTTCGGTTCACGTAGTAGTTTCCAGTTAAACTACAATTCTTACCCATTATTTTGCAAGCTATCGTCCAACCAACAATTATCCATCTGCTGCATCGTTTCACAATAACTCCCGATTTACACAATGGAGACTTTGACTGGATTTCTTAGCTGAGCTAAAAAATACTACCAACTTTTGTCTACCTCAAACGGTCATCGCCCGTACTAACTGCTAGCCTCCCTGCTTACTGCACTAGCGGCTAAGTCCCCACCTCCTCAAGATTACGCAACTGTTCTCGCCATACGCCTTCTGATCGAGTGATGCTCAATGCAATGCGCGGGACATAAATATTACCACCATTGGTAGGCTCATGCATCGCCGTCTGAATGTACTGCATATTTGGCGGGCATAAGCGCACTAACAGTGATTTGCTATGTCCTCATACTACACCAGGAGCATCAGTTAGTCCTTACTTTCTAGGTCAGCCAGCAAAAATTCACCCTTTAGTAGGCTTATTTAGCTTTCTGCCATCCACAATTTTCTATTAGATACCGTTTTACCTGGTACCTCCTCGTACTCACCAGACGCTACTGATCTCATTCCATTCCCTCCCATTCGCAAGCTTCCAACTTCGACAGAAGCTGCTAAAACGCCTCGTATGGCCGTCATTTATTCATTCTGGATGGTCCTCTAAATTACCCGTGACTCTACATCGACCTGACTCCAGCTGTGTCAGTCGCCTCCTTTAAGCCAAATACAGCTGCCACGGAAATGCGCATCCCCTGTCCCATTGTCGCAACCCTGACGTCCGTCAAACGGCTTTCTAGAGTCCAAAGTATGTCAGTGAAATTACGACAAGGCACTACCGTAAGCAGTTTGATGACACCACGCAACTATTTTCTTCCTAGTTCCAACTTCCCCCTCACTATCTTGGGCCTTTAATTGCAAACACAAACAAATTCTTCAACCGGTCTAAACCGACTCTGACGAGTTCGATATAATCCGGTGAACCTTTCGTTTCAAACTAACCTTTCCGGTTTTACGCCGTAATTTAAGTTTGATCCTTCCGCAGTTTCGACCATTCTGCTTACAATGCTCTTTCAGCCCTATGCATTAGCACTACGTCTCCCTCGCAAATATCTGCTACACCCGAATACTCTCCTATGGCGACACCAATGGATCTACTCTGCTTCGATGTGCACCATATTTTTGAGACAAAACCTGCCATTTGTCTCTACTTCAACTTTCTCCCTCTCTTCATCTCTACTTTTCGTGACCCTGGCTATTTACTCAACCACCCAAGGTCACTCACTTGAAACGGTTTTTCAAGTCCACTGGCATCATTATTGTTCTAGCTTTTATGTTTACCACAATCCACGATTACTTATCACTTTATAGGCGTGTTTCCTTGTTTTTGCCTTTCCCTTCGTTGTACTGTTGTCTGCCGTGCTCAGGCTAAGACGGCCCAACCATTTCTTATTTGGCATGTTCCCTGCAAGTGCGGAAGTAGATCCCTCATTATTTTATAACCTGCAAGGGCTAAGTTAGGTGGCAAACTGAGTAGGAGAGCTAAAAGAATGATTTGCCTGTGGGATCAGTCGGCATCACCAAATGACGAGCGATCACCTGCGGTACAGGGCTCCCAGGCACACAGGAAGTGTAATCACTGTAAAAGATTGCTTATTGCAGAGCCAAACAAGACGCTCAGTAGCGCGGGATTATCCTAGCAAATGCCTGGGGTTGCGACGTTCTCGAGGAGGAAGGTTACCTATTGTTGTTGGAGGAGTTCGATCGCCATCGCCACGGCTTCTCTCCCCTACTTGTGGATTGCTGTCTAATTAACAGAATGAAGTATGACGAACATGTGAGAAAGGGAGAAGTCTGACAAGCGCGACAATGTCTTCCTCCGTCCAGTGTTGATAAAGAATCAAACGCTGCTGTACCAATCGACTATATAGAATGGTTGGCTAAATTAGAGCCAGCCACTTCCGTGGCCCCGCTTGCTTAACGGCTCAATAGTTTGCCAAAGACTTTAAAGAATGATCCTGAGTGTGACTGCCTCCATAAATTCTGACAAGCTGAAGTATCACGCCCTATGTCACGACTAGCAGTTTCTGAGATCAGAGTCGTTCATCCGGCGCGCTGGTTTTACTGCCAAGACACCCGGGTTTTAATGATAGCGGCCTCTAGAAGTTTATACTGTACTTGCCAGATCTAGCGCCTAGCAGAAGAACAATAATGTCATCTGTAGTTGTCTGTGCCAACACCAAATTTATCGGGTGAACTGGCGAACGAATAGAAGGTTCAGCTAGAGAGACAATGTCACGTGGTTGCATTGCCAATAGCTCGAGAAATGGGAAGGAGCACTTCCACAAACAATATTGGCCGCGCCAAAGGAATACTAGAGGATTCTAGGACGTCACTCTTTGAGCATGCCACCATATTGGCCTTAACTTCAAGGGCACTATCTTACTAGCCGCCAGACACTTGAGATTAAAGAATTAGTGTTCCCCTACAAAACAGATAATACGCGGAGGACATCTGAGTTTATCATCACACGTACAGCTGGCGGAGTCGCAATCTATCACTTTTCTTGTTTCTGGTTTTCCCTAGTCACTTGTGCTCTTTAATATTCGCCCCCTGAAACCTGCTTGGCGTCGTCGGATATTTAAGAAGTAATAATAAACACACCCATTCTTTAAAAAACCCACAAATGTTTGATTTACTGAATCTATCCTTAGTCGTCGGTCATTGAGCCACGGGGTAAACACTATGTCCTACCCTTCGGATGTATCCATCCGTGACACAGTTGTTTAAAGTAATGGGGTAATGGAATAAATGTGACCACTGCTGCAACCTGAAAGTGGACTGAAAAAGTGACTTCGGCGTTTGTTCTGGTCGTCACAACAGGCAGCTTACGTGTGCTACTTGCTACGAGTTCTGGTCTTTCCCGACACTTTAAAGGGTAGAGACGCGAGAAGTTCCCAAGAGTAGCAACTTCACAAAGAGGCAGACTGTCCTGAACAGAGCAATGGAAACAGGATTTCAATGAGTCTGCCAAAACGGAGCCCAGGCTGACCAATTTAGATAAGTGAATGCTGCTTGTGTTTTCAAACCGAATTTGGCGTAGAAGTCATATCGAAGAATGCGGGGCGTCTTAATTGTCATTTGGGTCAACCTAGATTACCAGTTATATTTTCTTGACACTAACCACAGAAAAACTATGAATCACATACCGATGAGTTATGAGACAATAGCCATTTTGGAATTTGCACACACATTGCACTGCTGGACGGCAGTGCAATGTGTAAGTCGCAGTAATGAGCACCAAGGAGTGGAAGGCAGGCTGCCACCCAATCTGAGGCCGATGCACGTTGGACACTCTGGATGAGGACACCAAATAGTGAGTCCAACAGTCGGTTCCAGTGGGGCTAAACTACGAAGACAACAAGCTGTGTTGCACCAGATCGGTGTCACTAATGAAAAAGGCCGAGAGACCAAACTCTCACGTCAGTGTTGTAGGTGGTGGAAAAAGTTATGCTGCCTGCTGACCCTGAACAGCGAATATCTGATTTTTGAATGTCATCCGCAGTTCACACTCAGGTACATAAAGAGGGGAAGTCAAGGTAAGTATTTGTCAGAGGGGATGGGTTTGGCGGCCGAAGTTAGGCTGGAGGAACAGAACTAAGCAATGCATTACTAGTCCCAATATTGGCCTTAGTAAAGCGGATACAGGATCAGTGTTGCTCGGCTAATAAGGGCAAAATGTATGTGGAAACAGTTTCAGAGGTTTCTAAAGTTCAGAATCACTGTGCTGGTGCGATGAACAGCGCGGCAAAAGTATACCCATTCCCCAGGCACGGTCAAGGGCAAACGCTGTTACTGCTATCTCATAGCTTGTGAGAATAAGGCTGCTAGCATTGCGGGAGCAGGGCTCTCGTGCAATCGGTAACATATCCTAGCCTACACTGAAAACTATGTCAAGTGGACCCGGTAAACGTTTGTTAAAATTCAGCAAATAAAAGGTATGAGTTATCGAATTAATTCTGTGGCATGCAAATACAGATTTGATTGCATCCAGTCAACCGGGTCCGGTGTTTACCCTGAGGGTGTTGCGGCCACCAACAGAAAATGAGCTGCGGCATTCCTGCACTAGTAAGCTTGTCGTCCTCCATGGGTGTAAAGAGCTCCCTGGTTTGGAGCAGCAGACTGCCGCAGTGTATCTGGCCTCATCTAAAGCTTTCGGCCGAATGACCGAAGGGTCCTGTCCGGATATCTTAAGCCTATGTGGTTGGACTAACACTAATCTGTTAAACCAAATGCACCTTCTGGAGTATAAGGCGCTTTTGTGTTCACATGTGACACAAAACGCGCAACCTCCTGCACAAGTTTGTATTTTACCGGCGGCCTAATTATTTTGTCAAACATGTTTATCAAGGTAGTGTAGCCTATTACGGTCAACTTGCAACATTTTCATTGAGTGATCTATCGCAGACTCCAATTTGGTACAAATACATCGGAAGAAGCCATCAGAAGAAGCCACACCTGCACGTGGCAACCATAAGCTGTGCACTCCACCGCACGGAGAAGCTATAGGCTTATATGTGCGTCAAGACTTTTGAAGCTTAAACCTGGTAACGGACCCACACTATTAGAACTTTATTGATTAACATATTGTCCCGACTGACCCAACCATATACTCCATGATATAGTTGTATACCTTCGCACCTGAAAGACGTAGTGCAAGCCCAGACCCGACGAAAAACAGGCAGCATTATTACAGCAATCATGGTAGGGGTGCGGGAACAGCAAGTGATCCACCATTCTTGGTAACATTGTGTAGCACAAAATTGCAAGGAGACAATCCAAATCAAGGTAAGAATAGAAGCTAGACTTTTAGATTTGCGTCTGCGGCCTTTTAAGCGCTGTACTATGGCGAATTGTGAAAGCCTGCTATCTGCATAGCCCGGACAGATGCTATGTTGCACAGTTAAGGGGTCTTGTTTCTGCTTGTGATCCCGTTTTTCGTTCTCCCTCCAAATTAAACCATGTGTACACAGTGATTAAGGGATTTAACCCAATTCCGTTTGAGCCACTAAATACATGAAGTGTCATGCCCCATTATGCTTACTGCTTTCGCTTACTCCATTTGCCCACTATCAGTGGGAAAACAATAAGCCGTCGTTATATTCGGCTGTCTGAGTCCACGGAATCTACTGAATTAGAGTAGCTGAGGGAGTCACCGCATCATCGGAAACTGAAGCTCAGGAAGCTGTCGGATTTAGCGGCGCACAGCCGAGCCTTCCGTTTGTTTAAATGGTTCCTTGATGGCCTTAGTCACGAGGTTCGCACATGGGGCAGGTGCTTTGAGCCATGAGCCATACTCCAGTTCCAAGCGGCAGAACTAGCGTTAATCTTTGATGAAGGGCAAAATATCACACTGAAGACGAAACCCCCCGCATACCTGAGCATGAGGAGTACACAAATATCATCTCAAAATTTTCCGCAACGTCACCTTTCTTAGGAGGGCTAAAATACCTTAAGATGTACTGTGCCATCAGACAATACCGTCCCCAACCGGATGACACTCCCTAAATCCGTGCAGAAAAGACGGTGTTGATTTCATCCATTGTGTTAAGGTTATGGATTAAAATAAAGACCGCAAATCAGGTGTGATTCCGCTTACCAGTTTTCAGCCTGCGACCACCGTTGTACACAGATATAATAAGCTGGCTGTCGAACAGAACGGGACTGACAACGTTTTCGGGTATCATAGCCATGTTTAAAAGTCTCTTCAAACCTGGGGATGATGCGGAGATCCTGGATACTCACCAACTACATTCATAATTGTGCAGAGTCAATTTGGCCAGCCCTAGGACACCTGATAGCAGGTCCTTTCTAAGGTTTGTTTAACCTCAATAATTTGCTAACGGTTAATGCATGAGTTCGCTCATCTTTGCAGGTCTAAATCGCACAGCTAAACTGGATGCAATCCCTAGGTGAGTAAAGAAAATTGTAAATTGCAGCCAGACGCGGAGTTCTCACGTATATTGCCGTGTAGCTCGTAAGTCGCCGTGAAATCCAGGCCGTTCGCTAGAAGTAAACCGAAATTATTTCTGGCGAAACCATGAGGTTTTCGAAGTTGAAAATTTTATGGGGTGTTGGTCTAATCTGGTTCCACGTTCCAGTGATATGTTGCTGATAACTTTTTGTTTAAGTGAGCAAACTTTCAAGGTCAAGGACAACCGCCGATTCGCATGCGATCACCAGTTTACGAGGTAAAGCACAAAATCGAATCTTAGCCTATTTTACCATTCCACTATCCTCCTTACATTAAAGATGACATCAACAAAAGGTCTAATGGAAATTCGACACAAGTTGAATGTATAACAACGTTCGTGTGCGTTATACCAGTCGGACTTAACAGATTAGACGAGTTCAGCGAACTTCGGCTCAACACATTTTTTTGGGCAGCTCATCTCGTATTTGGTATAATAATGTAAAAAACGGACATTCCTATGACCAGAATCTCTCAACTTATCACTGCCTTGATCTACGAGAAGTTCATAGATGGCTTCTTAAGATTTGAATAAGAACGCAACCTTATTTTGCTTTGTGTGCGCTGCAACAAGGTTTTTATGTGTTTGCACCAGTTGCATTCTGTATCTGTCGAACTTATAACATTTTATTATGCAATCTTTAGAAACTTACGCGTTTTTTGCGTATATTCGATGCGGATGTTGTCGACACAAATCAGTAACACCTAATGCGCCACCGAATGGCGATGTATAACCATACAGTCGTAAAAGAGGTATTCATTGTATGAAAGGGAACACCGAGAAATTATCAGTGAGTCTGTTGTAGGAGCATCACCCGAAGGCAACTCGATGCTTTGTGCAGTAGTAATGCGGGTGCGCACCCCCCATGGATGATCCTTATTCTCAGATATGAACAAATGGTCAACAGATGGTCAACAGCATGTGATGTCGGCAAGTTTCCGACGGAGAAATGACCCACCTTAACTGAAGTGCGTCATATAGCGCAACGACACTGCAGGAGAATAAGACCAACCATTACTCTTGATAATGGTAACCATAAGTGCTGTCATCTGTCTTGGCCACTTGTTGTGACTGTTGCGCCCACATCCACGTGGCCCCATCTATGCATGCCAGCTTAATCTGACGACTGACGATAGGCTTTCATCGTTATATCCGTGTGCCGTCGCTCTTCTATGTCAGCGCTTGAAAATTACAAAAACACCATTGGCGAAGTGTTTTTATTTATTGAATGGACTGGTAGGACTATATAGAGTAGTCACTCTTTTTCGTTTTCCGTACACCAGTTTCACACCATTATGCACCTGAAATAGAAAAATGTGTACTTTATTTAATCTCGTCTTAAACTTCAATAAAATTGTACAGACTTCTTACTGCTATAAATGTTACTTAATTCTTTCTCAGTTGGTCCCAGTATCAGTAATGGAAGGTCCGTGTGAACATCGTTATTGCGATATCAAGATATCTACTGACCAAAGCACGATGTCGAAATTACGGTTCCACGGATACCAGACACAGTTCAATGGCTTGCTCGTGATTCACCGTATCTCTAATGATTCCCTAATCACCTTGTTACATGCGCCAACATGATGGTCTCAATCTGCTGAATTTGTGCCTAACCTCCAAAGCACTGGTGGCCTTGCTGTGCGCTCTGGTCGTGTTGCCCAAAAATCTACTCATTTTCTCTATAGCAATCTCTCATAGCACTCAAATACCAATGTACATAAAGCCTTGTTGAACACCCTATACAGCGCGTGCAGACCATCATAAGAAATTCTGTTAAACTTACCTGGTGTGGTCAACTTCTATGCTTGCCTAGTGGGATGCCTGCTATAAAAATATGAAATTTGTTCCGCATAGATCGCTAATGACTGCTCAATTCTGAGCCTGCGCGGACATAAACCACACGACTGTTGTTCGTTTACTCCGTCAAAATATTTTCAAATCTGGTAAAGAAGAGGGCAGGTAAAGGAACCAACTCCTCCAGAATGTCTCCAACAATCTACACGGAGAGAATTCCGAGCAGCGACAGCCATTGAAAGAATGAATCCCGCATCCAAACTAGAATTCGGGTTCGCTTAAACTCATTTTAGCAAAACTGCTGGGGGGTGTTATGGTTTGGATTAAATAACATCAAATGCCAAAAAAACTATTATCATCTTTCCTTCTTTCAGAGAAATTCCAACTATGAGTCTAACAGTCAGCGAAATCCAGTACCACGTCATTCAAGCTTTAGTTTACGCGCAAAGATATCGTAACGATAATTCTGCTCAATATGCTAGGTATTATGCCTTCAGTTGCGCGTTTCTGTATCAGGCTACCCCAAGAGCAGATTTGACGATGACTTCTCAAAAGTCATACAAAAATATCCGGAGAAAAGCCATTCCGAATAACTGAGTACCTAGGAGGAAACGTTTTGAACTAGGTGTCGGCCAGCAGGCTGGCTCCGACTAATAGACTAACAGACTAATAGGCTATAGACTAATATAGACCAGCCGTTGGTTTAGAATTTTAGGCACATCAAGTGTTCGGCTTGGCCTTCTTAACAACTGTCTGGTTGCTCTGAGGATGCATCTGCGTAAAACATTTGTTTGTCCCATCGATGGAAGCTGCAGGCCATCCTACCTTTTGAAGTTCTAAAGCGAATAGAGCCACAGACCAAAGAACAGCGTAGGGGGCGTGAGCTGTTGAGGGTAAGCTTTTGTTAACCAGTAAACCAGATTGTTCACAAAATCCTAGTTGGTCTTCGGCCAAGCCAGAGACTAAGTGACGCCATACATAACATATCATGACTTCGGATTAAACAAAGACCAGCACGTACTTGAACAGCAAAATAATAACAAAATTGTTAGGTTTATTTTCCAACTTGTATGAAGCATACCACGTGAGGCATGATGAAGATATCTGCAACCTCGCGCGTGCATCACCCGAAAGCGACGCTGCGTCAACTCACGTTTTCCGGAGTTGGCTTGGGTGCTGTTGCCATTTTAAGCATCCGCACTCACCCAAAGGCTTCGTCTATGCACCCAAACCGATGTCAGACTACTTAGTGCTTTAAATGATGTCAACACTTACAGTGTTGACGCCCAGCAAAGGCGAGCAGATAGTGTGCCACAAGTAAAAAGTCAAATCTCAGTCAAGAAGCGCGCCAAGCTAAAGGCAAAAATGGTTGGAAATGGACAGGGAGTGCTGAGATCGGCGTGCGTTGCATGATCTCGGCGCCGTAATGTTGTAACAGCTGAGGTTTCCTCTAATATTTTATGGCTCAAGTTGTCGGGATAAAAAACTGAGGTGTTTGTTGCCTGAGAGACTCCTATGGGCGACCAGAGGGGGGGGCACGAAGAGCTAGAAGTTTGGTAAACAGTCCAACGGATGTTTTGATTGCAGCCAACTTGGGACAGTACCATGGCCAACGGTGAAGTGCTGAACCCATACATTTATTCAAACTGGCCAATCGCATGCGCAGAAAACACAATATGTGACAAGGTGTGGCGCCTCAATAAGCTAAAGAGGTCAACGTCACTGTAATAAGAGGTGGTTACTCTTGGATTCGTAACTGGGCGCACCAAAACCTGAAAAGGGGGTGTGAATACATAGAAGGAGGAATAATAGACACTCTCCGGAAGTGTGGAGGCTTGTATTGTTTAGCTTATTATCTATAATGACCCGCAAACGTTGCTAATATGTGGCAAACTAAAAAGAGAACAATATTGTAGATGTCGTCTACGTGTAAAAGACGATGGGATGAACATGACTGAAAATCTAAGTGGAGTTCATAGAAGAAGTGGAACATTGGATATAATGCGAGACAGAGAGCAACGCCAAACAGCTTAGGGTGGTATGGGTCTGCTAATTGTTGAGACCAGTAAACACAGCACCCATTTGCCGGCCCGGGCATTGCTGGTAGCATCCTCATCTTGTGCATCGTAGCAGCCAATCAAACCAGCTTCGAAATTAGCGGAGTTGCAGGTACTGTGAAAAACGGTGCATGCAGAGACACTGCGGTATCGGAAACTCCAATGTATACTGGTCTCGCTGATTGACACTGTCGGCCCAACGTTGCAAAGATTCCTCTATGGCGAAAACCATTCCTTTGATTTTGTCACCAAAAAGCGATCGTCGTATGAAAGTTCCAGTGATTTGTCAGCCCCATAGACGCGTAATCCGACATGAAGGCATCCATCCACAGATTGAGTAACAAACGTTTTGCGCTTTGGTGAGTGGGTGCCGGTGGGGCAGAGAGAGTTAGTCTAGTTGCATGATGCTCGCGTCACGAAGAGACTGGACCTTACCATGTTGTGACGGTTTGCGCACCTCAGCGACCCATCGAGCTATACTGGGGGGTGTCCTCGCGACACTCAGTCTCTCATACCGAGTAGGTCAATGGCTAGAGGTCTGACAAACACAGTCTCCTGGCCCTCCAGGTTGGGAGTTGGAACATCTGGCGACTTGTTCCGTAGAAATGGTAATGCATTAGCATTTCCCGCCAAACACCGCTGCCTTGCGGTTAGGATTTTGTGCCAAAGGCTCTGACTGATGACCCTAATCGCCCTCCTGTCTAGGTGTGGGTGCCCTGACAGTATCTTGGCCCACGTGCAACCCTGAACTGCGCATATTCAAATAAGCTCATGCCACATCGGCTGTCACGTGGTGCCATTAGCCGAGTCGCCTTACTTGCTGCATACAGCAGGGCGGGCAAGCGAAAACAGGCTACTGCTGATGCCTCCTTTCTTCCTCTTTCGCACACTTTTTCTCCCATCCCTCCCCACCCCGTCATTAACTCTCTCCGTGTAGGCCCAGAACTTAGGACTGTTGACTCCGTCATGCGTCGTTTTTGTGCGCAACATCCGCCCGCCACATGATGTCGACATCTTCAGTTTATACGGCAGTGAAGCATCGGTGTTGAACACTGCGGTCACGCTGTCGATGATGATTATGATGAGGCTAATGATGATTGACGCTCCAGTGCTACGAATACTCTTTTTGACCGCTGAAATGTCTCAGAATAAATGAGACGTTTGATCTGTACGCTCCTAGCCGGAGGGTTTGTGGCTCGAATCCCTTTGGATTTTTGAGTGTCACCGGCTGCGCCTATGCAATTTGTTAGAGACTCAACCCCATGCTTTCAGTAGCATTACACCGGGGTCATGCTACATCACAACATCTGTCGCCTTGTTCAAAACTACGAGCGCACGTGTTGGCTAAGAGTATGGTCAAGGGACACGGATAAAATTACGTAACATTACGCTTTTGTCTCCCCCAAGCGTCTTTTAATTCATTTAAATTTAGGACGGAAGAGCGGCTTCCCCTGAGTGTTGTTCCTGTGTTTTCGGACCATAGCCTCCTAAAAGCTGACCTAGTCAGTCTGCCACTTAGAGCGCATCCCATCCGAGGTAAATAAAGTACAGGCTCACTTGGTTCGCATAGCGAAACCAGTAGTTGGTTTCTCGTCAAATGAAGACGAAATCAGCTGCGTGGACTCAGTTGTAGAATATAAGCTAGAAACAATATTCAGTCCAGGGACTCTATGCGGACGGTATGGACTGCCTACCAGCAACACAAAGCCGAAAGTCACGGCTAATTCTGTCCAAATCCGCGTTTGCCCAAGTCTAACGGACAGGCCGATTTACAGCAAAATAATTCTTAAAAAACCCTTTCGGACATGCTGATGAATCTAACTGCTTCTACAAGGCTGACTACATCGAACACGAGTGTCTTAATTGACAAAACTCGTGGGCACCCACAAGTGTAGCCATGGGCCCGCTGCAAGTCTAGGGAACCAAACAAACGGCAGTGGTATTCAGCCACTGCACCCACTACACACACTGCATTTATTGACCGCCCAGAAGGTTGGACAGTGTAGCCCTGCTTGCTTCACCACACAAAGAAGGTCATGAACACCTGTGGACAATGGACACCCAAAATGACTGCCTAGATCCGCGGCAATAGTCATTCACTCATGCCCGAACCACATACATGTACTGCATGATAATAATCTTTCAGCCGTGACGCCTCTTTTGCTTCTAGCTCCCATGCCGCCGGCATAAAAAAATACTACGGCTGAGATACTTCCAGGCTGGCAAAATCTAGGCAGGACCGGTCGAGGTATCGAGACTAGGTTTGGACTTCCGATCTTCCGATCAGTAAGCTTGAGCCCGAACCGAGTATTGCATGTGAACCAACTGAGTAAGTACCGTGCTGAGAATTACACTAATACATGGAATGCTAATAGAGTGAATGGTGGTGGAACGCAGAAGTAAATTAAGAAACAAGTAATAAGCTACGGTGGTACGAAATGGAGCGACAACTTTGCCAGTGGGTCCGTGTTTTACAGCGGCTATGTTGATTCGCGGCTTGCTGTTCTGCCTACCATGTTATAGCAAAAAGCACATTCGGTTGAGACGATCTTTTATGGGGACAGGTCACATAATTTTCCATAAGGTCGAGCTAGCATCTTCATGTCTGGACAAGAGGCTCCAAGTCAAAATACTCAGTCCCGTTTGGCCTGTATTCTGTCCACGCGTTCCTTAGTCGGTTGTCTGCTAGCAACACATCCATTTTTCAAGAACCTTTCCTCGGGGGTATGACAAGTTTGTTTTATATCGCATGTAGCGTAACGACTTCGGTACTTCACCAATGCTTACATATAAATCAACCAAAGTGGCAGACAGTGTATACTAGTGTAGGGCCACAATCTACCACCTACACAGTTGATTTACGTGAAGCACCTGCACTGGCGGAAGTCGATTCATGCACTAGCTAAACTCAAGCAAATGATTGGCTGCATTGAGTCACTTGATCCATACTAAAACATACGACTGCTCCATACAAGGTCTAGCTGCTTAGCAAAGGTATACATCAATGGTGGGTCGTGGTTAGATGGCTCGGTGGGATAAGCTTGGTCGCACGGACCTGGTGGTTCGCGATTCAAACCCCGGACACGTCGTCCACCTTTTCGACTTTCCCCGTCAACTACCGCTTTTTCAGCATAAAAATATGATTAATTAAGATGGGAGAAACTTAAAGTTCAGAGTGCGAAAAGTCTAGGATATGTATACATACCAAGATGTTGTTTGAATCGAGATTTCCAAAAAGACAAATGTCGAGTTCCCGCCAAACTTCTATTGGAAGAAGTGATGTGGGCAGTCAGAAACAGGGTGCGTGAAGAAAGGCAGGTCGACAGAGGGCATTTTAAGGCACGTGGATACGTTTTGTGATGTTAAGTTCACTTATTCATTTTATAAACGTTAAATTGTACATATTTCACACGGAGGAACAGAAACCTCCTGAAATGAAACCTTTAAATTGTTTCAGGCTATTTTCTCGCCTGCACTGAGGGTCCATCTTTCCTTAGTTTACGCGCTTTGACCATCTAACTCATTTTTCCTTGGCTTGCGCACAAATGCAGTTTGAATGCACGCGCTTCCTGGCTTGTGCACAATCAACCAATCAGAATGCTGGCTTGTGCATGAATGCCCCTGCAGGTGAGGGATCTAGCCGACTGCTTGCTTAACGCAATATTCGACTCAGCGTCCACGACATCTTCGAGTTACCACCTGGCCTTCTTGTGAGTGTCGTGATGTCCCCTTAGCCTGTCCTCTGAATGGCAATGGATGGCCCTGCCTGGCCATAGGATTGACGACGTGGGCACAACGTTGCAGACTGTCGGTAGAATTTGTGAGGGCGGGATAGCCGCTATGTCGTGTACGTTCCGCCTAGTTGACTACAACTGTAGCGACCATAAATAGGTTTGGGATGTGAGGTGGAATGAGTGTACTGCTGCGAGCTGCAGATGTTTGGCTACAAACGGCATCGAGTGTAACCGTACTTGCTCTAATTGTCGGAGCCTGATAATCCATTCCAGGCCTAGGAGCTCTGACGTAACAAACGCAATCCAATTGAACCTTATGGGATATCACGGAGTAGTTCGGCTTCCCGGCCAGTCTTAGGTTCCCATGGGAACCATTTGGTGCACCAAATGCATTAAGAACGGTGCAGTTTGTGTCCAACATGGCCTTCCGAGCAAGTCCCAAGTTCGTTTTGAAATCAGTGATGTCGCGACCTGTACCAAGTTGGAAGGCAACTGATGTGCCGTTAACACAATGGTAAATTGTCGTCATCCTGAATGTAGCAGTCACGGACCGTTGGTGTGTTCTTTGGTCAGTCCACTGTTTGTGCAAGCGCCTGAAGTTATCTCCGCAACGCTTTTCTGTCCTCTGAAACAGGCCGGACAACACTACTCTTCTATACACACAGAACTCGCTTTCCATTAGTTTGTGCTGTCTCTCTGGCAAGGGGATTCAAGACACATGTGGTTGTTTGGTTGACCCCTCCATCGGTTTCCTCTCACTTCCGGTTGCGCGCCTCCGGCGATCCAGAAGTTGCTTCCGCTAGTTCTGTTGGAGTTGGCATTATTCTAACTCACGGAGCTGAAGGTCTCTGGTTGAGTAGTTGTCATTGATTATAATCTGTGCGGCTCGTTTGAAGACGTCTGTTAGAGTGCTTCGTAAGTGCGCCGATGGTTGCTACCTTTTAGTTGTATGTGCTTACGCTGCAGCCGACTAGCTCTTGTACCACACTTTTAGCGCTTTGTTGCGGTAGACTAAGAGCTCGGGTGCTTTCGCGGTTGTCGGGGATATGAATGCGCAATTAGGTAGACTTAGCTGAGGCTCAGTTGGGTATTCGTCTTCGAGTGGGGTCAGGACGCGCGCACAACAACCAATGTGTGCTGGAATTATGTGCCGACCACACTTTTTCTGTGCAATACTACAGAAACTAACCGTAACCGCTTCTCCGCATGGTACCTCTCGCATTCCATCCACTCTCCAACACGGACCACATCGGCGTTAGTTATAGATGCTGTCGGTCAGTTACTGACTGGTTCGTTCTGGGAGGTGTATGTGGATCCGGATCAAGCGCTTGTTTGTTGCTGTTTCTCGTTGCGCTTTCCAGAAGCACGCAAGATTCGCACACCTCGCCTGGTCATGTGGAAGTTCTCGGATCCTGATGTGAAACAAGTCTAGCAGAGCCGTCTACTGAAGTCCCTCTCGGACAATACATCTGATGTCGACTCTTACTGTCCGCAACTCTGCAAAATGCTGCGCGCTCCGCTTGTGGATTGACAAAATCAACTAGATCCAAGCACTGGATCTCGAGAAACACGAAGATTGCTCGGGGCTCGGTCGAGAGTACCAGAAAACTATCAGACGCCAGATTAAAAAGAGCATCCACTCCTATCTAGAAATTTGGTTGATTCAGAAAGCTGAGGAAATGGATGACACGATAAAGGCTCGGAATGTGCGTAGAGTGCTCCAGCCGGTACGCGTTACAGATCCAAAGGAGCCTCCGGTGAGCGAAACGATCATTGATAAGAAGGACTGGCCTGTTTTCAAATGAGAAGAACGTCTGAATAGTAGGTTGCAACAGTTCCAACTGGTCACCTGTAATTGTCCAATCGGCTTCTCGACCCGTGACACAGTCCTAGACAGCGAACTTGAGGCCCCCGAAGGCTTTGGAAACAAGCGAGTGGCTTTTCTCCCTCAAGCGTCACTGAGCTGCTGGTTCTGACGAACTCCCATCCGCTATGTTCAAAGATGGAGTTGAAATACTCAGTTGGTGCTTGTCTAACTTAATTGCCTCTAGGTGGACGAAAGAGGACGTTCCAACCGACTGGGCTTGCCCGATAGTGATGCTCATTTTCGAAAATGCTGCTTGCAGTCAATGTGGCAGTCACAGAGGAATTAGCTTGACCTTCGTTGTAACCGGGCCGTTCATCGCTTATTCTACAGCAAATAACATTTCGTCCGGGAAGAGTCTCTGTCGACTACATCTTCGCATTTCATTAAGGGCTGGGGAAAGACTGTTCAGGGTCCTATATCCTTGTGAATGGGGGGCGAAATGGCTTGGTGGTTGGAGCGCGAACTTACTAACCGGAATGTCCGTGGTTCGAACCCGGCCTTTGCATCTCAACTTCCCTGTCTAGGCTCGGGCAACCTGGCAGTATCCCAGCCCTCGTGCTTCCTTCTGGTGGCATGGCAGCTAGGCACCAAAAGAGTGCTCCAGCTGAAAGATTTTTTATGCACCGAAAGGTTACATCTGAACGACTTTTATGTTTCATTTGGGGCGATATCTCAAATATCGTCCGTCTAGTCCATGACTCGCACCACCTCGAATACCGTCTCAAGTGAAACACGGGGCGGCCTTTAAGCAGCACACTCAGTTAAAAATGTCGTAAACGAAAGGTTCAGCTAGGATTCAGTTGAGTCCCCCGGTAAAACCAAGTTAGTTTGCAAGTGAGTGTAGTTAGGGAAGTTGGCGCAATTTTGGACTGTCTACTTGATGAGTCTCAAGGAGGACGAAATCGGCTGTCTAAGACCTTCCAGCACGCTTACGGGTAGTGTGTTCAGCTTCAGTATTTTTTTCTTGGAGGGGGGGGGGCGTCGGCCATCTTTGGACATGAACCGTGGAGCTCGAAACTGGCGATACCTAACCAGGAATTCTGTAATCAATCGACATGGTGATTCTGATTGAAGCGGATCACACAACAGGCTGTACTAGCCTCACTTGGCATTATCTCATGATGCAACAAGGACTGGGCACTTGTCAAAGCATTTTGCACTGTGAAGTCATCTGTTTACCACTGTTCAGGAAGGGAGTTGATGAGCTTAGTCCGGGCAGTCCGTAACGGCTACTTGGTGGGGATGATGGAAAACATGGAAGGTGGTCCTGGAAACTATTTTGCTTGATAGCTATTGTTGTAGGAGCGTACTAGACGCCGGAATACTTCCTCCACAAGGGTTATCACTCATATGGATAAGACAATTCAGGCAGTATCGCAACTACCCTGTTGTACACTCTACCGCCTTCTTCACTCCGACTCACTACGATGTCGACTGCGAGTCATCAAAGGAAAAGATAATTGATTGAAATCAAAATCTTCCTCAACGAAGATAGTAGTCCTGTCGAAATCTACAATACCCTCCCTATCAAACATCCTGCTCTATTCACTGTTTGGAAGTGTTCCGATAACTTCGTTTCAACGACCGATGGTGGTTCGTTACCGACGTTCTCATAGCCCTCGAACCAGTGGACAGCGATTCGCCGTGGTGAGATCGTATTATACCACTATTAAGGCCTGTAGGTGAGGAGTCTGGCGAGTTCATGATACACCTAGGATACCTATTGTTCCAAGTTCCTTTCAACTGTGTTATTGATAATGGACCATGGGGCGCGACTGAGCCTACCTCGACTACGCCTAGCTGACGGCTTCGATAGCTTTTGACGTATAGTCGGCCACATCAAATGGGACAGTGCCATGACTGGTCCAGAGACTAACGCCGCCAAGCCGGCGTCATTTTTACCGGTCCAATTGGTGTGAAAACACCACTCATGTTGATTGAGTCATGGGATTGCTCATTTTACCTAGTAATCAGTCCAAGGACTGGTGGTACTAAAGTTTAGTTCTAGGTCTAGATTAGAAGGAAAACAATAAAAGGACGTAATGTACGGTTTACTCGTTTAATGACGGTAGTACATGAACTGAAAATATAGAGTGATGATTACCAGGTAGACATACGAAAAGTATGGTTTCATAGTCATGACAGCTAAGTCAGAAGCTTCTGTTCGCTCCGCCCCACTTATACCAGATCTGACTTCTGCAGGAAAGACTATTCGGCCGCTTCAAGTGTTTAACCGCTAACGTTTGTGGATTATTGTTGTGGACCACAGTTTTCCTAATGCCTTCTTAATACCCTGAACCCGACTCTGGATAGCCGCTTGATAGCCTGATGCGCTTAGCCAAACCAGAAAGCCAATGAACGTGCGAATCAGCTGGTCTATTGAACAGTGATGCGTATAGGCGTGTCATACGCAGCCGAAAACGGCTGTTTAAAAAGCTCACATGGAAGGTTCTAGGTGGGCCAAAAAGTGATGCCAACAATAGAACTCATCTGTCAAGGGCAAGTGAAGAACACCAATTAAATCTGTTTTGACAAAAAAGGTTATTCCATTGGCAGTTGTACAGTCCAGTTACGTTTGGAGCTGGTTCTCCTATTAATTATTAATGTGGCGCGACCGACTGTCCAAGCATGATGTGTCGATTCTGTTCCGGAGTAACAACTTATAACCCTGCAGTGGCGTAGATCACAGTAATTCGAACACGTTCTTACAAATCAAACGAGCAATTGAAGACGGCTCTCTTCACATTCCCCTTCACGGGTTGGCGCTGTCGCCGTATTATCACTGGAGATATGGCTTGCCTCTATCAATTTAAGTGCCAACGACTTTGGACTTCAGGCAATTTATAGTGTTCATCGCTGGAAACAGGATTGGATTGAAGTACGCGCAGGCTTCCCCACCGATTGTTCTGCCTAGAGGGAAAGAATCCACCACATACATGAGGTGAACCCATCTTACACATGGAGGTAATCACAGTGAAGTAATGTGTATTGTGTGGGCACCTATCCTATCACAACTATACATTTATACACATTTTGAGCAGACAGTCTGGACAGAAGCGCAACGACAATAACAGCAGACCTGAAATCCAATGCCAATAGTCACTACCGAAGGATCCTACTTTCCTGCAGGCCACTGAGACCACACTATCGTGGTCAGACCGGTCAGTAAATTAATCCACCCTGAAGCGACCCTTGAGTTTATTGGGCGAATTTCGTTTAGGTTTTCATACTGAACACATGAGTATTCCTAGGTAGATTTTTTAATATCTGGTGCTTAGAATGCTGTTGCCGCATTCTTTTTCTGCGTCCGCCAATCTCACTTAGGCAGGCTGTTCCTATCCTACGGTGCTAGTCACTTTCGCATATGTCAAAATTCATTCATTCCTTTGTTCCAGTTACCCTAGTTTTGCGCAATGGATCTTCCATGGTAGGTGGTGGAACTTCAATTTCCAGTTGTGTCTCAGGATCGAAAAGTATCGTCCTCAATCATTAGATGAATTAATTAGTCATTCGGACATCTCGAAGACAAGTAGGCCAGATGTGTTTTGTCTTCTTCGAATAATGTTTTTATGCTAGTCTCGAGATTCCTCGAACAAAACCGGCTGCCTCATTTACTCTTTTATGGACCACCTGGAACGGGCAAAACCAGCACGATACTCGCGACCGCCAAGACCCTTTATGCGCCTCGAGAGTTGAATTCAATGGTGTTGGAGGTAAACTTTTCCCTTCCATTCGTTTCTATTGCTTTTTTTCAAGCTCAACGCGTCTGATGCTCGAGGTATTAATGTTGTTCGGGAACAAGTGCTCAGCTTTGCAAGCACAAAAACTCTTTTCGCGTACGTTGCTTCGTGTGTCTTTGCTAACGCGCATATTAAGGGGTAAATTTAAATTGGTAATCCTAGATGAAGCGGATTCAATGACCAAGGATGCTCAAAATGCACTTCGGAGAAGTACGTCCTCTATCCTCTATTCTGTTACCTTTTTTAAAATAAAGTTGTTGAAAAGTTCACGGAGAACACTCGATTTTGTCTTATATGTAACTACCTGTCGAAAATTATTCCGGCTATCCAATCGCGATGCACGAAATTCCGGTTTGCCCCGGTGAGCTTCCAACAGATGCAGCCGCGACTGAAGGAAATTGCTACCACGGAAAAGTATCCTATTTTTCGGCTCAAGTCCCTTACTCTTTAGAGTCGTACTAACGGACGATGGTATGAAAGCCATATATCGATTCACATCCGGTGACATGCGGAAAGCGATTAATTTAATGCAGGTGAGCGTTACAGTACCATGTCTGTCTAACGACCGCTCCTATAACATCTCTCTCCCTCTGCCACGCGATTATTGTACTTCGGCTGCGGAATATTTGACGTTGACTGCTCCAAGATAACAATAGCTCACTAGATATGTCGGACGTCTCCCGTTTTTTATAAGGAGAGTGAAGATCGTATCAGAATACTGCGTGTCGATTGCCTTCCAACCCCATTGGAGGAAAAGTTAAAATAAATTAAAATTAAAGATTCTTCAGGAGCCTGATCAAGTGTGAGTTAGTGTGGACTGGTCAAACTTCAAGACAGCCCGTTTGAAGGTATAACACGTCGCTCCCTTCGGAACCCATCACTGATAAATTGCTCAGACTCAAACTCAGACCTTGAGTCATGGGTAACAGATATGATAAATAAACCATTCAGCTGTAACACTCTTTCGGTGCCTAGCTGCCATGCCATTCGAAGGAAGAACGAGGGCTGGACTACTGCCAGGTTGCCCAAGCCTAGACAGGAGAAGTCGAGATGCACAGGCCGGTTTGGAACCACGGACCTTTCGGTCAGTAAATTCGCGCTCTAACCAATGAGCCATGGATAGGAAGACATTTTAAGCCACCTACCTTATTTTGGAGTAACTCGTAATTCCATGGCCTCTTAAATTTTACAGGATCGAATTCAGTAAACTCCCAGTTTGCTAAACAATCATGTGCAGAGTAAAGTCGCATCGGACAAACAGTTCTCATGAGAATGGAAGCTCTACATGTGTTGAGTGCTTAGGATCGTTCACCGATGACTCTCAGTTCGACTCCGACATCCAAACGAACGAAGTTTACACTGTTTAAGGTGGTTGTTTTTCAAAAACCGATGTCATTTTGAGTTGAGGTGAAAGACATTCAGATTGCGCAAATTTTGATGGATTTTGGGGTCACGGTATGGATAAAGTTGTTAAACCATGTTGGGATTTGTTACATTGGCAACTCGGAAATTCAAGGAAATGTCATGTCAGATTTCAGTACGGATGACTCGTGGCAACAAATCGCCAAATAATGCGGTAAGAGTTTCTGTGGGCCAAATCTTGTCTACACCTCAAGCTATGATGTAATGTTTACACGCCTCTTTCCCAAACGTTTAGATGCCTCTGAAATCAAGAGCCTCTCGCCAAGGCATGGTGGGAACATATTCACCATACAATCATTAAGTCAGTCCGGGGGCGAGATGGCCCAAATGGTTAGAGCGCGAATTTACTGATCGGAAGGTTCGTGGTTCGAACCCAACCTCTGCCTCTCGGCTTCCCCTGTCTAGGCTTGGGTGGCATGGCAGCTAGGCACCGAAAGGGTGTTACAGCTGAACGATTTTTTTATTAAGTCAGTCCATACAAGTGAATCGTAAGAATTCCCTACCACAGCAGGGATATGCAAATGTTATCGTCACTGATCACGTTTTTTTGGGGAAGGGGAACATGGAAAAATACACTCATTTACACCGATGTGGTTTTATGATGTTTTTCTACTGAACGTGGTGCATAAAGACCGTCTCGAGTTTCATTTGGCACGATGTCTGAGATATTGCAGTACATTTTGTTGAAAAAAAACAACTCATAAGGTTGGTGAAAACTCTTGGACAGCCAACGACTGGTTTAATCCTTTTTGGGGCTCATCGGATAGGCACAGCTGCCGAGCTTCCGTCAGTATGATATCCTACTTGGATCCCAATTGTACGCGGTTCGTGAAATGCATTCATTTGCATACCAATTTGGTTTTCACGGGATACTCAACTGGAACCCAGCTGAAGCTCTCCAACTAAATATGCTGTGCAAAGGCTACCTCATTTTTCAGTTGGCACGGTATCCCGATTATCGTCCATGTAGACAACGCACTGCGATACATCGAGTACCGTGGCTGTCGAAGAGTTTTTAGCATCCTTGTGAGTATCGTTCTTCCAAGAACTCTTCGGTGTTTTGAAACGTGAACTCAGTAGGCGGATTCCCATTTCACCAGTCCTTCACACAGAGATAATCGCAGGGTTGCAGTCGAACTGGTCAGGAATTCATTATTCAAACTCGCTCTCTCGCTTTATGTGCGGAAGAGAACCATAACATAAATTATTGAGATTGCACAAATAAACTTGGGCTGGGTGTTTTTTTCCCATGACAGGAACTTGCAAGTTACTCCTGAGGCTCGGAAGTCTTGTCATTCTCTTTCTCAATGCTTTTGCGTGTAGAATATCTCAATCTAATGTGTTTCTCTCACTTCTATCCGATAGCTGAATGAATACGTTTGTTGGCCGCTTCTTCAACGGCCGGATGTATCACTCACGTTTCTGGATGCCAGACAAACACTGTAGTGATGTGAAGTTGGTATTAATTCCCTGCCTGTTGTCCTTGTTTTCGATAACCAATGTTGATGCACGTACTTTCGTTGCTTGATTCTCTGGAGTAGAAAACGAAGCCCACTAGGTGGCCGGGTTCTCGATGGACCAAACTAGAAGGGGGTCTGGTCCCGATCCAATACCCGGCGTTTTAAGCGCTTCGATGAACGTTTGAGCGAGTCGCACCTGTGTATCGAAAACGATGGTGGAATTTTCGCATCTTTCCTTACTGATGCATGATGTCCTTCGTCGTGCCATTGTTTCTGCTCGTTTACATTCTCTTTGTTCCAGAGCGCGGCAATGTCGGCACCAAAGATTGATGAATCATCTGTCTATGCTTGTGTCGCCTATCCTTCTCCCGCAGAGATACGGTCATTAACCGATTCTATGCTGAACGAGCCCATACATTCGGCCTTCAAAAGTAGGTTCAGCTGTCAGACTGCTTTTATTTGGACCCTGTTTCAGGCTCACGGCCAGACGTAATGTTTTAAATGTTTATACATCGGAGTTAGCTGGTCTTAAGAAGTTCACTGGCTGTTTAAATTCCATCATAATCAGTTGGTCGTTTGTTTGTATAAGTTTAGTTGTTAATCGCCACCGCATTGTTCTTCACAGTGGTTCAAACCACTCTCTTTGGAGAACATGATACAAACTTTTCAGTGGACTTTTATGATCCCAACTACCTGTGGTTGTGGGATAATAACCGAATTTCGGGAGAACATCATTGCTTCGTTGCACAAAAAAGTCAACAACTTTCGGTTGCTTTTGATAGATATCCAAGTATGTTATCTAGATTCCATCGAAAAGCCTCTATGTTGGTCAGAAACAAATACCGTTTCGAGACTGAGTAATACTGGGTGATTACCCAACATCGGTTAAGGTGTCTGAATTTCAGTTAGCCTGGTTTCTCTGGATGACTCGCAGTTCGACATATTCTGGTTTAGCATTCAGTTGTTTGCGAGGTGTTTGTAAGTCACTGGTGTATCTTCCGCCTCTATGGCTCTTCATTTGTTGACTGCTCGAGGGCTCTGTTAGACCGATGTTCAGGATGTCCTGAGGAGAGCACAGAGAAGAATCTTCCTTCGTAAGTAGTAATACTTTGCTATTTGGGGTTTATTATGAAGTATGTTACTTAATATGCACAAATTTCGTGTGTCTGATAAGCCCCAAACTTAACGAAGCCGATGATATGCTGTCGACCGTAGGAGGAAATCCTGCCTAGGAAGGGTCAATATTTCGTTGAGGTATTCCTTGCCGTGCCCAATTCAAAGTGGAGCAAGGAAAGAGGTGATCACCTTTTGACGTGACACAAGGGTGTGAAATAGATTACGAAAAGTTTGAGTGCTATCCGTGTGACACGCTTTGCAGACTGAGTCCGCGTGACCCTCCTTATGTATGGTTAAAGGCGCTGCAAGGTATAGCTGCTAATCGTGTCAATGGCGTTCTTGGTGTTCGTTGCTTTCCGGAGTGTCTGGGGGTGTATGCACCTCGGAATGATTGTGGTGGCGGTAGCGAAGCATTTGTGTTGGACACCGATGTTGTGCCGTTGATAATGATGATGAATATCACCGGGCGCAGCGACAAGCCAGTAGGTCCACGGTTATTCTTTGGATGGAAGTTGAATCTCTGAACAGCAAAATCCTGAAGTTTACAGTAACCTCTTCAAAGTTGCGAAAGCATGCGTACCCCTGACGAAAGCTTCGTCAGGCCAAGTGCGTAGATTACCGGATAGACGAAGCACCATTCAGCAAGGTGTCTTCCGACTAGCACACCAGATCAGTTTTGAATGTCGGTTGAAAAGTCTTGTCGCTTAGTTCGGGTGCTCATCTCTTACAGCTAATAGTTTGGGGTATTTAAACACATTTTGATCAAATTTGAGTCCCTGATCTCCTGGTTCAGGACACTCTAATTGATGCTTACTCTTGGATGTCATTAGTAGATTCTGTTGGTCCATGTGGGTTTGTTAGTGCTATGACAATTTGGGTGGGAAGGGAAGAAAGGTCTAGATTACATGGATTTTGGTTGGTTTGGCCATGCACTTCAAATCTAAGCTACATCTGTAGATGACTCCTCTTTACTGATAATTGCACACCACCACGTATCGGTTTAAATCATCTAGAACCCTTCTTTACGTGCTCCCCAGATTTACGACCTCTGTTCTTTTCCCACTGAAAGGTTTGATGGTTTCCGCCACCTGGACCATCAGTCACTGGCCTTAACCGTAGTACGCCCCTCAAAACTTCAACATTTTATAAATCCCTTGTCCAGCGCATGTTTCGCCGTTGCTAACTCTTTCAATAACGCTCGATATTCATCTGCTGTTGTTGTTGTTGGCGGTGGCCTGTTTATTTTTATCCTGTACTCACCGGTTATGGTCGTCTTTTATTATGGACTCCGGTGCAGTCGTTACATTCGATTTGATAGACACAGTCCTTGCTTCTACTCACCGCGAGGCGATCTTCCAATTGAAGCATTGTAGGCCGCAGATTGCGTCCCTTCTGAAACCTTATTCTTATATCAGCCGTGTTTAGAATCCTTCGAATGAATTGGGATGCCCCTGGTTTATATGGAGCGACGGCCGTCCCAATACATTTCCTGTTGGGTTTCGCCACAGTTACCAGTATGCTTCGTAACTGACGTGTAATCAAACTGGCTGAATGTCTATCCCCTCGACGTTTGTTCTTTACTTTGATTTTGTCCGATCAACTCTCTGTGAACAGGACCCTCACTCAGCTAAACATTGATGAGGCAGTACCAGTGAATAACAATTTAGGATTGACAAAGGAATAGTTCAGAATAGCCTCTGTGTCACTTAGCTTCTGTACACTGTTTTTTTAGCTTTTCACTTGTGTGTCATACAGTCTGAGAGTGGTAGCTTGCTCAAACTTGATTATATCTCCACCTTGATTTAATGTGAGATTCAGATCACTCAGTTAATTGTAAAATTCCCTCACCTTGTATCGTTTAACCACAACAAAGTTACCATCTACACAACGCCTGAATACCTTCGGTAGGTACGGGAGTTCGGCTGGAGCTTTCTGTTCGAAATCTTCCACAAAGATATTTATCCAAACCGGGGATATTTGGGGTCTCATTGCTAGGCCTGTTCTTGAGCGTGAACCACGGAGTCAAAAACGAAATGAGTAAGACTCAGACATGCTTTTGTACCTGTGTCCCTTTTGAAAGTTTGGCATCTACCAATAGCAGTTGCTTCGCTATTTCGGAACATTCGTATATCAAAGGTTGGCGTCGAAACTCACGAGAGTGTCATCTGGTTCCACGGAAAACTCGCGACGTCCTTGGGACAGTCGTATGAATTCTTAATATAAGTACTCGATTTTCCGGTTTTATAAAACTTACCAAGAATCTGGCCAGCTCATGGGGTAAGGAACCTAGTCGGTTTACTATGGAGATATTCTTCTCTGTGGATTTTTGTCAGGCCGTAACGCCGTAGTTAGACTTTACTTTTAAAGTACAATGAATACCAGGTACGGTTTATCATGGATAGAAAATACCCACCAACGTCGAATTAACTCCTATTTCTTATGGAAGCGACATTCCGACCGGCGACAAGGCCCTCCAAGTTAGGTGTTGCCTGAGTTTCTGTAGATAGTCACTTATTTATGATAACAGCGGTCTTATCATTATCTCTGTATTGTCTACTCGTTTTAGAGTACCTAATGCTTTCCGCAGTGTTTGGAGCCCGCTGCTGGGACGTAGGGACTATGACCAGCTGCATCCGTAGCTTCGATTCCATTGAAGGAGATTTTTGAAACAGAATCAGCACTGGAAATCTTTTCGTTCAACCTTTTAATTCTTTTACTTGCCGCAACATTCAAACCCTTCTCTAACAGACTACGGTTTTCTTCATTTATCGGTCTACTTGATAGACTTACCACGCTACAATGACTACTGGGTGGTTCACTGTTTACTATTAACTTTTCGAACTCACTTATTTGTTTGTCTTCGCAATGTTAACCTTAAGTCTTCTGTCGCTTTGATATTGAGTAATTAAAAATCAGCAGAAGTAAGCGCGATGTGAAGATCGTGGTTGAGCAGTATATCAGACAAACGCTGAGTAGTCAAGTGAATTCTCTGTTTGAGGATTGATGTGACCACATAGAAAGCTACTCGGGTAGAAGCGGGGGACGTATCCGTTTATCCAACTAGCAGAGATATGCTTCAAGCATCCTTTATTGAATACGCGTTGGTTCTTCCAGTTTTCCTGCAACCTCGCCAATAGAACGTATTCGCTTGACATTTTGCAAACAGTCTGTAGTTGTTTTCCATCATCCAGCCAGTTTGATTAAGCGCCAGAAGGGTAATAGTACCCATGGCAAAACCCAACAAGGCATGGATTGGGACGATTCTATATAATTCAGGGACATACCAAGTCATTCGAAGTATCCTAAACACGGCTAACATAAGAATAACGTTCCAGAATGGAACCACTCTACTCCCTGCACTGGTTCGATTGAAGGACCATCTTCGTTGAATGCAACCGTGGACTGTTTACCTAGCAGGAGCGCTAATTCAGCAAGTCCCATAATCGATGTTTCGTAGAAATGCTTATAACTTTAGTACTTTAGTATTGTGGAACACATCAATGTGAAATTGACTGTTTCCGAAAGCCTATGCGCCAGTCGAGTTGAAGTTTTGGAGACTGGAGTGCTGTGATATTTCCTCATAAAACTCGCTGTACTGGTTAGCCAGAACTAGATTTGATGCCACCGTTTATCACCTCCCTAGGGTGATTGTACGAACAAGCACTGTTCTACGCATCAAACGACTGTTCATGGCTTCGACGACAGCTTAAGAGTGACACGGACACAGATTCGAGTTCCAGCGTGGGCCACTTGCATCCTAACCCCTCACCCCTTCCCCTGCAAACTGACGAGTACGATCTCTTCATCTCTATTTGTGAAGCACACCTTAATCAAACGTAATGTTGCTCTACTCCCAGGCTGACAATTGTTATCCACTTACTTGCGTTTATCTCATCTATACACCTAAGCGCATGCCAGTTACGAAAGCCGTTAGCATAAATCCCCTTCCTAACTTTTATGGTCATCTGATCTTCGTTTGGGATTCATCCAATGCAACTTTTGACGCTCTTCGTCACAATTTGTTTTATTAGGTTGTCTTTCATGTTTTCTCGAACGGACACACTGTCCGTTAAGGTGGTTTTCATTTTTGTCTTAGAGACGTCAGTTTGTTCTAACGTTCAAATATGTCGGTTCACTTAGTAAACATCATCAAGCCAACCAATTTGCCTCCATTTTAATGGCTGTCTGCCCTGTTAATGTTGCAAAAAATGGAATTTACCAGAATGGGCCTTTATCCCAAATAATGCATTAGGTTTCTCTGATCTTGAATTAGTGTAGCAGCAACTGTCTGTCGTTTTCTCCCACACGGTTTTTCATTTTGTGACGACTTCGTTCTTTTTTCATTTACAGACATGCTGGCCACTAAAAATCTAAAAGGTATTGCATTACAAGACATCTTAACTGAACTTCATCCGCTAGTAATGAAAAGTAAGTTGTTTCTCTTCCTCCTACTCTGTTGATGCGATGTGCGCACTGAGTTGTCCAACTATCCTTTTTATATACATACCGAAGTTTTTCGGCAGGTCTTAAACGTTGAAGGCGTTATCAGTTTAGAACACTCCACAGACCTTTTTGTCGTGACAAAATGTCTTGGTTAAAGGTCTTACTCCATCAGGACTAAAAGTTTCACAGTCAGTTGCACTGATATTCTGAATTCAAATTATCCACCCATCACCTGGACGTAGCCTTAATGGACGACACCTCCGCAAACTTTATTGAGTCTTCCCATTGAAATATTCTGAAAACCCTGCGGCAACTCTGTTCCTTAATGAATTTTCGCCAGTGGGATTTATGCAATAACCAAAACAGTTCTTCAGTTTCCGTACTTTCTTGGTATGGTGAACCAACGCTCTGACTAACCATTATGTGGATTTAGCTTGACCGTGTTTTTGAGAACTCACTAGTGACGACCTCTTCGGCTGGCATCTGAAACGGATCTACTTGGCAACAGGGTTAGTCTCCTCAACGCCCACACACGGTACGTTTCCCTGGACCCAAATTTGGTGCCACGTGTAAGCCGTTGATATCGGCGTAAACTGGATGGGCGTTAGGTCGGTGGACAAACGCGCAGTACAAGCATGACGGTATAACGACGAGCACCGGAATTCTTATTTCTGCACCAAAACACCATCCATCAGTTTCTCCGAAGTTCATTTGAATACCGCATCCCTCTTGGATGAATTGTAATGACAGCGTTCTCTTGAGGATGCATATTTTCGTACCAATTAGGTGGTCATGCATAGCCAGGCTGTAAATCAGTAGTTGAATGTTTACCAGTCCTGTCATCTCATAGAATGATAACTGACTCCGGCAGACGATGTTTGGAAATCGGAGTAGACTTATTTTGGCCGATGTTGACTGGAAGTGGAATAAGCCTAATTGAGCAATGCACTGTTGCTTCCTTGGTGACAAGTGTGTTGACGATCGGTGAGTCCGATTCTGATCAGGAATTTACTTACGCATGTTGCTCATTCACAGCTGGCTGTGGTTACATCCGACATCGCACTTCTGAATGGCGCAATTGTGTTCGAGCGCTGAGGTGCGTTGTTGTCCACAGCTTTTCTAGCTTATGCAGACGACAGTTCAGACCCCTCTGTCAAGTGTCAGATTTCCCCAAGATCTGAAACAAAGTTCACAGCTCCCCAGGCTGAAGGCGGTCACAATAACGGATGTTTGACCGTCTTCGAGTTCGATCTCCATTCTTCAACTAACCGTAGCTTGGTTACTTTGGAATGCATTTATCGGTCATTCATTCTACGTGCTTATCCGCCATAGCTGGCTATGCATCAAGATGCACTTGATTCCGTTGATCTTTGCTCGGTTGCGAACCTCAGTGTTCAAGAGTCAATCAGATCACTGAATTCAAAGTGTCTTGCGCTGGCATTCTAAGTGAAATTTGTCAAAAATTGTAATGTACCATCGATGCAGTGTCCAGGTTCCTCTAACATATATTGGTGAAGACGGCAGCTTAATACACTGACACCTTGCTGACCACTTGCAGGCTGTGGTTGTTCCAAACACAATTATGTGGGTGACCGGAGGCAGCATTAACATTGGCAACCGTAGTGTGTAGTTCGAAAGTCTGTGGACAAAGTTATATATATATATATATATATATATATATAATCAGGCTCCAGAAGTGTTCGGTTAAAGTGCGTATTCCAATTTAGACAACGGGTTTTTCCTTTGGATCCACTTGCTTATCTCCCAAGCCCACTCAGTCGAGTTAGGAGAAATGACCCTAAAAAATCTTTTTTCTGCACATCATACTCAGTTCTATGCTCTGCATCTTTTTGTCTATGCACAACCATCTGCTGTGTGGCTTGACTCGGCTTGCTTGTCCGAATCCTACCTCAATGACACCGCAGGGTCTCCGTAGTACTGGAGAGTATCCAGTAGGTGATAGTCGACGGACGGCCTTCATGCTTGTATTGTACACTTGGTACCCGAAAAAGAATAAAAATGATTGATCTTATGCGGGTGAAGTAGTCAGGGTTCTTGCCGGTGATCAGTTTTGTTAGCTTTTCAACTTAAACTCACACGAGTTAATTGCAGCGACTTGAAATATTGGTCGGAAATCACGCTTTTGGGAGTACACATACAGTTTTAGTGTGGATATTTATAGTGGGATAATCGCGCCGACCTCCCGCTCCTATTCGAAGCTTATTGTAAACTCCCCTCCGAAACACGGGTAAGAGTTCATCCCTCTCGGACCATTCTCAGCTTGTTACACATGATTGGGTCAGCTTTGGCAGCTGTTATCTTTGTAGACGACAATGGATACGTGACCCGGTCCCAAAGTTAATGATGTCCGTACATCACAGTTGTCATCTTCAGCGCCAAGTATTCATAAAACCTAGTGACGAAATGATGGTTAGATAAAGAGCTGTTGCGGACGGGACAACTGTACTAAAGTACATCTTTGATGGCTAGTGGATTGCACTGTTCTTGGGAAGTCACCTCATTTGCTGTTTTTCGGTTCCGAAATTAACAATCCCGCTTATTTCAGTTCGACTTTTACCCTCATTAACTATATCTTGTGAAAGATCGATATTTCGCTCTTTTTCTCAGTTAATTTTCCAGATTCTGTGCGTTGTGATCTCATCATCGCACTGGCGGAACTCGAGCATCGCATGTCGGTCGGTGCTTCAGAACGTCTTCAACTAGCTGCGCTGGTGGCATCTTTTGCTAGAGCGAAATCTAGTCTTGAACAAGTTGCTGGCTAGACTCCGTCTTCACTTTTACACGCTGTTTTCCGTTGTTCGAGGTTCCAATCAGAACTATATTTTTTATGACTGTTTTTTTAATTCGCACACTGCATTTTATTATGAACATGAAATTCTGCGTATAAAATTTCTTCAGAACGATGAACTCGTTAGGTGTACATTAACTCGAGTACAGCCGTAGTACACGTGGAAAGTAGGATAAACTCCTTGATCCAGTCGGCGAGGTAGATTGAATTTTTTACTGATATTTAGTCGTGTGAAGTCATGAGCGACGTTTGTGGTGGTAGTTTTTAAGTTGGTGGACTGGCCGGAGAGAGACTGACGGCGAGAGAGGGAGAGAGAGAATCTTCAACCACTGTGTACAATGCCAATACATCTGAATTAAGGTGGTTGGACTAACTGCTCCAGGTAACTCTCCGACCTACAGTTCGAAGAGTCGTATTATGTGATGACGATTGGAGAAGGCGATTCGCTTTATCGCTTGAAGCTCGAAATGGAAATTGAACACTTTGAAGGGTACAGTGATGAAAGCTGGACGGGGAGATGTGTTAGATAAATGTTGTAACATGCTCGTTTTTGAATTGAAATTCATCTTCATTAGTGATAAATCCGAGGCGCTGCAACCGAATGTACTTTCCCTCCAAATTGAGAGCTACGTTTTATTGGGAAGTACACTAAGGTACTTTAACCGCTTGAAATGGAATACTTATGTAATTCATCAGCGAGAAACGCTAACAAGTTTTCAGAGCACGTGGAGAAAGAATGGCGCACTGACAGGGATATTCATAGTTATCTTGAGTACTTCATTGGAAGTGGTCGATGTTTGGGTGCCTGATGGTTTATTACGCACTACCATGCTGCCTGAACTCAGAGCATCCACTTGCCAGCGTGCATACACCTTACCTTTTATACGGGTCTTTAAACTGCACAAACAGGACCGGTTTCATGCGTTTCGCTTCCGGATAGAATTTCTTCGGGTTCAGCTTCCGATATTCGAGGCTGTTTTTTAAGAACAAAATCTGTGAAATTGGCTAGTTGTTTTATAACTTCATCTCAAAACGGTTCATGACAATTTGATTCAATGCGAGAGCTGGTCGTCCATTTTAGTGAGTTTGGTTCCCGCAAAATGATACTTTGGAGCCTACCATCATTGGGCTGCCACGGAATAGAACGCAAATTGTAATATGATATATATTCGGCCACTTGGATCTAGTGAGTTGGGGATCGAGATTTCAGTACCTCTTTATTACCCATTTACTGGGGCACAGTCAGTTTGTGCGGTGTATCCTTTTAGCGGTACTCCCTGCTTGGTCTGCTTCTACTTGATTGTCTTGAACATTGAATGAGAGGTGTCTGACCTGCGATTTTTCTAAGTTACCAAACGTCTGAGCAACGCAGAATTGGGATACCTGCGCTTAAGATTTAACTAATTCCTGTTAATGACTATTTCGCCTGGTTTTTGTCTGACCTCACGTCTGGTGATACGAACACAATTCGCAGTGAGCTTATCATCTGGCGGGTAAATGATTCTTCATTTTGATTCATGGAAATTATTCGGGAGCTTTCAAATCACGAGAAAAATGTCAGTCGGTACAAATGCATTTGCCGAATCGAAATGCTTCCATTCAAACTTTTACGGTGCAGCTAAATTTCGTTCAGGGAATAAACAAAAATACAGTACACCTTTATCTCATAGGTAAAGTAATTGTCGAAGTTTGTTCTGTGGTCCGTCACGTCTGTGAAATCAATCCGAATGGGATCTACTCTGTTTCCTCTGGAAGCTTTGGTGTGATTGTTAGCAGTTGGTTAACCTTCTTCCATGGAGTAGCATTCACCGCCATAATTATCATCAAAAGCGTAATATCATTGTTCAACACTGATGCTTCGCTGTCGTAAAAGAAGTCGGTGATGCTTCAAAGGTAGATGTTGCGGCCAAGACCGCCGCGATGCAAACGGTTCGTTAGCCGTAACGCATGGACCTACAGACAGAGAGTTATTAACTGGGTGCGGGATGAAGAAAAAGTATGTAAAAGAGGAAGAAGGAAGACGTCAGCAGTATTCTGTGTTCGCCTACCAGTCCTGCATGTAGCACGTGAGGCGAACCGGCTGATTGCACAACGCGACGGCAGATGTCTCACGACAGCATTGTAAGTCGTAAGAATCATGGTTGTACATCGGCTGGGATAATTTCAAGGTACCCAGGAGCAGGGCGATCAGCGTCCTGATCAGAACCTTTAGCTTAAGTGCCTGACCGCATGCGCCTGTATTTGGCGGAGAATGCCATCATATCACATTTTTAAAGAAGGCATATTTTAACTCCCGACCTGGAGAATCACAAGACTGTTGGCCATAATTCTCACCATTGACCAACCTAGTCTGGGAGACCCTGTTGGTACCGCATGGACTCCCCCCAGTATGCCTCAGCAGATCACGGAGGTAAACAATTCATCACACCACGGTAAAGTTAGTTCCTTCGTGATGGAGTGGCATTGACGATTTTCAAACCATTCAAAGTCCCTGTGAGAAGCCAGTATGTTGTGAAAGCGGACGACTTAATTGAATCTGATACACTTAGCATGGAGAATTTGGTCACCATTCTGTAAAACCAAGTGTTTGTAATTCTGCTACGATCGAAGTCAGTCTGGGGTGAACGGTTGACGTGCTGAGACATGGCACTGAGTAACCCTGTGGGAGAAGAGAGACTTCAGCCAATTTCCCAGGTTGTGTATATCTAGGAGATGGTTCGACCGCAAGTTGGAAAGTGGTCAGACATTTCAGGATCGCTCCTAGCCACTATGTTAAGTTGAGCTTGGGATGTGTGAACTGGGCGGTCATGTTTAAGTAAACGGTTGATACGTATGGACCCTTCATCGAAACTCTTTCAAATGTGGTTTACACTCTGCAATGGGTTTTCTTACCCCGATGCTTGGAAAGCTTCTGCATGTTTTTATATCACCAAAATTATTCTAACAGACGAGCAATAAGAAAAATGATCGATTTCTAAAGTTATTGGCATAAACGCAAATCAATGATGACAAATATACGCACACAAAAAGGCAACCGAATAGCTCGCCATCCCTCCAGTTGGAATGTCCCTGATTATGTTGGTTTTTACTTACCATTCTTTTCGTCAACCAGGTACTGCACCCCTATTGATTTTGCTAAACTGTGAAACCCGGTGATCCAGTTCCAACGGCATTCAAATTCAATCACTCAACTTAACCTTAATGCGAAAAAATCGCGAAGTTTGTGCACTCAGTGTATTATACCGAGTACTAACTTCATTTATTTCATCATCACATAACCCTGCACGTAGTTTATCAGTTGCGGGAGTTAAATTTTGTCTTCAGCACTTCGTTGGCCACTGTCAGGAAATGTCCAGACACGAAAGTACATGTGCAGAGAACTACTCGTCCATAGGGTCACCATCGGCACCACACGTTCCGGATGGCAGGTGCGTTGGCGGAATCTATCAAGTACGGCTTAGCAACGAATACAACCAGCGGAGTGGGTATGAAGTTGTTCACGGCAGGAACGTCGTCATTGGCTGGAGAGAATAAAGAAGTGAATGACCATAGCTGACCATTTAGGCATCCAATATATTTACGCAGAAGCTCTGTATGTTTTTCTTGACAGTACAGCCGTGTCTCGGGTTCTCTGCCTTATTACAGCGTAGTTTGGCAGGCTCAGTTCCGGCGTAACCAATAGATGGCCACCCACCGACTGCGACTCGCATCTGTCAGTTCTGGCGGTTTGTTCTGACTGTTACATCATGACTTACCCTGCACGGCTGCGTCACATTTGTTGCACTGACCAATGCTCAGGGCCTTATTGACTTCACTTTGCACACGTACTCTATTTTCATAAATGCTTCTAGATGTCATTCATTCCCTCACCGTTTTTGACATTCTATGGCATTTGCCAAATAGAGTGTCACTGAAATCACCGTGACCGTACACGTTTGTTTGTTTGTTTGGAAAAAAGATGTTCTTTTATCGATTTACTCAATGCGTTTTGGTAGTCTGGATTCGAAGCCTGGCAAAGTTCCTAAAGCTTCTGCCATCCTTATGCCGTATATTCGTTACCACACTTACCCGCCAAAGCACACATTTACCAGATCATTGGTTTGTCCACCTATGACTGTGCTCAACAGAGTTTGAAGTGCATAAACTCGTTAACTTAAATTCGAGGGTAAACCAGATGCCCAAATCAGTGTTAGATGAACCCAAGCCGATTCCAGTCAGCGTGCAATGAGGTGAACAATTATTTATTTATAACTAAGTAAACATTAGGCTTTTGTGTTCTTTGCTTGTGGAAGTTGGATTGGCCATAATAACCTTAGGGAAGGTGTTTTAAATGACCAACTAAGTTAGACAGTAAGCATAAAGACTGGAAAAACCCTGCTAAACCCTACCAGATTTGTCAGGCGTTAAAGCCTCAGTAGATCATATGGATATAATTCCCTGGAAAATAGTGCATTTTTATGATCTGAAGACATTCTGTACAGTTGTATAAAAATTTGTGCGTCATGCTACCGCTTCCATTGGTGTGACCTTCAAGGCTGGATAAAATGACCTTACCTAACATCAGGTCAATGGTACAAAGAATGCAGTGTTCATTTAACAAACAAGCGAATTTTGAAAAAAAAGTGGCCATCAAAAACTGATGATCACCTTGGGAGCATCCATGGCTTAATCACCAGAAAAAATTCATGAGCATGTGTTATCAAGTAAGCAAGTTATCTTATTAGTGCAACTGGAGGCGAAACATCTCCAGAAGCAGGCATACCGTTGAGATACTGACTCGAGGTTGAGTACCTAAAATAAGTGCCATCAGATAAGGATTTTATTCAAGGCTCTTGTAATATTTTTGACATTTTATATTATATAAGCATAAACCTGACAATACCTGTCAGCAACTAGGTTGTAGTAATTAGTCTACGTGGTTCTGTCATACATAACGGTGCACAATGAGGCACAACAAATCAGACAAGCATGTATTATTCCAACCCAGATAGCTTCGCATGCGTGTACCCATCACTTTATCTCCGTTCATTTTTCCGGGTAACTCTAGTACTAGCGGCCTAATTAGAAATAACCTTTTCGTTCACCCTGAGCGTAGCTTATGGAGAACCATAGAAGCAACCTAAGTATGTCCCCACAATCCAGCGGAACATTAACAGTACTTCATTATCTTCAAAGAAATTTTGCGCAGTGAAAACATTCGTGACCACAATTCTATCAGTAAACATTGCTATGCTATTTAGCTGAATCAGGCAAAGCAGCGCGCTCTCTTAAATTACCTTACCTTGGGTTACCATGCCTCCCTTGCATAACATTAACTAGATTGTTGACGTCAACTGTACGCAGAGCACAAAGCAGGGGTGATGGCAGGTTGTGCGTCAGTGTGTTGTGCCCAAGAGCGCTCTACCAACCCTAAACATGGAGGCGCCTTACGCTTCGTTCATATGCAACAGTAATCCTAACACACGGCTCGATCCCATCCGGGATACGACGCTAACCCTGAGGGTAGTTGAATGCTAGACCTGAGTTACGAGTCAAAGTACAGCCATTAGGGCAACCCTAGTGGTCAAATAACGGTAATTATATGTATTTCTACAGACAATATACAAACATGAGCAGTAGCCACCACGCAATCCAGCTTAACACCTGACATACTCAGTAAGCCGATTAGGAAGAGGTGTATGATCAACAGAGACCGATGGAAGTTTAGTAACGGTCTGCTTGAATGCCCATCACCTATGTAGTCTTGGCGAGACAGGATGGTTAAGAAAATTCTGACGATTGATCTCGCAATCCAATGACTACATTGTTGAGCAGTGCCTGTGAAAATAAGGGTGATGTATTCAGCGCCTAAATTTAGCACTTCAGTTGTCGCATATCATATTGTGTACATAGAAAACACTTAAGAAACTCTTTTATACTACAATTTATACAAAGATTCCTTTCATGCTGAGCCAATTCAAAGCCTAATCTTTCGATTTCACCGAACCGCCGACAACTAAATTGCCACTTTTCACTTCCCAACAGTTTTTCGCAAAAAATTAGCTTTTTGATCAGCTTGCTTCTGTGCGTGTGAAAGAATTGTCTCCAAGTCAGGTCCACATCCTATCTGTTCACAAGCAACCAAAGAGGTGATTGATTCAAAGACTTCCACTTTGTTCTGTGAAGTTTGACGGGGTCACATTGTGAAATGTAAATTGCAACATAGAAGGGCACATTAGGCTAAGTAGATTATTGGAAAAAAGGCGAAATAATGGAATACAAAATCCGCCAATCAGGGGGGAGGAATCCAGCTTTCCTCATCTGATGTTCCCCGTTTATTCCCTTCAAATGGGCAATGGCCAATCTTCCGCAGACCACTTTAGTTCTTGCAGTTTTTTTATGTCCTCACTGGGCATCCGAACATGTGGCACACAGTTTTGGTTGTCCTGTCTGCCTATATCTCCATTCGTTTTAGCGTTAACCCAAACGGTGATTTGAAAGGTACAGTTGTGGGGCGCGCTGAGTGTTTGAAGTTAGTTTCACGCTGTTCACAGATGTCTGTCAAAATGCCTATTCGTAGCGTGGTTGTACTTTGATTTCTTTCGCCGATTTTTGGTACAGGCTTTAGCCCTATTGACAACCGTGAATGATCTATTAGCCTGGCGCACCCTACAGACCACAAACCTTGTAGCAGCTAGTGTCACATACAACATTGAATTGAGGGCTTCGGCCCTGTTATGCTCCTTCAAGTCTACCTGTTGGCACGCTTCTCGGGCACCAACTCCTGGAAGTGTAAATTGTTTCACTGACTTCTTCAGAGTTTTACTGGCCATGGTAACAATCGCTGAATCATTGTTTTAGACTGACTTTACTGACAGGACGAAACCTATGTTGAACATTACCAAAGCTCCACATATCAGCATCATTCAATATGTCGCTCAGAGGAAGAATAATTTTATAAGAGTTAAACTTCCTTCTGAGAGTCGTCACCCGAAAAGCCAGTCAATACATGCCTACGCGATGTACTCTTCGAGATTGAAGGATAAGTGGTGCTATTTGCTTTCGAAGTGAGAACCAATAACACCACTAATCAGCCGCTTGTGACAAAGCGGTTAAGTGCTCAAGCACTGGCTTGTGGGTCCGAAACTCTCTGAGTTTCGTGAGATATGCGCTGATGATGATTCTCAACTGGGATAAAACGGCTGCACAGTTGTTTTCGACTTTTCAGCTTAGATTGGCTTCACTGACAACATGAAATCTCGATTGTACGTCAACAAGTCTTTTCACATCACTGGCAACTTGAAAACGTTCTCCAGAGGGTTTTACAGCTCATAACAAAATTGGTGATTGTTTGGTTGCTCTCATTTCCGATAAAATAATAAAAAAATTTGATTCTAGCATTTAGAGGCGAAGTTCACATACCGTAACATTACGAACGAACTGACAAAATATTGTTCCGTTGAATCAACGCCACCACGTCATAGTGCCGACGACGTGGGAGGCCTACTTGATGCCCGAACGCGGATGCTCCCTATGAAGTGCTGGGAGTGCTTGCACGGACCGAAAATTTCTCTCATAAATCAAAGATCTCGAACTGAGCATCCACACCCGGTCGCACCTGTTTTCACAGATAAAGCAGAATAATGGCTGCAGACCTCTCAAAGGCGTGACTGTTAGTGAGTTTGGGTTGAAGTAATTACCCACAGCGATGCTGGCCAAGTTTGCGAGCGTCGCTCAACGCTATACTGGAACGGACAACAGATACGTCCGACCAGTCCAGCATCGTACGCCGCCATGTTGATAGCTGCAAACAGACTGCTTGAGCCGGAATTCTGGCCCATGTGGCTCTAATCAGTCCATGCTGTTTAAACCAATGCCGTCAAGATGAAGTAGGATACTGGGCCACTGCCTTAAGTCTCAGAAAACTTGCCAGTGTCCTTGAGTCCTGCGCAGCTCCATATAAGAATGAAAGACCCGCAGGTGTTTGCAGAGGCGCGCTATCTTGGGCCATCCAACATCCCGCGGGCTTCACGGATGCCTGTGAAGAGGCTAGGAGATATGCACCTTTGTGGAGGTTATCGATCACTCAACAAAGCCACCACATATCACATATTCAGGACACTACAGCCAGTCTAAATGGTACACCTGATTTTGCGAACATAGACATGGTATCGGTCGCTTTAGGTGACATCCTAATGACAGTTGTCATGAAGACTTCTGGCCTCCACAATTTCTCACATCTGTCGTTTCGCCTTCAAAGCGCAGCGCAAACGCTCCATCGCTTCATCATCGACGTTATCAGGGGGTCAGGCTTTGTCTAGGAATACCTTGAGGGTTTGTGGTGACCAGAGTATCAGAAACAGGACATGGCGCCCAACTCGCACTTTCTTAGGAGCGTTCAGCCCACTAATAGGTGATAGCCAATCCGGACAAGCACGAGGTCGAACTGACCGCCGACTTCTTTAGAAACTATCGATCAACATGGTTTCTGCTCACCTCGTGGCCAAGGTTATAACTAATCACGAAGACAGAAGTTCTCTCCACCATATTGACTTCACCAGTTTAACAGCATCGTAAGCTGCCACCATCGTTTCATCCCCTGTTGTGCTACCTTATTCATCCGCTTACGAATCCACCCGTGGATCAAACGAACGGTGATGCTGAGCTCTCAACCAAGACACTGCGTGTCTATACGCTAGCCGATGTAGCTCCGGATTAGGTCATAAGCCCGCACATTTTCGTCTTCAGCGCCGCTTGGTGTTGTAGCAGATTTCAGTTGCGAATTCACTGATGCTCTTTCACAGCAACAGTCCACAGGAAAAGTTTTCTTTTCGAGAGGCCCGCCTCACCGAAGGCGCCTTACAGTACATTTTGACGCGAAAGTCTCCAAGAGTTATTCTAGAGTTTGACCATTTGTTTTTGTGCTCGAGGGCTGACCACTTGTGAGCTCCGTTTACCACAAGCCCCACAATCTTCGCAGTTCGAACTCTTTCAGAACATCGGTCTCTTCGGAAGCTTTGATTCCTTGACTTTTGTGAACTTTCCACAGATGTCTGACATATTTTTGATAAGAATAACTTTGTGGCCCTTTCAAAGTGTCAAACGTTGTCCCGGGGAAAATTGCTCCGGAAATCACGGGAAGGAATGGAATCATCAAGGTCCCTCACTACTTAGAGGAAATCTTCACTCAGCCTAATCCAATCGTTGCCCAATGCCGCCGAAGGCATTGCCAACTCGTTGCGTTTAGGGCAGTTTGCAGAAAACCACACATGAGTGTGCCCGCTCACTTTGAGTTTTCCAACGGGCCAAATCTCAACGCTAAACTGTCTTTCAGTAATCTTTTTCTACACATGAGCTCACGTGTGGCTCACATCCATACGGATTTATTGGTCTTTTTAAACCCACCCGTCAGCGCTGCCTACTTGCTCACAATTATCCACGGCCCTACCCGACCACCACAAGCCACACTCATAGCACATATCAGTGCTGAGGTTACTGTCTGGGACATTGTGTGAAGTTGTTTCACCTGTCTGGCTTTCGGCGACAATCGCCACCACCAAATGTTTACAGTCCGGTGGCATTCAGTTTGTAGAGACAATAATTTAAGCTATCATTGCACGTGTGTTAAAAACTACCAGCGCAGGGTAAGCAAGATGGTAAGGGGATTTTGTCAACTAAGAACTTTGTTCAGTGCAGTTGACGCTACAGATTGGACGGACCTGGAGGTCCCCAGCTCTGGGCTATTTACTGGTTATCTGTTGCGCTTCCTCGTAGACTTTGGCTGTGTCCCCGACACTTGACATTGTGGTGGTTCGTTTTCCAATTATTTTGTCTCCAGATTTCATGCCAACTTGTCATTTATTTATCTATTCCATTTATTTACTTATTTATTCCCAAGACCTTTGAAACATGTACTCACGTTTTTGCATACTGATGGAACCAGGAAACCATTCCAGTGACCACACAGATTCACTCGTAGTGTAGTCCTAACAAAGAAAATGTACTCGCAATAAAGCCTCATGGGCTAAGTGAAGCTGTAGCACTTGTTAACTGCTATTTTTCATGCTCAGTATCATCTTCCTTTTCCCCATCAACATCAGTCACATCACTGTACAAAAGTTTGTTTTACTAATATACAACCGCTACCGCCCGCTTCTTGGGTCCAACGTGACTTTGAGACTTTTGCTGAGTGACTGTTGTTGTGACTGCCGGTTGGCTATAATTAGCTGCTGCTAACTCTGAAAGTGAACAATAAATTTTAGCTACAAACGCTGGACTAATCTATTCACACCTGTGGATTAATATTGCGATCACCGGAGATCTGGAATACCTGGAAGGTGGAACTTCTCTTGGTGTCGTGGTTCAATGGAATACGGAACTACGGAATCTCCTATTTTGAACTGTGAGTCAAGATTTACTTAGATTTTTCTCCTTGTGACTTTGTATCTGGCTTACATTGTTAATTTGTTCTGTTCACTAGAGACTCCTTAGGGTCGTTAGCCACTACAAAGTTGTTGATAGTGAATGACCCGATATACCATATACCTAAGCCTCTAGACCTGTGTTGGCTCCCGACGTATCGTCAATGATAACCATTTGGACACCAGTTAAACCACCTACTGCAGTGCCTTAGGCAACCTTGTCCCCTTTGTGAAGTTGTTTGAGATTCTCGGCCGTCAAAACGTACACGTTTTGACAGCCATTTCTACCGTCCTCGACGATTTACAGCATGGTTCTTGCATGAACATTTTGACGTGGCGATGCATGTTCTGTGTCACCTGTAATGTTTCAGCTTTTCCGTAACATGGCTGGTTTGTGATCTTTTGGTTGGCCTCACTTAATCAGATGCATTGTTGCGTACAACCTGTAGAGTGCACTCTTGGTGTTCCCTTTTTGAATTTCCATCGTCAAACAGGCTTTACTCGTCACTCTACGTACCAGGAACGATCCAGTTTAACACTGCTAATTTCGGTTTGCTTACACAACGGACCCGCTAATGACCCGTTCAGATACTCACTTTTCTTCTGCAGGTTTTGCCGCGCCAAACGGACAGTCCAATGGCCGAAAGAAAACATTTGGAGCCATAGCACGTAGTGCCTACGAATGCAGACAATTGCATCTTGTGTTACGTACAGCCATCGGCCCAACTGACACGCGTGCCGCTGGCCTGTCGGCAAGTCGCCAATAGCCAAATGATCTGAATGAGTGGTTTTCAATCTTGGCACCTCAACGTCTTCTAAATCAAGGCTCCTGGCGCACAATGTTCCAAGTCTCTGCCTTGAGGAAACCTTACACGACCCCTCATAATGCTATTGCGCAAGGTAAATATTTTGCTTGTTCGTTCCCAACTACTTTTTGTTGCAAGTTTTTATCAGATGTTGCTTCGCCCTAAACAGACTTCTAGGGGAAGGCTACGTAGCAAATACATGTTTTTAAACGTACACCCAGGCAACGGTTTGAGTGTCAGAGTCTTGTGGAGTGATACGCGTTTGCCGGTCCCTCCAAGCTTCTTGCACCCGTTGCTTAATAGTCGTTAGGAAGGTTCATATTCGCATCACGGCCGTACCTTCTCCGATATTGTTTGCCGCCTCGGTTGTATCAACAGTTGTGAGTCATCAGTTGTTCTACTGAATTACAACTAGCAGCCAATTCTCAGACGTTCACCCCAAATATCTCTGCAACTACATTTCGGACCAGAATAGATTCAACATAAATTTTCAGCAGTTGACGGTATTTATTCGAAACATTGAAATATTCTAATGATACCCTAGTTTTGATGGAAACTGTTCCAGGTTTGCTATAGGCGCTGAATTCATATTCGTAACGGCTGCCGTGACTCAGCTTGATGGCTCCGTGAAAACGGTAGGAGATTTTGTGAAAAAGTGGGTTTCTGAAGCCGTTTTTCCGTATTCTTTTTGAAAATGTTTTGAAAGAGTACACAGACAAGAGCTTTCTTGTCTTTGTCTGCGCAAGCTCAAAATGGAGCAGTCATTCGCGACCTACACACAAAAAGTTTACCAATGTTGCTGCAAGCTTCCTACCAAACAAAGCCAAGGAATTCGACGCAGCTCGTAAGTTTGGTGGATTTTTTTATGACTGTGAGAACACGCTGCATTGGATGAATAGCAAGGTTTTATCTTCACCTGTATACTGACTCTTCGATAGTGCCATGGGAAAAATTAGTCATTTTATGAGCAGTGCGAGCGGACAGAATAATAAGCTGGTCAGCAATTCGGAGGTTTGGCACAAATTCTGTGGAATAAGGCGTCCTTTGTGCAAATGTAATACTTTCAGCAAGGAAATAGTGGGCATATGCTGGAGTACGGACAAGTGCTCAGGCGGTATGGCTGTCGCGGTTCCTCCATTGCGACGTCGTAATTGGGTCAGTGGACAGCTTTGTACGTGAACATTTTGGGTGAGTCATTTGGAGTTATAAGAATGGTTTAAATTGGTAAAGGAATCGCGATATACTAAGACCAGGATGAACCGAGGATATTTATGGTCCCATCGGGTACGCAATGTGGTTCTTTGCTGCCACTAGACTGCGACCCAAAATAGAAGACATTTGAGAGCGGTTATAGTTTCCAACCACTTTAGTGAGGTGACACTACCCGATTTCAAAACGATGATGGACGGTCGGGTGAACATAGTAAGGAGTGGCGATTCGCAGTCTGTGCAAACCGACCTGGCTATATACGAATGTTAGGAATATTCATTGGCAAAATTTTGCGGCACTAAATTCAGAGCTAGTTATGTAATCTTCCATGAGACTTGATGGGATGGCTAGGCGTGTGAATAGACGATTTCCGAAATTGTGACTGAGGCGTACTTGCCTTCGTTTCTACATATTGTTGCCAGGCAGTTAGCTGGCACGTATCTGTATGGGTAGGCTTATCATGTACTAGGGCAGAAAATGGGTTAGAAAGTTTTCATGGACAGCTTTTGTAGCGGTTCACTAACACTCCTTCAGGGAACCGTTGAGGTAGATGAAGAGGAAGGCAAGTTACCAAGTAGAGTCTACAGTAAAAATTAGCACAAGGACTGGGGATCTATATGATTTCTGACATTAACTGTTCAACAAAAAGAGATACTTACTAGCCCTGAAAGTTGGAATAGCATGTAGAGGCATGAGTGACGAGTGGTCGGGAAAATACGTGATATGCATGGCCGTTTCACATGTTTAGGGAATAAGGTTACCTCAGCATGGTGCATTACATTCCAGAAAAGAGGTTGGAGGCTTTGCAAAACGAATTGCTACAGAAGCGTCTCACCACGCGCATTTAGTGTGTCTGATTAAATGAAGCACAAGACAGCCTTGTTTACACTGCTATGCACCAGGTTATTACATCCGAAAAACTATCTTCATTATTATCTTACGCTTTATCCGGAGCAAGCCTGAGTCAGTGGCACAGGCGTTCAACAAGAACCGCTTTTATTTATTTATTCTGTTCTTTTTAGTACAGAAGGTGTAATATGAGGTACAGGGGAAGTCTTTGGGATCAGTGCATTTAGTTAAAGGATATTTGTCGTGCGGTCATCTGCATACTAGGTGACAGGAGGTGCGGAAGGGGCATACATTGCAAGATAAAATTTTGTGAAATTTTAGGGCCGTATACCGACCAAAAAGCCGCTCAGTTGGGACAAATGTGGATGAGCGGGCAGGGGGCGTTGAGAGAATGGCTAATGGGTAGTCAGAGTCCATCGAACACTTAAAGGAGAAGGATGGGGTTGGGGAAATTGTGGCGACGTACGTAACTTGGATGTTGCTTGGAGGATATTTGTTCCAAGGGAATGGAATGGGGTGAATTTTTGATACCACAGTCAGATCGTGATTATACCGGGAGATAGAACGTATCGTTCGTGTACCCGGATAGCTCAGATATGTTTGCAGAAGTAAAAATGACATAAACGATGAATTAAATGAGGCCCAAATCTGTAATAGCCATGAACAAGAGCCTCAGCGTAGATTAAAAGGGCAGAAGTTATTCAGTATCTGAGATGCGGACGCTTTTTTAAATATAGCCGGATGCTGAAGATCACAATGGATTTGTTTACAAACGCAAGCACCGAGGCTGATGAGCGGTGTCTAAGAATGGGCCCCTTAGTTGATGGTAGTACTACTACGGAGTGCTGAGTGGTTACAGCTTATGACGAGAACGACGGAACCGTTGTTTCTATTAAGTGTCGGGAAACAGAAGTGGAGGGAAGTTGGGTTTCAGTGCTCTAAACGAATAGATTTGACGCCAAGTACCTGAGTACTCCCTCAATCGCTGATGAAGAAGTCCTTGAATTCTAGGATCAAGTCTAGAGCACTTGCTCTTACGACTGCCTTGCATACACGTCTCGCTAGCTTAAGTTTCACTGAGTCCAACATCACTGTACACGGATCTTTTACTATCGACAATGGGACTAATTGAGCAAGATGTTAGTTTGTTTTTTATAACAGTAATACATCTGAACAATTTCATCTAAGAGATAAACGAGACCAGATTAGACATACATTTTTCACTTTACGTTAGTCATCTGGTGACACCAGTTTACGAAAAACAAAATAGGTGATTATTCCATAGAGTTGTACCAGTCCATTTAATGAATATAAACATTTCGCCAATGGTGGTTTTATAATTTTCAAGCGCGGGCATGGTGGAGCGCTATCGTACACGTTTATGATGATGGACGACCGTTGTTGGCCGCAGGTTTAGGAGATCATGCAGCGTTGCACATAGAAAAGAGCCCAGCAGTTACGACAAATAGCGAAGGTAAACAACGACGCGTACAATTACGGGTATGTAGGGTCGTAATTGGCCATTAGATTAGACTATCTTACACAGTTCGTGCGTTGTATTCATCGGCGTGCATATTTACCGACCTAGTGTTTACTATAAATTGTTGAGAAAAGCGGCAACGCGTACAGTTATGAGTAAGAATGACCGCCGTTGACTATTGTATTAGGTTGCTACGTTTATATGAGGCCTCATAATTAACGTCACACATAGACACGGGCCTGGCCATTATGGTAGGTGGCCGAAGTGGGCAACAACGCATGTGTTTATGATGTTGAAACGTCGTAGTTGGCCAGCCGCATTGGGCTATCATGCAAAAGTAAGGTCACATAATTGGCGAGGCACATAGCTACGGCATTTTTAATTACGATTAGTACCGTGTTAAGCCAAAACGAGGACAGTTCTGAGTATGGGAGTCATCGCTGACCGTTGGACTGGGCTATCATACATAAATGAAGCCCCACTCGTACGTTGACATGGGCTGAGCGGTTACAATATGTCCTCAATGTAGGCGACAGCACATGCGGTTATTATGATGAAAGGTATTGAACTATTTGACTGGATGAAATTTGCATTGGATATTCTGTAAATGTTTTCTTCTACTTATAGGATACCGCGGAACTTTGAAATATGCTAGAATATGGCAGTCGATTCATGCACAAGCCAAGCTCAAACAAATGATTGGCTGGCCCGAGTCATGTGATTCAGGCACTAACACACGACTGCTCCATACGAGTCCTAGTGACTTCACAGAGATTTGCGCTAATGGTCACTCGTGCCTCCGTCGACCAGTGGGATGAGCTTCAGCGTAGCGGACGGCGTGTTTTTGCAGTTTGAATCCAGTGGCGGTCGTCCGGCTTCTATTCGAATTTCCCCGTTAGCATCTTCCTACACAGGACACTGGTGCTTTTGATGACAGTCATATACAGCAGAAAAACATGATTGACTAAGGTAAAGGGGACTAAAATCTCCGGGTGCGACAAGTCTTGGATATTTCGTTAAGTTTAAAGCGAGATTTCCTAAAACACAAACGCCAACTTCCTGCCAAGCTTTCACGCACAGAAGTCGTGTGACTGGTGGCAAAAAGTTGTGCGAAGAAAGAAAGGTCGATGGAGGACTTTTTAAGGCAGGTGGATACATTTTATGATACTTAGCTTACATATTCGCCTTACAAACGTCGAATTGCACAAATATCACGCGGAGGAATGCGGATCTCCTGGACGCAAATTCTCCAAATTGTTTCAGATTATTTTACCGCTTCTCTTGACAATCCGTCTTTCCTTGATTTATGAGTTTTAAGCATTTAACCCGTTGTTCTCTTTGCTTGTGCACAAACGTCATTTGGATGCACGCGCTTCCTGGCTTATGAACACCTAACCAAGCAGAATGCTAGCTTGTGCATTAATCGCATGCCGGCTCCTCTCTTAAACAGGTAATCGCATGCAAATCGGCGGCGGTCAGCAACCTTGGAAGTTTGCTCATCTAAACAAAGTGGTACGAGTGACGTGTCATTCGAATGTGTAAACGGATCAGACCACCTCACTGTGAAATTAGAAAGTTTCAAAACCCACAGTTTTGGAGAAATAAATTTCGGTTTCCTTCTAGTAAGCGGTAGACAGGCATGACGTACCTAGTGGGTCACCAAACTTTTAGCTGTTAGTGGGACATGGAGTGCCAAAAAGAACAATACCAAGTGATCTGCCAAGCAGAGGGTTTTGCCAGGAACAACAAAATATCTTGAGTTTTGCCGGAAGTCCCTCGCTGCATGGTCCTTAGTGTGACTGGCTTGAAAATAAAATTACGGAGTGTAAAGCATCGTGTATAGTCGTTGGGTTTATTTCTAGGTGTTTGGAAACTGAATATTTCGATCTATTGTAACTACCATCGGAAAATAAAATAGACACCGGTCAGATAAGGAAGTTTGCCATGTTTGAATGGGCAGGAAAGCACTATCTGGAGACTCATAGGTGCATTCTTCACTGGTAAACTAATTGTGGTAAAACACGCGCACTTCGCAAGTGAGGCACTTCAAGGTTTTTGAAAATATATTCCCGGCAATAACTTTCATGCAAGGTGTCTCACATTTTTGCTTAGGACTTTTGGGTCAACTGTTATAAATGGTTAAGTAGCCTTTAACTGAGCATGCAAATGAGCTTCGTACCGGCAAGTGTACTCCTTGGTTCTTGCGTGAAATAGTCGGACAGATTGCCGGCCTGTATGTGTAGCAGACAGCGCCTTTCCTTTAACTTAGTTGAAACTTCGCCACAAGAGGCACTGCACGAAAACTGAATGGATATGCTAATACTTCCGGGGAATTGACCACGAGGATGGCGCTCTTAAAGACATTGTTGGCTGTATAGTCCCACCACATTCAAACATGCCAACAGCAATAAAGTGGGTTTAGAGCAGCCCAGCGTAAACGACCAGAAATGGGAGGAACAATTCCTAGAATTGGGAGACAAAGCTCAAGCTGCATTAATTGTGGACGTCGGTGAGCATTGTCACTTGGAATGACAAGGTGAACAAACGTAACTAATTTAGCAGTTTTGGACCACACAATATCAAGCTCCTGACCCGGAGGACACTGCCTTTCCCAAAGTAGAGGCACTAAGATCTGGGGGACTGTGTTGGCTAGTCCAGTCTGTAGGCCATAAATCTCCTCCGTGCAAAACGTGTGAGGATCGAAGTCGCATTTCCGTGGATTTTTGTTCACACAAACTTGGAGGCTGTTCTATAGGTTGCTAGCGAGAATTACAGCTCAACTTTCTTTCGAGTTGGAACATACAGCTGACCGTGGCTTCTTTCCGGTAATAAAAGCGTACAGGTCCTTCAATTTTGTCGAAGGTTTGTATGCAAAAAACAGTCAGAACCACTCTTTAGTGTGTGGTCATGCTGTGGCTGTTCAGAAGTGCACGCGATCCTTGCTCGCACCGTCGTCTTAAATCACAGGATTACCAAGTACCGCATGTCGTAAACCATTGACAGTTACCGTGAACTCAAGTTTCTGACAATGCGGACACGTTGCGCTGCGTAGCCACACAAATCACCTAACCACACGTAGCTGCTCCATCAGGGACTTCAGGCCGAGTTGGTGAGTGTGTGACATTCATCCAAATGCTTTTTGAGTCCTCGGCAGATGATTGAACGTTTCGACCTATCCGTACACTCAACAGCGAGTCTCACGCGAATTCTAGTGCTTAGAATAACTTGCGTACCCTGCGCACTCCCACTGGCAAAGCTGTAAATGGTGAGTGATATAGTTTGAAGCAATATCACTAGTGAATTCAGGATTTCTTCAGTTGGAAGTGTTAACTTACCAGACCCCCTTTTCCCGGGCGAACATGGCTAAAAGCGTAACTGCCAGTTCGGTGCACTAAGACTTATCCAAAAGATTGACTACCAATTTGGGAGGAATTGGCATGGCTGAGGCAGAAACTGGTGCATGTTATGCGTCTTGGTGACCACTGAATCCCACTGCCAGTTCCACTACATGAGACTGCTCGGTCAGTGGGGTTCCGCCGCAGAAGAAAAGGTGTAGGTCAATTCAACCCTGCTCGTAACAGCCGGAAGCTTCCAACAAGCCCGAAATATGGAGTTCTCTATGCAACGCTGGGCCAGATCTTTACACCAAGTGTAAACTAGTGTCAACCTAGTAACAGCAGTTCGGTTGCTGCGCATTCATTCATACAATCCCTGCATATACCCCCGGAAGGTTTGGCGCTCGGACAGTCACCATTTCCAGATAGTTCCGAGTGCATTGCTTAAAAATGGAACAGTACATACTAACTTAAAGACGCACAGAAGCGCCCGATAACACAAGCGGAAGTGTCAAAGTCCCGGCTTATTTCCGTGTTTACCAGTACGGTCAACAGCGTGGTATCAAAAGTCAAGTGCTATTAGTGCAAAATTGGTGCCTAATAAAAAACTACTCAAAATATCCTTAACTTTTCATTGTTACCTACAGTCCTGCCACAAGAATACTGTATAACTCTAAATAAAGAACTTTCTTTGCTCCAAAAGATCTCGCACGCTAATGCAATGTGAATTCTGATAAAGGAACGCTAGCCCACTTACACACCGCCTGATCCCATGGCATTATATTTTTTCTAGTGTACACAAGAATACTTTCTCCGTTGGCATTCAACTGGTCTTTCAAAGCCGTAAAGCTGTTCAGAATACGTTAAAGAAATTTATGTACCACAAATGCTCTCGTATTCCCCAACTCTTAAAAATTGGCCACCGATTTCGACATTCATCTTGTCGTGGCTTCCCTGAACCGTAAAATATCAGTTTACTGGTTTGATGATGAAACACATGAGTAGGGCAGTGCATCTAAAAATTATTCACAAAACAGCCGCTTGAACTTCCCAACGGGCATACCAAATCTGCCCTAACGCATGTCTTCAGGTTTTGGACCGCGAATAAAGGAGTGTAATAGGAACTTTTCCTCAGTGCTGTTTTCACTTTTTCGTACACTGCTTTATGTGTCAGGCCATGATAGAGATGGAGCCACGAACCCATCAAAAGAGCGCCTCCTGCCGGAACGTAACGGTGATACGTACTCTGGAGTACCCTATGACCACCCTTTGTCCGAGGTTAAAGCCACGCCAAGGATGCAGGATATATGCACACAGCAGACTCTGAGTATCCTCAGTATTACAGCCATTTCACGCAGGTCTGACGCGTCCACCATCTGCCGATCCTAGCCAAGGAGCCAATTTAATCATGCTGGCGAGGGAGCTGGCAACCAGTTGGCTATTCCAAAGTGCGAGCCATAGCTCTTCTTTATGGCCATGTTCGCACGTCTTAAACACACTCTAGCGCTGTACTTCAAAGTTGCAAAGTGCCATTCTGGCGTCTATTATCGAAAGAAGCCTTTCGGTTCAGGGGTATACTGTACCGGACCTACAGCCAAACAAAGTAATCGTGTTACCAGAAAAACAAAGAGCGCTGTAATACGTTTAACATCGCAAAGAAAAATGGTTGGTTTCACAGAGGAATTCATCCGGGCGTGAGCTGTCTTGCTCAGCAGTGTAAACTGAACTACCGCACTGTTAGGTTGCTCTCACAATAATCACTTAAGAAGGCACAAGCGCAAACTTAAAGTCAGCAGCAGTCAGCTTTATTGCTGCTCGGATACCGTCATTTTGCGAACGGTCAGCATTTACGATTTTGTAAGAAGGGCTACTGTTCCAAAAAATAACACGACATCCCTGAGCAACGCATTTTCGTCTAGTTTTTGCAGCTCAGGTTCCTCGCGATGTCTTGTGGTCCATTCTCAACAACACGACAGGCGTTCGCTGAGCCGCCTCCGAACGACATATGGATGCACTCTTCGCCCTTCAGAAGGAGGTGCCGGTCCACCGACTACCACTTTGCAGCGTCTACATCCAATTGGAGGGAGCTGGCAATAAAACTCCGGGATTTAAAGTCGTCTGCAAAAACAGATATGAACTTGCAAGAAAATCTGGAGGGTCGTTAACATATGCCAAAAACAGCAATGGTTTCAAACTTGAGCCTTGAGAATCTCCTATGGAGACCGGCGCTGGAGAAGAGTAGGTAGAACATACTTTCACTCGAAATTTTCTGTCTGATAGGGACGCCTTAATCGAGTATAGAAGTTTTCCTTGAATCCTGTAAGAATCTAGTTTGTGGAGCAGCTAGACGTGTGGGACTCGATCGGATGCTTTTGCAAGGACGAGAAATGTCATATGGCATCCGGTAGGAGTCCATGGCTTCGGTTGAGCTGTCCGTAAACAAGAGCATATTCGTCACGCAAGAACAGTTTGGGAGAAATCCCTGCTGAACCGGAGATTTCAAGTTGTTGGAACCAAGGTAGTCTAGGATGGCTCGCTTCAAAATGTGTTCCATCACCTTGCCCGGGACGCTAGTGAGGCTACTAAGCCGGTGGCTGCCAGGCGATATTCAGTCACCAGTTTTGTAGTTTGGTGTGACAATCGTTTCCTTCTAAGCCGAGGAAAGGTGGCCTTCATCAAGCGATTGACGAATCACCAGGTAGAAATGCTTTGCCCATGTGAACGACGTTTCCTTCACGATCATTGGATGGACCTCGTTGGGCCTCAACTCGCAGAACGGGTTGATCTTGTGCAAAAGTTGACAAAAGTCCTCCACCGTGAAGACCAAGTCGATAAGAGGTCGTTTGTAGTTACATCTTGACAAGATTAGATGTGACGGGGACGCTTGGGATGAATATAGACCCGTTTAATGTTTCCTGTAAACCTCAGATACCACTATCTGGTCACTCGTGGGTTCCCTGTTACTCTCCCTCAAGGAGAACGCGGACGGCTTATTTCTACGACAACGCCTCATATATTTAAAGCACCATACTTCTGCTTTTCCGGGTGAGATCCAGAATAAAGGCTTTTTTATTTGTTCCAGTGGCGGATTTCTGATTTACAACGGCTCTGCATTCTACGAAATGCCAGCCCATCTTCTGTGTCTTCTGTATTCAACTTTTTGAAAAAAGTTGAGCCCCATTTTCCAGAAAACGCCGAATACTTTTAGTTGACCCATCCGACTGCGTGCTGGTTTTTTGGGACGAACATGGCGTCAACCTCATAAACGTTCTGGACAGTTGTCCTATATAAGTCTTCCGCTGAAGCTGCCCCCAGTTTCACTTGTTCAAGAACAATGCGTATACCCTAAAAGTCTATGCGGCAGAAGTTTCGAATCCACGTTTGAGGTTCGAGGTTTTTGGCCCAGCGACAGATGAAATCAAAGGTCAGCACACGCTGGTTACTATGTCTTAGTGGCGCGTTGATTATCACCCGAGTGACAAAGTGTCTTTCGTTGGTGCTGACCAAATCCATGAGGGAGGGTATTTGACCTGCGGAATATTTGGTGGGTGCAACGACATATTGAGTCAAACAGCTCCGTTGAAGGACTTTTGTTAGCGCCGCTGCAAAGGGTCCACTTGATCTGACTTGCCGGAACTTCGCCCAGGAGGTTTTTAGAGAGCTGAATTCACCCACCATCAAGAGATGGGTAATGTGGTATCTGAAAGAGAGTTACTCACCTGTTAGTATGAGGAATCGGTCATCTTTCGGAAGACTGGAGGGGAACTGTAGACTACGCCGAGAATGGGAGAATCGATGCCGCGCAGCGGATTTTGGACCAACAGTGTATCGCAAAAAGTTGCAGGAGTGGCATCATAGAGAACAGTCGAGATGGGCAGGGCCGCATGTGTGTATAAAGCAACCCCACAAGCCCTCCCTCGTTTTGAGTCAGCTCCAAAACAGAGTAGCCTTTCATAGATGTCTCCGCGCCATAAACGTTTGGTGTGAACCAGGTCATCATGAGTGCAATTACGGACGGTTGTGTAAGGCAAACAGACTGTTTAATATTGCAAGGTTTGTTGAAGAGGCTGAGGCAGTTTGTGGACAAGCATCTCAAAACTCCCCCGCATCTGAAAGTGAATAGCCGAGAGGTGTGCAACCAGAGAAGTTAGCAGATTTAATAGCTGTACGCCGGGTTTTGGTCCAAGGCTCCGAAGGGGTCTCTGCGGCATAATTGTCTGCCTTTTGTCTTAGTGGTAACGAGTGCTGCCATTCGTTTTCAGGGTTTTTTTTATCCCGTGTTAGCCTTGTTCTCGCGGGTCTTTCGCCTTTGGGGGATGTAGATTTTCCCTCCGTGGGCAAAAATTTCGATCACTGCTACTTGTAACTTGTTCAGTATCGTTTTTTGGTGACTAGAGTTACTGTTGTGCAAGATTTAAAGGCAAACGCGCGTCTGTTTGCTTTCTTGGGCTTTTTGGCGTGGTTTTATTATTAAGATGTCTCCGTGAGGCTCCGAGTGTTGGGTGGAATCACCAAGAGGTATCCCCTTTTGTGGCGTTCCGATGAGGCTCGTTTTCGCAGAGGACTGTACCGTGAAGCTATCCGGCATTATTCTGATTTGGTGAGTCTCAATTTGTTTGTCTACTGTAGTTGCTCCTTTTTGCGTTTGTGTGGACTCCTTGGTCGCTCGCGATCAGCGTGACCAACTGGGTGTACGAAGGATTTTTCAGGTTCAGTGTGGTCAGGTTTGTGGCTTCGGCTGTCGGGGTTCTGAGAGACAACTGTCCCCGCTATCGAAGAGGCTATTTTTGAAGGAGTGGAGCCGGAGCTTGGCAGCTTCACGTTCTCAGTGGTTGTAGTGTCCTTGCCGCTTTCCTTGATGTCAAGGTCTACGCGCGTGGCTCAGTTGTCGGCAGGATTCGCCGCTTGTAACCGCGCGTATGAACCAGTCCAGTTCAGAATTCGTGACTTGTTTGCGGATTTCACTGCTGCACCGTTATATTTTGTTATGGAAAAAAGCAATGGTAGCACCACGTCCGCGCGAGGTTTGATTCCTCCCAAGCATCGCTGCCCTTGGTAGTCGAGGGGTCTCCGGTGGTTGGGTACAAACTGCAATCCGGTGTCGCGGCTGGTTGCGTCGGCGTGCATTCAGAAGCACAAGGGTTAGAACTACCACCGGTTCGGCCATAAGTTTGGGATCGGCTGAACTGGCGTCAAGCAGAAGCCGGTTTTGAACGTCATCCCTAGAACTGCTTAGGCCCAACTCTCGCGCCTCTAGAGGGTGATCCCTAGACGTACGCCTGATCGTTGTGTAGGCCTCTTGAATGCTGATAGTCCGCTCCAGGATCTTCTGTACGGTAGCTCGGGAGGAAACAGTGACTAGAGGTTCAAGTGTTGGCTTGCTTCCCTTCTGGCGTAACCAATCCGCGCGAAGTGATTTGTGGTCGGGCTTTGTGAGGACACTACCAAGGAGCGACTGTGCCGGCTTTTTTGACGTGATTTTCCTGGATAATGACCCCCCAAATGATCAGCCTGCTTTTTCTTACGCGCCTGTTCACTAGGGACGCCGTGGCGGTCTTAACTGCGGCATCAGAGAGCTGGAGGACCTTCTCTGCCGCCAGTGGGCCCGGGGTGGATGGCGCAAGGTGCTCGTTTGTGTAAGCTGGTGCGGTGATAAATGCAATCACTTATTTTTTACAGATACCGATACGAACGATCTTAGAGATGGTGCTCCGGAAACTCAAAAGCGATTGGAAGTCCCACATGTTGGACATGGATCGAGCAGCACTCTGGTGACAATCAGGAGTCAGCATAGCTTCGATGCTCTTCAGGTTGAAACGGAATCAGATGCAGGCAAACGCGCGTCTGTTTGCTTTCTTGGGCTTTTTGGCGTGGTTTTATTATTAAGATGTCTCCGTGAGGCTCCGAGTGTTGGGTGGAATCACCAAGAGGTATCCCCTTTTGTGGCGTTCCGATGAGGCTCGTTTTCGCAGAGGACTGTACCGTGAAGCTATCCGGCATTATTCTGATTTGGTGAGTCTCAATTTGTTTGTCTACTGTAGTTGCTCCTTTTTGCGTTTGTGTGGACTCCTTGGTCGCTCGCGATCAGCGTGACCAACTGGGTGTACGAAGGATTTTTCAGGTTCAGTGTGGTCAGGTTTGTGGCTTCGGCTGTCGGGGTTCTGAGAGACAACTGTCCCCGCTATCGAAGAGGCTATTTTTGAAGGAGTGGAGCCGGAGCTTGGCAGCTTCACGTTCTCAGTGGTTGTAGTGTCCTTGCCGCTTTCCTTGATGTCAAGGTCTACGCGCGTGGCTCAGTTGTCGGCAGGATTCGCCGCTTGTAACCGCGCGTATGAACCAGTCCAGTTCAGAATTCGTGACTTGTTTGCGGATTTCACTGCTGCACCGTTATATTTTGTTATGGAAAAAAGCAATGGTAGCACCACGTCCGCGCGAGGTTTGATTCCTCCCAAGCATCGCTGCCCTTGGTAGTCGAGGGGTCTCCGGTGGTTGGGTACAAACTGCAATCCGGTGTCGCGGCTGGTTGCGTCGGCGTGCATTCAGAAGCACAAGGGTTAGAACTACCACCGGTTCGGCCATAAGTTTGGGATCGGCTGAACTGGCGTCAAGCAGAAGCCGGTTTTGAACGTCATCCCTAGAACTGCTTAGGCCCAACTCTCGCGCCTCTAGAGGGTGATCCCTAGACGTACGCCTGATCGTTGTGTAGGCCTCTTGAATGCTGATAGTCCGCTCCAGGATCTTCTGTACGGTAGCTCGGGAGGAAACAGTGACTAGAGGTTCAAGTGTTGGCTTGCTTCCCTTCTGGCGTAACCAATCCGCGCGAAGTGATTTGTGGTCGGGCTTTGTGAGGACACTACCAAGGAGCGACTGTGCCGGCTTTTTTGACGTGATTTTCCTGGATAATGACCCCCCAAATGATCAGCCTGCTTTTTCTTACGCGCCTGTTCACTAGGGACGCCGTGGCGGTCTTAACTGCGGCATCAGAGAGCTGGAGGACCTTCTCTGCCGCCAGTGGGCCCGGGGTGGATGGCGCAAGGTGCTCGTTTAGCGAAGAAATTTCTTTATCAACTTTCGTCCAAGTCGCTGTGTTCTTTCATCTGCATTCTCTTTGATGGCGCGGTAAGTTAGTTTGGTTTGAAGCTGACCACTGCCTTGACTATCCATCTAAACAATTCGAAACCATAAATTGGACAACACTCGTTATATAATGGACATTCCTCTGTGTCACAATTTCTTCGGTTGATTCTTATATTCAGATTGTTCAATTTTGCCGCTGGTTTAAGATTTGAACGCTTACCCCTAACTTCCCCTCTTGGTAAGAAAGAAAATGAAGCAAATGTTTTAAATGAGAGCGATCCATCCTATGCTTATAACTAGCTCCTTGACATACCTCAAACAGCGGCAGCTTGCTGTAAGCCTTCTTGATGTAATGGAGCTGTGCGGATAATTCGGATGTGACTAAATATCTGGTAGTTGGACTTTATCAAAGCATCAGCAGAGTGTAGCTCTGTCTGATGAGCTAAAGTGATATGATGATTGGAAACTTTCGGCGGTGTGGGTTGCCTTGATACTTGGCATAAAGGTAAACATGTAGGCCCACAAACTCCCAGGTTATCAACTCAGTGCCTGGGGCCTGAGACTGGCCGTCACATGCTAAAACACCCGCCGAGTGTCTGCGCAACCGGCATGAGGGTGTCTTGGTTCCGTCATATGTCGCAGTAATTCTTTTGTGGATACACGATGCTGAATGATATAAATTAAAAAACGATGACTTACGTGCAAAACACCCAATGTGCAGCAAACGCAAATGGCACTGCTCATCGTACCCAACTGGTTTGGAGAACAAAACGTTTCTTGCTAGCATGTGGCCTAATCAATAGTACTACGTCTTCTAACCACACAAAGCAATCACGCGATTGACAAGGCATGCCTCTTGTCTACCTTGTAAGAGTTTGACCGCTGACCATCTGGCCTCGTCTCAGCTTCCCTCTGATGCTGCGACCGCAAAAACAACGGGGATCTTTTGAAAGGCTAAGAACGCCACCTGAAACATTTCCCACTCAGTGTCTCCATTTCTCACCCTACCCTGCCCCTCACATCACTTTTAGCCTGGCCTGTACCTAATACACTTCCGAGAATTAGTAATGCATCTATCTCAGCGCAGCATGGGGTATCATCTCTGTCCTCTTCAACTTCTATGAATCCTGCCGTTTGTCGTAGCACCAATTGGTATTCGGGCGACACTGAACCGTTTTGTTAGACGCACGTTATAGCTTTTTGAATGTTCTTTTAGGCTCCAGTACAATTTTTTCTTAACAAGCTCCCTACCCTTAACCTTGTGTTGGTTAGTCGTCTACTTGCAAACGCACAAACGCCTTAGTTACTTTTCTGAGCTATCTGCATTCCTCATCCTTCTCCTTTTCACCTGGTTTTAGGGGTGAGGATGCAGCTCGCAAAATCTCTATATTACTAAGACAGGTGCCCTAAAAGTGGTCCTTTTAATTTGGACGGTCAGTACCCTTCCCCACCCTCCTGGCGCATGACCAATCTCCAAGCTTCATCTGCCCCTACTTTAAGTGTACTTCTATCACGTGCCCACATCTGCCTTAATTGTTTTGGTTCATGTTGTGTATTTGAAATGAAACTACCAGACTCAAGGACAGTGTCGAAACTTGCTCTAACTCCAAAAGCGTTTCGATAACATTTAGAAATGCATCGCCTGAATATCTAGTTCAGGATCTGGCAAAAGTGCACGCTTGAAGTGATTAGCAAGTTCTCCTATCCCTCACTGCTTGCTGTTCTTGGCTGCTGGATGTTCGCTCTCAATAAAGCGTTATAGTAACCCTTTATCCATGTCCTCCCCTCCGGCAACCCCATTTAGGCTGGGGCAATTTCAATGACATCACCGGACTGGAGTACTATCAGCGTAAAGGTGTATACTAGTAATGAGGCACGTGAGTAGTATTTGGTTTCTCGTGACTCCGCCTTGGTCTAATGGAAGGTGCGATTTATTAAGGAATTTATGGAATTTCTTCGTAGCATTCGTTTACCCAAAAAAAGTTCAAGAAACTGCGTTCAAGAAGAAGACGGATATTCAATTTTAAAAACAAGAGGCATATGAGAGTGTTGCTTTCCTGTTCAATGGTCTGTAACTGTTCAGTTGGTGTTTTCTAATAAACAACTCCGCAACGAGGGACATATTTCTTACACAGGTCTGTTAACCGCAATACTCCCCAAAAGCAACCCGGTACACTTTCGACCAACACTGTTTTTGTTCCTCAACATTCACCTAGCTAATCCTAAAGAACACAGGTATCTTCGCTGGCGCAAGCTGCTCTGGTCAAGACGATCATGTGCCGGACTTTCCGCAAGCCAGTGTGCGGCGTCGTGGTAGAGTTGCCACATCTGTTATACCCGGTCTGCCGAGCTGCACCTAGTAAATGGAACCCAGGCCACTGAACAACTCCCTTTCGTGCGTACATGAGCATACACTCGGCTGTCTTCGCTTAATATATCTTCACTGATTTCATCCCCACCTTCGCGTTACTGGCCATCCCGATGCACTTTTGGCTCACTCCTCGTCCTTTTTTCCAGTCACTGTAACCCAGATATCCTTCAAAATTCCCAGGGCCAATAAGCTCAAATGTTTCCAATTTAACTTTTATTGGTACGAAAAAAGCTATTCTCCAGATACTCCAGGAAGACTGGGCAAAAGTCACGATCCTGGGTATTAAACCATGAATCTCCATTTTTGCCTTCTGTGGCATACTCCCTGGGGGCCAAACGAGTTTTGCAACGGTCGTCACTCCCAGTTTGAAGCAGCAAAACTCCGCTTTGCGTACTTCGGTGAAACTGCTTCCGGCATATTGGTACCCATTTTTACCTAGTCATTTTCCATACATGCTGTTCTCATGTCACTCATCTTCTATCCTGGAAGCCTTTCCAATGACCGCTGAATCAAGAGATTGCAGTGGTATATTCGTGCCAGTTTTCCCACGCCTCTATCTCTACTTCCATGTAGCTGCCTTGCTTTTCTGTGGTACTGATTATCCGAATATAGCGTCACCTGTGTTGCTTTTTCTGATTCTGCTTGTGTGATCATTTCCAAATGTATATATCTTAGTGGTTCCGTCATGCCGGCGTTATTTCTAGAACTCACCTCGGGGAGCTGGCGCGTACTCATCAAAGCGCTATAAACACACATGTACGTCACAGTGTTTTCCTGATTAAGATATCCAAGACGGATGAAAATCCACCCCTAAACTCTTTGGGTGTAGGTGAAATAGTGATCCAGTTCACTGCCTACAAGCATGACGGCGGTCTTCCACACATGTCATTGAGAACCCATCACCGCCATGCGCTATGGAGCTGCGCATGGTGTGTCGCGCCAGCATGATCCCATGTAAGACTGTGCTAGTCGTCGAACCCGGTGTTACCAAGTTCACTGTGCTCTAACAAAGTAAGAATTACTTCGGTTAGACCCCCCAAAACCGCCACACTTCTACCCAGCGACCCTGCTTTCGATATGCACAAAAATATTTATGATGAGAAATGAGAATACCAGTGCTCTGTTGCATCTTAGTCGCCGGAAACTTCATTGGTTGGAAGTGCAGTATCACGCTGCATGGAGTCTATGGCGCGTCGGTGAGTCCCGCTAGCAGCTGAGACCGGGCTTGCTGTTGGCTAATTAGGCACAACAATCCTAGTATGTGACGTAAGTCTGCGAAGGGAACGCAACACAGTTGTCATCCCTTTAAGTATCTTAATACAGCAGCCACAGAATCTTGCCCTGCGGTATCCTCCAACTTACGTAGTTTGACTCCAGGCGCACCAGATCCATTAGAGGCATCAGTTGGTTCAGCCTTTTCCGTTCACACCAATCCTGCAGCCGATAGCGCACAGATGTACTAATCTGATCTTTTTATCTAGCTTCAAGCACTCGAGCGCTACACTCACATATATCAGGACATGTGCTCCTCTGGTCCCACCAAAACTTGCAGGTACCTGCCACGTTTGCCAAAACTGTCAAGTGGTTATTGCGTCATTCCATCACACCCAGCCTGGGTCCAGTGATGCGGCTGGTAGCTGGTGTGCTTTCATTAACTGTTGATTAAATTGCCGTGCTTGGCAAATTTAATCACAAGCGCTTTTGGTGATAAAGCATTTGCAAGTCCACTTTTAAGCTTGCCGAATAGATTAGTGTTCAGCTCATAAACAATTAACAGCATGGATTTGCTGAGCAAGTAATTATAGACACATACAGACAGGGACCACGATCTGTTTCCCCGATGAATGCGTTTAGGATAATTCGATTTTACTTTAGCAGATGACCCCACATCTGTGATTTACAACAATTATTAATTTATGCATGGCGCACGTGTGCAGCGACATCTGCTCTATCAGTCTCTCCATAAAACAACAACATTTTAAGGTTTGGGTAGCTTCCACTTTATCTGCCGTTGGTAGGTTTCTTGAAGATTCATTTACAGGCGGTCTTTACGAAATTTTGCCAGGAGGCTCGTTGCTGGTCTGCTCTTTATCTTTGTGGCCTCCACTAAATTGGTCTCAAGTTCACCATTATTGTCAGTCGCAACATACAGACTGAGTCACCATCCACTGAAAAGCTCAACCAATCTCTCAAGGCTACTCTCACTTTCGCTAAAGCAAACAGTGCTAGAACGAAGGCATCTGCCTCCCAAAAATCTTTGTGGCTAAAGACGTGCAACGTACCCCACAAACTGCAAATCCCATACTTCTCTCAAACCACTAGAGTCGGAAGAAAGCTTTTCTTGTCACAGTTCAGTGCCCTATAAAAGCCTGGAAGTGTCTGTACAACGGAAGTGGCTAAGGCTCATCCGCCAAGCGCTCTGTTGATGCAAGCCTCTGTGAGACTTCTTGCAGAATCCATGCACTGCATCAGGTAACTAACACAAGAAGATTACGTTAGCAATCAAAAGCTGATAACCGATTTCAAAAACAAGGGCCGTCTAATCGCTTAACTTCTGAGGCTCAAAGACTCGGAAGCCAAGACCAGTCGAAGAGCAAAACGGTCGGTCGCACTAGACAACAAGCCGTCATCTCAGGTCACATCTGATTCAACCAAATTATTTTCCTGCCCACTTCTTCGAAAAAATAACCCAGGCAAGTTCCTTTTTCTGGAAAACCTGGCTACGCGGCATACATGGGGACTAACAAGCCACAAACTGCATCCTAACGACACGAGCCATCCTGATACCCGATGAAAAGTCTGAAAAGTCGGTCTGTATCCATGGATTCTTGCATTTTCCCTACTCGCACAAATCCAGTGGAAACCTGGGGGCATAAACTGAAATTACCGTAGAGCGTGTGCTTATGATTTTACTAACATTAAAGCACCCAGAAGAAAGAAGCCAAACCGCGATACTCCACTTTCAGAAGGCATATGGCCCACGAGGACACACGTGATGGCCTAAGCCCTTTCGGTCGTTTTCCTCCTGGCGGCAGCTATTTCGTGAAAGTTTTCGTTACAACAACCACTGATGGCACTATGCAGCACATAGTAACCGCTGCGGTACAGGCCACCTGAAAACCTTCCGTAGGTTACCTAACTAGGCTCAGCTCCGGGATGCGATAGCTCCTTACGGCAGTGTAACATTTTTCGCTTCATAAAAGCCTATGATATGAATTTCGCTCAGTCGGTTAGTATAATCGTTAAACTTCCTCGAACGAAAAGGCCATTGGGGTAGATTTAGTAAAATTCGACGGACAGTTTCTGCTGAGAACAAGCGGTGTGCTTATAGTGAAAACACAATACTCGTAGCATTGTTACACAAGAGCCAAACAGCTTACATATTTTGTAAGACCACCTGTATTTACTATGCTTAAGCTGACGGAAAAGTCTAATCGGCGCACATTGGGTGAGCCATGTTGTTAAAGTGTTGCCAAAAACACAGAAAACACTTTTTCCAGCATGATAGTTCATTCGTAATCCGTTGCTACAAGGCAAACGTAGCAAAAATAAGAATTATTTTCAAACTAAAAAATCTTTCTTCACTTACAAGTATCGAGCTGGCAACAGGTGTATTTTATACAGTAGAATGCTTAGTTGACGTATGCGCAAGCTATCTTGGTTTACCCATTTACAAGCACAAAATGTTCCTCATTCTGCGGCTCCCTAGCCGTCATTCAACAATAAGCCTCTTATTTCATCTCCTCCAATCAGCCCAGTTTGGCTACCCGTACCCTCCGCCCCCTACGATTCGATGCTGAAGGCACTACAAGACAGATCCAACCGCTCTCTTAGTGCCTCTGCCTTACCCTCTCATTCCCTGTTTCTTAAACACTTCGCCTGCCCATCCATCCCGCGTGACCTAAATCCCATTGTTTCTGTTCAGCTGCCACACACGGTACCATCTTCTGATTACGTTGATTACGTTATTACAAACGATTGCCCGACCCAGCCTGTTACTCTTTGTCCATGGAGCTCCGCTGCCTGCACTGCCACCCAAACGCTGTCCCCGTACCCATCACGGTACGTCCCAGCATCTTATTCTCACGCATCCTTACCTGGTCCTGCCTCGCCTACCAATTTGATAACTCCTGATTCCCCTGTCTCCACTCCATTCCATACTGACCTCCATGGGCTTACCAAATTCTTGCTAGCCACACAACCCACCTCCCCTGATCCCGCTAGCAATATTTCCGTCGTTCTAATCAACACCCGCTCTCTATTACCTAAATTGCACTACATCCAAGCTATCTCCACTATAGCTTGTCCAACCTTCATATGAATCACAGAGACGTGGCTCTCTCCTAGCACGCCTGATGCTCTTATCTCCCTTCCGGGATACACTGTTTTCCGTTCCGATCGTTCCCATCGCCGTGGAGGTGGCTGCCTCATATACGCCAGAACTGAAATGGAAGTCTCCACTATTGACGATCCACTACTGGCGGACACTCCAGACTCCGTCTGGCTTTCTGCCTGTCGGGCTAATCCGCCGTTCATCCTCGGGTGTTTGTACATGCCCCCTCCACACTCCACTAGCTCGATTAATCGTCTATCCACGCTTCTTTCTCACACCCAAGCTCTACCTCACTCAAACAAACTAATTGTTGGGGATCTCAACCTTCCTGAGATCGCTTGGGCTCAACAAAACTCCCCTTTGCGCCTTTCGCCTCTGCTTGCCCAACTTAATGTCGAAGGCTGGTCCCAGCTTGTAAGGCAACCAACACGCGGTACCCACACCCTGGACATAGCCCTTGTCAACGGTTATCTGTGTCCCACCGCTGCAGTTGGCCCGAAGTTCCCTGATAGTGACCACTGTATTGTCGCTTGCAGTTGGAAGAGTATTCAACCTAATCCTACTCTTCCCCCCTCAACCTCTTTCACCCTTTCCCCGGACATTCTTGATGCCTTTGCAATCTCATTGCGCCATAAGGCCTGGGACGATTTCTTTCTCTCTGACGACACGCAAAGCGTTGCCAACATCCTTTACGGCAACCTACTATCATCGCTACATCTAGTTGCCCCCACACGAGCTTCCTATGTTTCAGGTTGCCATCCAGCCACACGATTACCCGCCATACGCCATAAACTTAGGAATTATCGTAGGCTCTTCCTTGAATCCCATGATCTCTCTCTCCTCATTGTAATTAACAAACTTACGACTGACATTGCCACTGCCAAACTCGCTCTTGAAAGGCGCGAGGAATCTGCTGCCATAGCCCATTCTCTACAACCTAAGATGCTGGGGCGCCTCTTTCACCGGCGTTGCTTCTCAAATTCATCTGCAGTTTCAAATATTGTGGCCGCTGACGGGAAGCCTCTGTCTGACCCTGCTGACATTGTGGAATCCCTAAACTCTTACTTCGCTAGCTGCTATGTCCCCTCCACATCGACTCTATCTACTCATTGCTCCCCACCTGGTTACGAAGTTACCATACCTGCTAACGAGACAAGCCCCAACCTCTGCACGCTCTCAGTCACTTTGTCTGATGTAACTTCGTCTCTCGTCCGCCTTAGAGACTCCAATTTCCCAGGCACTGACGGTATCCCTTCTCTTATCTTAAAAGCTGGTGGCCCGGACGTCCCCACCCTCATCCTTAATCTCTTCAATATCTCCCTTATCACTGGCACAGTCCCAAGTCAGTGGAAGCACTCTACCATTGTTCCACACTATAAGTCAGGTCCACGAACTGCTCTAGCCAGCTATCGTGGCATCCACCATACCTGCTTACTCCTTCGTACCCTAGAGCGCCTTATCAAAGTCCCTGTCATGGATTACCTGCTCACCACCAGAACCCTTAACAACCGGCAGTATGGGTTTATGGCACGGCGGTCAGCTAACACATGCCAGGTTGATTTCTTTAATCATATTTCGTCCGCCTACGATGCCGGACTGTGTATTATTCTTATCTATCTTGATATTCGCAAGGCGTTCGACCAAGTTCCCCACGGTGCACTCCTCAAAAAACTACGATCTACGGGGATTGGTGGCCCGCTACTGCGATGGTTCACCTCTTACCTCACTGGGAGAACCCAGGCCACCAAAATCGGGGATCTCTCCTCCTCACCCCTTCCCATTACCAGTGGAGTTATTCAGGGTAGTGTGCTTGGCCCTCTACTGTTCTTAATATACATTAATAACGTCACCGATTCGATCACCCATGGATCCCCTTTTCTGTTTGCTGATGACATTAAGATAGCTTACACGTTTAAGGACAGTGACTCTGTTTCTACTCTCGCTAACATTCAGTCCGACCTGAACTCTTTATCACTCTGGTCCTCCAAGTCCTGTCTTTCTTTCGCTGTTCCAAAGTGCCAAGCCCTGTCACATCGATTCCAAATTCCTCCTGGGACGCTTACTCTTAATGGGCTCTTGATTCCTACTCTTCCCGAAGTGAGAGACCTAGGCCTTAGGTATTCCTGTGCATTTAGCTTTAACCAACATGCGAGGTACAGAGTGGCTAAAGCTCGCAAGCTCTGCGCTTACATTCGCCGATCCTTTCATAACAAATCATGCTTAATTGCTATCTTTAAGCAATTTGTAAGACCCATTCTTGAATCCAGCCCTGAATTCGCCTCACAGTATTCACAAGCGTGCCGGACTGCTGTGGAGAATGTGCAGCGCTCGTTTACGAAGTCCTTGTTTCCGGTGTCATCCACACTACCGTACCGTCTTCGCTGTTTGTCACTTGGGCTGGATCCATTATGGCTAAGGCGCATCAGGTTGAATCTAGGCCTTCTGCATCGCCTAATCTACCGGAGGGCTTACATAGCTGACTGCTGCCCTGAATTTTCTTCCCGTACCCCCTATAATATTCGCAACTCTGGGTGTTTACTCCCATTGTCGACATGTCGAACTGTCTTTAGACAAAACTTTTTCCTTTGCCTGTATTCCAAACTATGGAACAAGCTCCCCTCCCATATCCGTACTATCTCATCTCATGTAGGCTTTCGAAAGGCCATCGATTCTTACCTTTCTATTGAGGGAGCTGAGCGCCTTTTCGCGCCTCAGCTTACACTAGACACTTTTTTTGAAATAGGCCCTAAGCCCTTCTAATCTGCGCACTCACCCCGACTGTCCTGTTACTAGGTCCTAGCATTTATACTCACCAGAATGAACCCTTTAGCATTAACCCACAAGCGCGACAGTCACCCTCCCAAGTGTTCTTGTCTATAACTTACCACTTTATCTATCTCTTATGCAGACGTTCACTTCCTGCGACCACAACTCCTTTCGCTGTCTGAAGCGTAGTTGATTTGCAGAGAATGTCTAGCGCCTGCCATCTTAATTGTCGTTAAGCCCGTTTCCACTGACCTGGTTGTATTTCCTTCCTCCGGCCTTGAGCTTTTGTATCCAGCCAACTTATTCCTAGTTCTTCAAGCCTGGTCCCATCCCTGAGTAACTCTGTCAGCTCTATTTAATGTCTGGTGGCTTGCTTTGACTGGATTTAACTAACCTAAGTCAAACCGAAGCCTTAGTTCCTCGCTGTTCTGAACGATTCTGCATCCCCTGAACACGCGCAGCGCATGCATATCAAATGGTGGGTCTGGAGATGCGCCATAAACGAAATACTGGTTTGGCCCCACAGCCCACTCATTCACACACACATACACTCAACACTGGTGCGCTCTACTTGACAAGGCGGCTCACACCAATGCTTCGTCTTCGTTTAGCCATAGTACACAGGCTCTGAACATCTCCATTCTACTCCCATAGCCCAAAACGTAGTTGACGTTTCATTTGCCTCCGCGACTTGCCTCTTCCAGCAGCTGTTTGCCGTTTGCTTGTCCGAAATGACTGAGCTGTATTACTGGCCTGGCTTTCCCCCGACCGGATAAAATATCTGGTAGCTGGAGTTTTTTTTTAATGCACAAGCCGCAATTATGACTGCTTGGTGACTTGTCACCCTGCAGATCTGGTAGCATGCACGAGGGATGAAAACCTCGTGTGGTGGACGGGTACGTCCTGCAGGGAGGGTCGCCCTGTTACGTTGCACCATGGTGCGTTCGTATACTCGCCACCCCTCCAGCAGCACGGGTGTATCGCCCATCGCCGGTGGTTCTGAGCCTGGCCTTTAATTCAGGAAAACCAAAAAAAGAGCACTGTTGCCGTTTGTCTGTAGCTGGATTGGACTTGTCCAGGTTGTCATTTGTCTCGCAACACCAAGAAATACAAGCGAATGACAGGTGTCTTTTCGTTTGTCTTTATATATATATATATATGCATGGGGTAGCCTGAGGGTACTGTGTGAGGCTCACGGCTAATGTCGACGTGCATGGAGTTGCCACCTTCGTCTTAGTTGGATCACACCATCCCAAGCTCACTTCACCATCCAAACATAGCACACACGTTCTATCCTCTTGTCATTTATAACGATCATATGCACAAAATGCAAATAAATTATTATTTCCTGATTACAACCAGTCACAGCTAGCATTTAATGGCTGTTCTTTTTGCTATGCACCATTCGTTTTCTGGAGTTGACAGCAGTGACTCGGCGACTGGTGATCCTTAGTCCTAATCTCCTGTTAGGTTGACGCCGTAGATCTCAGTTAAGCTACGGTTCTTATCCATTTTCTGGGAGCCTGTTGCCTATCCGCTTTTTACTTGTCTACTGTCACTGCTCCCATTAACCCCTTTCTTTGCACAACGGAGACCCCATGTCATGATTCCTTGGTAAGCTAAAAACTGCCGCCCGTTCCAACTAGCTCAACGTCTAGCCTCCCTGCTAGCTACCTCGACGACAAAGTTCTTACTATCCTAAAACTATGCACCTACTCTGGCCCAACTAGTACTTGGTTGCTAGATCAGCAAACGTATCCACCCTTCCTGGGTCCATTTAGTTTGCTGTCATTCCCTTTTAGATTTTTTTCCTGTTGACACCGTTGTATTATATGCCTCTTGACACTCGCAACATGCTACCGCATCAAGCTTCTTGATGAATCGGAACACATGTGCAGTGGTAATGGGACTTCTTCCCCCGTAGGCACCAGCCCATCGGCTCTCAACTGACTGTGCACCACTGCTACATCCACTGGTTTTTCACTCCTTTTCTTCCCTCTCTGTGGATCCAGAAACCTTACCAGCCCTCAATTTAAAATGTTTTCGGCTATAAAGTCCTCAGCTATCCTGGATGACATGTGGAATGCAGGTATTCAAATTCTATCAACAGCTCTATATAGGGACCATCTCCATCCATCAGTGATCCGGAACCGCGTAGCTCCATACCAGTTTCGAGGTTTGGTTCTTATATTGTGTACTTTATTTTCGAGACCGAGTGCTTCAGATACCAAGCTTCACGCCGTGCCACGATACCTTGCCGACTTAATTGTACGTGAGTTAATTTTAGCTCATCTGAACTTATCCACATCAATAAAATTAGGGGTAAAATCACTCGGCGCTGCTGAGGCTCCACACGGGGTGGGGTAGTTTTGCTAAGCAACCAAGAACCACAGGACGAACCCCTCCTGCCATTTCCATCACAGGCTAAATTTGAGAAGTTCAACGAACTCCTCCGCAGTGGACCCTGGTAAGCACGCTACGTAAGCGTTGCTCTGAGTTGCCCCACGAACGCCCAAGAATATGTAACAATCACATTCCCATGCACGTCTCGTCGAGACCTGCCGTAATTCTGAATCAGCTAGGAATAAATGGGATAGAGACCATGGGGTCGGACGGACTGGCTTAATATCTTGAGTTTAAAACACTCATTGCATATCTGTTTGGTTTTCAAGAGAGACCCAAATGAATCACTCGCTTATGATATTCTCCGACTGAATGGTTCAGAAGAGCTGGTCCCGAATTTTCGTACTCAGATGCAGATCCGCCGTCGAACTGCCTGCACATGTGTTAAACGGGTCATCCTGCTATGGTGCGAAGCCTCCGAAATAAACCGGATGGTACCTGGCCTCGCTGCGTGGTCGTGAGCTGAGCTGAAACGAGACTTATAGAACTGTGCATCGACGAATACTGAATACTGAATATAACTCTCCGGAGCCAAAAACCACGTTTTTGCTTGGTGAAAAACTGGAAGAGAAAAATATGGCCTACTCATTCTCCAAAACCAGATTTATTGCAAACAGTCGAACGATAAGTGCTTTGTTTTATCACTGCGCGAATTTGCTTGCGCACGGTTTCAATAGGGTCGTTGAGGCGACGTGATTCCGCGCGCTCACTGATAGAATGGGCCGCCGCGGGGCACAATGCATTTGTGAGATATGTTGTTGTGGGTGAGTATTTTCGGATATCACCATCACCACAACCTTTCGATTCTTCATTTCCGTAATTTATGAGTTGTTCTTGAAAGGCTCCGTAGAATTTTAATAAAAAATGTAAACCCATTTTGGTATATGTGCAATGTAACAGTGCCTTCCAGTTAAACTCTGTATTTGCCTAAGGTATAACGTTTTTTATCTCGCAGTCTCTGGAGACTGACACGGTTCCTACATGCAAACGATGTGACAAGACACTCAATATAACGTAAAACTTTAGTGTATAAACGACCAACTCTGTTACAGTAGAAAGACAATGTTAGTTCGAAAATTTAAGAGCTACCAAGTTGCTCTAGGAGGATGAGTCATTGGTGAATACCAAACATAAGTACCTCTCATGTCAGTAGAGAAATAGCCATTGCTTGGGTTTGTTGCAAAAACTTACAGTAAAAACTTTGCCTGTGACAGGTAAAAAGTACTAAGAAATAAAGATGAACGGTTAATGGTTTTGGCCACAAGGAGCCAGAGCAAGTGGCAGTACAGGTGACGAAATCGGCATCAAAGAAAATACACGCCTGTGTAATCTAGCGTGGGTGAGACCGGGAACAGATACCGGAAGGAGTGTGGGACGGGGTTTCACTAGTGATAGACGACTGAGCGCGTTCTGGAATCTTTGCAGAGCACTTTTCAACTACACAAAAACAGAAGATCACCACCGGAACAAAGTAGGGCGATAGCATAAACCGAGGTCAATAAACACTCTTTGCTGGTTGGAAATGGAACTGTAGCGGCCCCTTCACCAACATACGTGACTGTACAGCCCACCGCCACTAACTAGATCACGAGATCTGTTCTTTTTTCTACACCCACAAATCAAGCTACACGACTGTGACTCACTTGACTACACAGCTCACAATCGCCCCTAGATCACGAGACTCGCTTTTTACCCTACACTTACAAATTGCGACACACGAGGGTGACTCATCTGATATTGACTGTCTCTACCGGCCAGTAAGCGTAGCAACAAGTCATGTGCTGACACCCACGTACACGCAAACGCATCTACATATAGGAAAGCCGAGCATGGTCAAGACACACAAAACTCGCGCGCGCGCGAGCAGGAGGTCAACCACTCTCCTCAAGTCCACGGACAATATGGAACACGTGTAGCAACTATGCTGCGGAGAAAACACGTTACCTCCGTCCGGACTTTCACCAAGGGACTCTCACAACCGATAAGTTCCCTTTTTGTCTTGCTCCACATTCCGCATTGTATTTATTTTTATACGTGTTGCAACTCACTACTGTCAACGATAGTAAAGACTGTTATTAGTGCATATATACCTTCTGAATCATATTATGGCTATCATCAACTGTGCACTAATAGAATCACATTAGATTAAACTGGGTAGGCTGAACCTAGCTTTGGTTAAATAGATGGCATCTACCTGGAAACTTACTAACCAGCTCACACAGCGAGTCCTTAAAAGCTAAGAAAACCACAGGAGATTGGCGCACGGTCGTTTTTAGAATGTAGTGACTGAGTGGTACTTGACGATTACTGGCTCATAAGGCTGTTTTCAGGACATCATAAAGATCACATCATCATAAACAACATAAACATCATAAAGTACAGTCTACAAGTCGGGAATTCGGCTTGATTGAACTCGATACACAGTCTCTCACTGAATACCTTGGAAACCTGCTGGAAACACGGGAAGCATGCTGTGATCACAACGGAAACCAAAAGTCAATCTGTTAAGCATTTAAAGACCTGAGAAGTGTTTCAGCCATCTTAACTACGGTACACGATTTCAAGTGACCAATACGTGTGTGAATAGAGGAATGCCACAAATAAATGAGAATATTTCGGTGAAGCTCAGTGAAGGGATGGTATCGATGGGGCTTACGCGCTATAAGAATAAGATACCGGTGTGGTCACTCAAGCAGCCGTCTCCGGTCTACTGCTATATACTGCCATTTGCTGTCTATAAACTCATGGCCACACCATTCTAGCTTAACATGTCTGCTGTTTGCTGATTACCTGAGGAGGCTGAAATCCGGGCTAGCTCTAAACTGACCAGGACAGAAATCTCATTTGGGTCAAAGTTACAAATTTATATTCAGTGCCAACAGACATCAGGATACAGTGACTGAAGTAACTGGAGTGGTTACACAGTGACCTTAGGGCACACGCTAGTACGGAACTGCCATCAGGCAGATTACGCAAGGTTTATCTAGATGATCCTTGAACCCAGCGCCTTTGGAATTATAAACACCAAATTTTGGCGACCAATTGCTTGATACTAATAGCTGACACATCCATACGACAGAGACAAACAACAGACCGTGAAGCGCCTGCAGCTCATTGGACAACAAGTGGTCACTGGCAGACATACAAACAAGACTGGTAGTTACTTCATCTCTTCTCACCAAAATACAGGCGCCGCAGCGGTGACTTGGTGTGCGCTTTCAAAAAATGGGATAAAGAATGTACCAGGAGCTATTGCACTTGTTCTATCTAGCAGATGTTGTAAACGTAATATGTCTTGAATTCAGGTTTGAACATTCATTTTGAACGCTCTCTTGATTAACACTCTGCGACAACTAATTCTAAGAGGGTATATAAATCAAAAGTCTTGAACAAGCATGATTAATTTGAAGCGACCGCGGTGCAATGTTTACTGTCCTATTGAGAAGAATCAAGAATGCTGTAGCCACAGACAACACAAGAAATTCAGTGAAGTGTATTCCGCGAGTCCAGAGTCTCTCACGTCTGGAACTTAGTTCAGTCTTCTCCAGGCATTATTTGACATATGTCAATTAATAAATGCTTCACGTCGCTTCGTTTACTGTTTCTTTGGTAGTCCATATGTGTTTGTAGGGTTTCTTCATTTGTGAGTTTTACTGCACCATGACTCAACTGTCGATGAGAGAGCCAGTATAAAATGATAAAAATCTCAGCAAACTTTGAATTCAGATATCTCTTGGACCAGTCCGAGGAAGCAGCAAGATTGCTCATGGAAGACTACTTAATTTGTCTTCAAGCTAGCTGGAGTTGTTAAGCCGTAAACTACCTGGGCGATTGCAGCGGGGTTCATTTTTGTTCTGTATCACTGGATTTAGGCTCCTTAGTACAAATTAGGCTGGATTTGTACTTTGCTAATTTGAAACAACTGGGTCCTTGCATTTATACGATAGATGTCCTAAACGTCAATGGCGATGTTCGGAGCATCGATGATTTTTGGAGGTAGGGTAGATGGATACGCGTTGGAGGCCGTAGATAATATAATTTCTGCATCAATAGGGGGATGTCAGTGAGTTTTTGATTGAAGCGCTTTTGAGGGGAGCAAGGGAACAATTTAGATGAAGGAGCACCACTGATGGCGAGAACGGACCTTGACTGATAATGTCTCCAACCGTTGATGTGTTCCGTCTCTGGGTCCAAATCCAGGAAGATGGCACTAACAAGCACGACACCATCACAGCTGAATAATTGTCGCTAAGGGCAATTGCAAATCGAGCGCTCTACTAATAACAGCAATTTGGAAGTACACCTTAAGGTGCACTCATTATCCCGGGAGTATCATTGTGTTTCCGTGATATCTAAGACGGAGTCTTGATTTCACCTTTATCGTTTTTTGAAGCTTTACATCTATGTAAGGAAGTCCATACGGAAGAGTAAAGTGTGTTAGCTCTGCTGGGTAAGTGCTATAGCGCAGTGTGCAGTCGGAATAAAACTTTTCAGAACTCTTTCAGGAGAAGTTAGGCAACACAGCTTATTTAACATTGCAGCTTTATGGTTCAAAACAATTTAGGTCATACACCCTTGGGGTATTGGCGTCGAAAAATAGATTTCAGAATTTCGTGAATGTCAAAGAGCGCCAGCCAAGCTTAAAAAAGAACTCTTTATACATAGATGTGTTCAGTAGTTATACGACCAAGCATCAGATTAGTGCAGTTGGCTTATGTCTCGTGCACTAAACTATAGAAAAGGTCTGTAAGGGGTGTATGTATCTGGATCTTGAAAAATGATTAGGATATGTAAGCTAATTGATAAGTACAGTGAAAATCTTCGCAGATTTATCTAAAGAGAGAGATCTTACAAATTTTCTGGGTTTACTTGGTAGCCAGCTACAAGTTTCACTCCCCTGCGGGTTCATTAGATAGGTAAAGTCTTCAATTGCCTACCAACCGTTTGCTCTTATTAACGACTAAACTGTGTACAGCTGGTGAAAGACACCCTATTGCAAATAATATTGATGTCGACACATAGGACTTCCAAAGGTTAAAAAAATTCATTAAAACACATAACCTGAGAAAGCCAAATGAGATGTACCTATTTATTTATTGTTATTACCTCGCAAACTTTGAGAAACGTGTATTACCGTCTTTTGTATTATTCTTTAAAGTGGTCAAAAGAGGATGTCTGCGTTACCACTTTTACAGGTGCATGTTTCACCTCTTACGCAGGAAACGACAAGCCGTAGCACCTAGATGTGTCTTTAATAGGTAGAAAAATAATAACAGTTTATCGAGTTTACCTGTTATTAAAAATAATATAGAATTGGTTCCATTAGGCGCAGGTATATCTAATCACCTGCTGCCAATGAGGGACTCGGGGAGGCACAGTGCAATAATCCGGAGATAGGTTTCTTCCATGAACCCAAAAGCACTTGTACTTATAAACCGAAAGTGGTAACTTCTGTAACCCAGTATATATATATATAAGTAAAATGTATACGAGATAACCAGAGTGTTGGCGTCGAGACTGTTGATGATCGAGTTGGTCACTGAGCTTCATAATTTTTTGCAAACTTTTCATCACAAACTCGACCATTAACAAAATGACCTGAACTACCAATATTTTCCTCCCCATCAAATCGCATGACTGCTTTGGAAGGCATGAACTAGCTAAAACCAGACGACAATATACCAATGTTTTCAAGTCCCTTTAATGGCAAATCTTAGAAGGTGACCTCAGCTTGTTTTATATGGATATCTGTTCACCTTCGAATCATTGCGTACAGCTTGAAACTGAGGTTCTCGATAGAAACGGATTGACAAAAGTGAATAACCTGCGGATCGTTTCCAAATATCGCAACCACCTTATACGTTCCGTGTTTTACTTTGTTAAAACTTCTGACCATAGAAACCACCCTCCAATTTTTCCCAGGCTCCCCTAACAGTCATTGTCTTTGTCAGATGCGCTGATTGCCCGTTAAAGGTAGAAAGGGTAGATGGAGTTGTGCTACATTAATATCACAGGGGTAATGCGGTAAGCGCAAGTGCTGTTCATGGATCCATATTTCTACATAACTTCACCATCTTGATGAATCGCTTTTATTTGTCTACTACAAGTGAGTGACCAGAAGATATGGGAAAACCTAGAAACACAAATTACTAAGTGAGGCAATTCTCAGGAAAATGACGCAGCTGCAGACAATAGAACTCAACTAAACATGGGGTTTCGGTTCTGAGTATTGCAAACAGGATAGAACGCCATGGTGAGCTTGGGGCCAATTTGAGAAATGCGAAAACTCTTGACGTATGAAACTAATCCAGACGCGATGTCCTAAAGTCCCAAGGGGTTAAATGAGGAAATTCGTAGAAATTTTACCGCAGTCCTAATGCTTACATTGTGTGTAATCGACCTTTTTTCTGTTCTTCCAACAATGATAATTTCCTGGTTAGGAACTCGGAACAAGACCATCGGATTGTGTCGCCACTGATAGTTATGAATGATGTCAACGTTTGGAAGAGACCCACATAATGCAATACAGTTTTTCTTGGTTCTGTTCACTGGATCTGTTTCTTTAAAAGTACGTTAAAGCGTATATGGTAAATCTCAAATAAAAAGGGAAATAGATTAGTTTGGTGGACTACCTCGCTCTTTCAAAAGTGAGTCCTAATGCCGTCAAATAATTCAGGCTCGAAGGTAAGAAACTTATAGGGAATTCCGGAAAAACCGAGCCCCTCAGAATAGACCACACAAGAAGGTGTGCGTATTTGTTACATCCGAAAAATGTCCTGTTGTTCTCGGAATATCTGATAACAGAACCATAATCAACATTATTGACATCATGACATCAGTGATCAACACTGATGTTTCGCTGCCATATAACCATGATTTGCTTGAAAGCGTTTACCAACTTGTTTACCAACTGACTAAAAGAAGATCAGTTCTGAAGTTCCCTTTCCTGAATCTACTTTTAAGTGGTTAAGTAGTAAGTTTTTACCAAAAAAAACCGTCCCTCAGATTTCCCGGGATGCACACAAATTGCAGAGGAGCCGGGATCCCGTTTCTCAGCATCCACATTTTTCAGTGATCTGGATTTACATACCAGAGGAGACCACAACTACTGTTTTTTCCTAATGGTGTTAAACCTGCGATTAGTGATTTACTTCGTTCAACGTCACGCCTGTTGAAGGACTGTGGGGTTTTCTATCAAATTTATCACCGGAATACGTCATCGTGTTTGACATTACACAATTCAATGAAGACACGGTAAGATAAAGTAGTCCGAAGCTGTATAATCATGCAGCCCCGCCTAAAACAGCAGATAATTGTAAACCAGAGATTCAGCTGGATTCAGTTGAATCTCTGATCAAAACCAAATTCGTGTGCTAATAACAGCATTTTGTGTTCAAGTAGGAAATAAAGCGGAGGAAAACTCGGAGGCTAATCCTGCCTGACGGGACCCAAAAGGGGGAAATCGACCAGTCCTGAACTTGCGAGTTTAGGGTGAAATAGATGGTTATAGTGCATACGGTGTGCTTCTTCCCCTGTTCACTTGAACTAAGTTAAGGCCACTAAAGGATGTAGATGGGTTGAGATTGCAGAAGAAGTTGGATGAGCGGAAATGAAACTACAATGCTGTGTGCTATTTACGTTTAGTGAAAAGATTGTTTGATTATGCGGTTCAAGATGTGGGCAGCCCGGAAAGATAGCAAACGACTAGCCCCTGTTCCTCCCTCCTCCACTATATTCTTTTCTTTTGACTTTAAGGCTTTAGGTAAAGTAAAAGCCTTGTGGTTGTACGGTAGTGAAGTAGCAGTGTCAGTAATGGTGTGGCTGTCTCCGTTGTTGTTTCTGAGCATTACGTTTTGTTTGTTTTGTGATCTCCGCTAATTTCACGTGAAAATCAATGGACATAGATAAGAATCTAGGGCTGTACTTTTTTAATTATTACTGATAACGAAGCAACCGATTGTCTCCAGAATTATTTCTTCTGCGCGCTCCTTTTCTCGAATTGTCTGGAAATTTTTCAGTAATTCGCCATTATATATACTTGCTTCGCGTTTTTCGAGTAGTTCTTTTAAAACAAACCGTCAGCGTTTGTAAACTTTTGGCCACCCAATATACCTTATGCATCTTTAGTCAAGCACCCATCTATCTATGAGAGAGAGGCAGTCCAAAATACGCCTGAATCTTTTAGCTCAAATGCAACTTTCGGGTTCGTGTTAACTCCAGAAGTTTCTTGAACGTGATTTGGAGGTCACTAGGTCACTAGCAGCAGTAGGTTAGTTTGAAAGTCATTTTTGTCAGTGCCGTGCTTGACACTTTCACTTTATATTTGTAATGTCATTTTACGCGAGGCCTCATTGAGGGTCTTCCATTAAACCTTGTCTTCATTGCTCGCTTTTATGGCATTTGTGGTCATTTACAAGTGATTTGATTAAAGACTCGGGATCGCCGTTTAATGACCCATAGAATGAATGAACACTCAGACCTATGATATTTGAGTGATAACTGGTTAGTCATGCCTTTAATTTGCTTCTATGAGAAGACTTCTTATACTCTAAAGAAACTACTTGCCTGATACATAGAATCAAATATTTCTTTAAGTATTACCACTCGTTCGTCGTTCGCATTATTGAAGCAAGACAGTTTAGTCAATAAATAACAACTGACGGTTATATGAAAGGTGCGCACAATGATGTCCCATCCCAATTTGTTTTGCATTGCCTTGGATTTAATAGTTATAGTTTGTTAACCGAGTAATGTTAGTGCACTTATTTTGTCCATTTAGTAATTTTAGTCACAGTGTTTTTTCCGAAAGCAACCACTAGAGAAATAGCTCACAACCCTAGTGACCACTTCAGAACTATTCAGTCCCGCTACTAAGACTGCACCCACAACCGCAGCCGGATAAATGTGATATCGCAAACCAAGATTTTGGGGTAAGCACTGGAAGTGAACTGGGCAATTTGTGGACTTTCCGGTGGGCGATGGTTTGTTGAAGCCAGTAGTTATGAAAGGCAAGCTGGGAATATAAAACCTAAGAAGGATGAACCTCAGCTGTTTAGTCGGAGCACGCAAAGCCTGTTGTAAGTGTAAGCAACCAGGGTTGCTGGATATCCGAGCCCATTTCGACCAACTGCTGAAAAAATTCACAAACACCGTTTTCCATTTTGACAACACTGATGGCCAGCATGGTTCACACTGCACTGGTAGGAATTATCATCCGTAATTACATGTAAAGTATGCATAGACAAGCAATGCTTATATTAACCTAGAATAAGAAACTTTAGTGAAAAATCAGATAAATCCACTCAAAGATGAGTCGAGAACCGTGCGGGTTTGTAAAATCGCCGGGACCTTAAGTTATTGGGTGAAGTCCAGTGGCCTGGGATGGATATGCCTTTTAGTGGGGTCGGTTACGGCCCGCGCATTTAGTTGTCAATCTGAGCAAATTGAGAAAAATTTGACCGATCAGCAGATTCTTCTCCACATTTACCAATCATCTGAACTCTTTTGTCTCACCCTAGTCAGTTTGGAATTCACTGCTTTATGTTAGGGAGAGTGAAAATGGTCCTATTCAAAAGCACCAATTTCTTAGGATCTATCCTTTTTGAAACTTCCCTAATTTCTGCAGTTGTGCCGATTCACAAAGATGTGACGAAGGTCTAGAAATCCTCTGAATTTAGGAAGTTTTGCTCTGTGAATTATTTTCAGAAGTTTCAATCCAAAGGTGCGTATTGTGAACAGTATTTTCTGTTTTCAGAGGAAGCTTTGAACTACTTTTGTTTACTGTGGCTTACAGAATGCATCGTGAAATATAACGTCTATTTATTAGGTGTTATGCGATGGACAGTCTAACACTGATTGATAAGAACACAAGGAATGTTAGCTTCACATCCACACGTTCATTATTTGCTGTAGTGCCAGATGGATCAGCAGCACACCTGGATTCACTTGGTAGTGTATTGTTCCATCATGAGAATTTCAGACACATTCCATTGTACTTGTACGAATGAATATCGTAGGAGTTTTGAAGGTCAATCGTACGAGAGACTTTAATAAAAAATGAAAGGAAATATCGAGCGATATATATATATATATAAACATCACACACTCCAGGTAGATACAAAGAGTAATCCAATGCTTATGGATCAATAAGATACCAATTCAAGAGAGTAAACCTGTGGTACGCAACAGATACCACCTGATATAAAATGTCATGTGCTGCATGCTTACGAATCTTACGTCAAAGCATGAAGTCGCAGTCGTCTGGAACAGCCGGGGATTTCTCTTTTACTGTTCCACTCAGTCACTCAGTGTGCGACATCTGCCGTAAGAGTAGTTTATATTCCGTGATCTGGTACTTTCTATGGAAAGCTTCCGATTTTGGTGCTCATTTGCGGTATTAATCCCTCCTAAGAAAAACATCATACTGAAGCATTCAAGCTTAATTGAGATAGTGCTCATCAAAAGGTCCGGCTCAAAACGAACCTAGAGGCAAACGGAGTTATGAATAACTCTTGCTATAACGTTTATGAACGACTTACAAAACATACAGGACCATCTGTTATTATTCTCCGGAACAACTTATGCATTGTAACGGTGGTTCTGTTTTGTTGGATTAAACAAACTACCGATGGATCTTTGTTTCTGATTTCGCAAGGATGAGTCACCTTGATTGAACCCTCTGGGTTTGAGAAATCATACTTCTGCCCCATTGTCCTCTGAAGTTTCCTTCAATTTGAATTAAACTGCAACCAACCTATGAAACCGCAGTCCTTTGATAGCTCAGTCCTGCTTTGATAAGTTGCACAAGCTCGGTTTTTTGGCAAGACGGGTACTTCTGCAGAGGAGTCATTCATTATATTGTTATAGCACAATTCAGAAAAATGATGTGAACAGCATTCGGTTGCAAATGGGTGACAGCCCATTTGTCCTACCTAGATCGCCCTGAATGAGTGAAAGTCGGTCTTTCCACCTTAGCTAGAGGATAAAATAAGACCAATATCGCGGATGACAACAACAGCTACTTAAACCGAGACGTTTTGCAAAACTCAGGTATTTTATCCCTACAGCAGAAGATTTCTCAAACAAGGTGGTTAAAAAAAAGAAGCTGTTCCCATTAATGTACCTCCTCGATGGAGGTCTCTTGTTGGTATGAAATGCGGTGATCAGAGTTTAAAAAATCAGCCACCGAAAGGACCGTTTTTTTTACCTTGATAGGTCTTTTAAAATGACGATTTCTACGGTAAGTCGGAAGTGGTGTGCACACTCTTATTGCCACAGGGAAGTTGTGTAATTAGCTTTTCCTGAGGATGAGCCTATCTTCGGTAGATGCAGTCGAAAACTTGAAAGTGGCTGATAATTAAAGCCATTGTTGACCACTCTGAGACACTGCAGCATTTGGGATCTGTCTCTTCAAGGTGGTTAATATTTTCAGTACACTGCATCACTGTTATCACAGTAAGAATTCAACGTTCCTTGGCAGAAACCCCGATAGGACATTCATTTAGGTTATGACATTAGTAAAATAAAGTTCCCATAATTTCATTCTTTATCTATAATTTCTTCGGTGCATTTTAATAATGGGTTGAATCTCAGTGTGTCTCAACTAGTACCTAAAATCTCCTGCCGTGTCTTCTAATAGTTGAGCGTAACGTTTCCGCCGGAATGCTTCACGGTTGGATCCCTCAAGATTTATTCCACCGCTTTCCAAGGTCGTGAGCAATTTGAAAATACAGGCAGCCTGTATTCATATCTAAGTGTTGTGCACTATGCTGTTGTTCACCCTTCTACCAGTTCCAGCCGTTCTGTAGTCCGTTCAATCTGCGCAACAACTGGTACGCACATATTAGGTCCGGATATTTAACACTTAGGTATCGGTACCAAAAGGCACGCCAAGGTCACGGACAAAACGGCCGCTGATGGGCTAGAGGGATTTATGAGGTCTAAAAATTGATTAGTTAGGACCGTATATATCATTTATATATATATATATATATATAAAACAAAAGTGATAAACCTGTCCCTGCCAGCTTCACTGAACAAGAGGTTGCAGAAATAACTTTCAAGATATTCGTTGAACGTATTTCAGGCTTTTCGATTTAGTTGGGCAGCAGTTCTAGCCAGGGCTTTGAATCCAACTCCCACCATTCTGCAAGCACATTCTAGACATCAGCAGCATGGATGGCGCTCAGAAGCAAGTGGCCAAAGCTTCAAGAGAACAGTTTTAAGAACAGCTCGGATCAGGTTGACGTTTGTACACCTACTCTTTTGTCAAAAAAAAGTAGGCCGTTTTAATTTACCAGATGTAAGAGAGATGTGCAAGTGAATGACTCTATAAGGTACCATACGGTAACCTGGGTTAGCTTGACCGACTGATTATTATGATGGAATCTCTGATTTACCTCTAAATATAGTGCTCCTTGTCTGGTACAGCAGGCTTGCGGCAAACATGGAGCAGAGCGATAGGTAAAGCACAATGAGCAGAATAATCATAACGACATATGAGATAACTCCATTAGTTTTCAGAAAAGGGTAATCATCCTGCGAAAGTAACAAAAAAGGCGAGAGGACGTTTAAAGTATTTCTTTTATCCTCAGTACACTGTCTGAATAAGTTTAGGGGTAGAATTGGTAATTGCACTTCTCACTTTTATCAGCCGAATTGTACTAGAACGTGACGTAAGTTGTTCCCGTTTTTCAAACATAGTATTTACTGATTGACGTGTAACTCAGCAAGATTTCCAAGAGATATGCGGCGTGTCTTCTCCATTCTCGTCTGCGTAGTTGCCAAAAAATTTCTGATGCAGCACTACTTCTGTTCTAAATATATCTACTGATCTTTATGTTTCACGTTTGGAATAAGGAAAAAGATTAGCATTTCATCACAGAAGCATTGTTTCGAATCTATTTTAGCACTGCTTTTTCGGAGTTCAGCAATGTTCTTGTTGTGCATTCGTTAAAATGACACAATGATGCTAAACTGTACTGGTGCAATCAGTTGCATATTTAGCTTCGTCAAGGACAACCACTCTGTCTGAATGGATGTAAAAAGCCCCTCAAAACTTCCGCCTAGTTAGTACGCCCTTTTCGTAACCTGCAGCAGTGTGTATGAGTTTTAGCGTTAGGTGCAAGCAAACCAAATCAAACACCAGACGGCACTAAGAAAAGGCCTTGTAAACTTTGCTCTATCTCTGAATTACAGCCGACACAAGTGTCCACACAGACCCAAAGCTATAGAACCATGGGGGCCTTGCGTGATGTCCGAATATACCGCCCAATACCATCCACAATGTGTTGAGCCAAACAAAGTGATTGTTCCACCTAGCAATATATTTGCAAGTGGGGATCCAATGTCGGGGAAAACTACACACAGGTAAGGTGTAGGCTGTTTTAATTGATCCATAGAAACGACTATGTTCCACATCCATATGAACGTCCATACGTACAAAAGCCAATACCATATAAGGCTCCATGCGGGAAGATGGAAGACTCTACTTTGTACCGCAATGAGTACACAGCGAAAAATTGCGCACCGAGTCTACCGGTAAAACCACTAGAAAGAAGGATGTGTTCGGCAAAATTTGACGGACAGCCAACGTATCGCTGTAAGTTCTGGATAATGAATGCACTTTCTTTCCTATGTTGATAAATGGCACAAATATGTTCTTTTAAGGTTGAGAAGAGCCACCCGTGGTGCAGAAAATGCCAAGATTGTTGTACTTCAAAACTCCCTCTTCGTTCATCAGGAATTTATCAGAATTCGACTCCGAATCTGTGAATTTTGACCATGGGTTTTGTCGTGTAAAAGAAATTTTACGCTGAAAATTGTAGTTCTCAACAGCTTATAATCCATTTCTGACTTGTTAAGCAGCTTATAAATACGGAGTGGGCTTCGACTCACAGATCTTACGTAACGAAGGTCAAAATTGCACCTGTAAGGTGTGGTTGCCAGTGTAGCAACGCAGATAGTTGTTGGACATAAAGCACAGCCAGGCAGGTCAAATACCTGGTGGAATCAAACGTAGTGGCTAACAGCCATCCCTAACAGGAGACCGGTGATATACATCCACTTGCAAATTCCGTTGACGTTAACGGGAGACTCAGCTGAATTGCAGCTGAATCCTTAGTTTCAGCTACTTATCAGCTCAGAGTGTTGCACGAAGGCTGTTCCGTGTTTCAATTTTCAGGATATTTGAGCAACGTGATTGAACCGATGCCAAAATAAGTTCATCTGCTTTCGTAAACTGTATTCGGTTAGTTGTGCCTTATAAAGCATATTACTTATAAGTTTGCTGAGTACTCTTCGACAGTCCATTGCCGGTTTAGCCCCCGCTGTGCTCGTCAGATAAGCACACATTCCCCACGTTTCGATTTGACTCATGCTCTAAATGAACACCAAACTGTACGCAGATAGTGGTTTATCAAACGGGTTTCATCAGCGTTATAGGTAGTGCGATATGTCAAGAAAATATACTTTGATTTTTTGAATAACAAGTGAAAAATGAGGCACGGTTATGCAGCACGTTTAGTTGTGTACTATCAACGACGATGGATTTAGCTTTGAATCAGCTTAATCTGTCGGTAAAACCAGCTGAATTTGCAAATGAATGTATTTCGTTATTTGCGTACAATTCGGTTTTCAAGTAGAAACTTGGGGGCTGAGCCTATCTGATGAGTCTCAAGAAGTACGAGATCGGCTTTGGGCTGTCGGGGAACTTTCAGAAACCTTGCAACTGGTGCGTTTTGTTAACAAACTACCACGCAAGATCAGAGGGACTTATTTTATCGTTGAATTAGCCATGGTGCCATTTAACGTTTGCTATTGCTATTGCTAAGCAGCCAATGGTATTGCTGAGGCGAAAAATTGATTCAGTCGTACTAGTGGTTCTCGAAAGTGCTGGGTAATGGTGTGAATATGGTAGCCAAATCAGTCCGAATGGCCGTAATTGGTTCACCGTTACTACAGTCTAGATGTACATCGGTCGCAGCGACTCGCTGCGAATACTTAGTTTGTGAGAATGGAATCAGCACGGCAATACATGAGAATATATGAAGCTGATAGAGCGCCCATTATTTAGGGTGTGTAAAGGTCCTCTGAGTATTGTCCGGCCGTAGAGCAATCCTATTAGCCTAGTGCCAGAAATCCTTCTCTGTGTTCATCCAGCACACCTAACCAAACAGTCCGAACATTCGAGCACTGGATTGACATTCTATTCTCCAGAGGATGTCCGCATATGGGACCGTTTTAATGTAAAATACTCTATGGGGTCGCAATTACATTGTATTCTCTAAATGGACCTTGAGCTCCCAGTAACCGAGTGAGAACAAAATAGTGAATTAAAACCTCAAACCCTGAACTATGCTGAGCGACGCAACTGACCGCATGCAGTTGAGGAATATTTTTTATTGACGACGTGATTTAGTCCATCTGTACTTTTGTTCACTGGTGTCAGATTTCCTTGCAGCATTAATATACTTTGTACCATATAACTATCTAAGTGTGGCACCGGACAGTAACTGCGTTCTCTCAACGGATATAACGGAACAATTCTGAGATCATTGGTCGTTCAAAGGATTGCAGACTTCCTAAATATACTTATCGAAAACATTTGTTAAAAACACATGAATGCAGAATTAGTAAAAATAAACAGCGAGATCGATCGATCCACGAGTGTGATAAAAGTAGTAGTTGTGTAACACCGACAGTCTTGAACTCATGCTCTCCCTAATTATCTATTAGCAAAACATGGCCCGTCTGAAAGCTCAGGTTTTCCGTATATCAAAAGTTGCCGTACAGTTATGTACTGAAATATCAGGTACATGATTGCGGGGCATTATCCGTTGCACCAATTTAGAAGGTTGTTTTCTGGGCTAACCTTGCTTTCACACACTTCAAGTCTTGTTTATAAAACAAGCTAAAATTACTTACCTTTGGACAATAGAACTCGATAAGAACAGCGAATGGCCGGTGAACAACAAATCCAAGGTGTGTGCTGCTGTCAGTTAGGATGATGACGGCAACGCGTAGGAGTTTGACGTGCTCAAAATTCCACTGACCTCCGATTCTAGAAAGTCTCTCGGCCAAGATGGTTATTCTTCCAGGTCTGGTATAGAGCAAAGCGCCGTTTTTCTTACTTAGTTATCTGGAGACTAATGGATAATTCAGTGACGATTATTTACAAGTTTTGGGACTTAGTGGTTTTGTGAATATTGTATAGCTAAGTGAAATGGTTGTTTTAGAAGGACTCAAAATATCATACCTTCCGACGACGCTATTATCTACTTCATGCGACCTAACAGTATCGGTTAATACTAGTCAAAGTCCAGGTTATAAAAGTGACAACACGAAAGCCTACTAGGCAGAAGTGAAAGTGGTCCTTGGTTTATACGTACACTACACCATACCTTGGTATGGTGTTAGTGGAAACAATTCCAGTAGAGCTAGACACAGCATGAACCGCTTGTTTTCAATTAATCAAACTGTAATAATTTCCTCTATACCGATAGGAAACCACTAGATGACTACTGAGAATGAACTTGCTTTTATGTTCCCCAGGAACAAATACTCCAAACGAAAGAACCCAGGTTTTACAGACAAGTAAACATTCATAAATTGCAACCCGAAACCTTCGTAGTCTGGAAAAATCGAAATGATGATTCCCTAAAAATTAGTGTGCTTATAAGTTTGTCATTTTAAACTAGATGCAAGTTAAATTTAGAAGATCTATATTAAGGAAACCAAACTCCTCACAACATATTGGAAGTATAAGCTTGACAGCATGAGGTCGTAAATGTCATGTTTTACATGGGAACCCACTTCATGAAGAATTTCCAAGTTACCGGAGTAATCACATTATTATGTTTGAAATCTACCCAGTTTCTCACATATGCTGTTAATTGTAAAACAATTTTTTGAAATGATACCTGTAGATGTGAATTCCACTTGTGCTTTCCCTTCAGCTGACTACAGATCCTGGGACTTGCCACCCATCAGACCTCAGAAACCAAAGGACGAACGCCCAAATTTGCCAAAGTTTGAAGCTGAACCTATTTACCGTCGCGAATTTGTTCCAAAATGCATAGAAAAGCCCAAGAGTTACAAGCCAGAGGATAGACCCAGACCGGACGAGCCTTTCCGAAGTGACACAATGTACCGTACGGAATACGTACCAAGACAAGTAGAACCTCCAGTGCCAGTTAAGCCAGCTTTGTACGCTAAATCACAAATGCCATTTGAAACTTTGACGACGAACCGGAAGGATTTTACTCCCAAAGAAATGTGTAGGTGGGAACTATTTTTGGTGAGGTTACGCGTGACGTATTTCCCTAAATAGTTTAGCTAGTTGGTTTAGCCTGAAACAATCAAACGACCTAAGGACCGTACAGCTGGTTTCACATGAATTTATTCCTTTTTCGAAACAGTTTATTTACGAAAAGAATGAAAACCATAGGGGAAATACAAATGTTGGCAACACCTGTCGGTTTCAACTGATTGTGCCAACTTCGTTTTTTCCCCATTTGAACAGTCGCAGAGTGAAACGAGCGACTGGTCAACCCTAACCGATCTATTTTCTTGCGTAATCATACACGGGCAGAACATAACTATATCCATCGACACATCCGGAAAACTTCCCTCAGTTTTTATCGGATTACCGGAGACATGTGTCGCACAAATTCCTGAAGCAACAAGCAGTTGATAAATGTGTCTTGTGTGCAGCGGGTCTTAGAATTTTGGAATTTCGTTTAACGAATTAGCCGAGTGGTATTTTTGGGAACCGAATGGCAGTGGAAACGGACTCATTTTATGTAAGACGGCATTTACCTAGACACGAATCAGAGCTAGACCAAAACTTTTGGATATTCTGGTAACACAAGTAAAATTGAATCAGCTGGCAATGCAAAAACGTATTTTTGAGCAAATAATTCTAAAGCTAAATTAAAAGAAACTTATAATCTTCATCGTGTGATGCGACTATTGCTCAAATTGTGCAGAGGTATCCTTAGCGAACCAGCTACAACTCTGTACAACCAGTGTCATCTCAGCGGGAGAATATCTAGTTAAGGGAGAATGGTCAATAAAACCGCGATAGTGACCTTAAATTATATACCGAGTCCCTGAACGTCTGCGATTTTGAAATTGTTTGAAAGCACAGTTCTATGAAGAAGGAGTCTGCCAGATACTTTCGGGTGAACGGACTGAGGTAGTAGACAAATTTATTAACCTAAGCAGCTGCATAAGTCCCGTTGGTCTCGCGAAAGATGATATTTCCATCCGGATTTGGAGGGCCAGAGCAGCTTTTGTGAACCTGCGTCACCTGTGGCGTAGGCGTGACATCAGATTGTCCGTCTAGGGTCGAGTTTACAATGCCACGTTGCGCTCCATATTCCCATACGGATCAGAAACCTGGCTGCTGTGCACCGAGGACGTCAAACGACTTTCAGTGTTTGACCATCGATGTCTTCGGAGCATTGCCGGAGCCTGATTGGAACACCTGATAAGCAATGCTGAAGTACATCGATGGGTGAAGAACGGAGTAGGATATAAGAAACAGCCTTGTCGTCATCAAACCGTTTCCAGCTTAGAAACGTAGGTTACAAAGAAAGATTCTGAGAAAAAAAGTAGGAGGAAACACGTCTTGGTTGCGCAACTTTAAAAACAGTTCATAGCGATAACCATCTTGTCTGTAGCCATATCAACAATGACCATTCAATTCGAGAAGAAAGTGTAGGAGATACTTCTGAAACAATTACTTCTCAAGGATCGTACACGTACTCAGCCTTGAGATATAAAAGTTGTCTCTGTAAACACTGTATGTATTAGAGCTGGACCGTTCTGATGTAGCACTGGTGTCAAGGTGCGTGTGAAACAACCACCACATAGGTTCAATTGCAGATTAGGCTGCACATTGTGGTTATTCAACTGCAAAAGTACCGTGATGTCCTGTTTCAAGTTTGTGGGCTTTTCTGTGATCCAATACGCAAAGTGGAATCATTTCATCTGTCTCACTGTTGACCCAGTGAGTTGTACCGTGTGACATATTTGTGAGTATAAACCACACATTATGACACGTTGCGCCAGGTTTTCTAGCCATAATAAACACTTAAGTTTTTTTACATCCCCAAACACTATTCGTAGAAGGTAACAATTTTCTCCAGATAGAAAGTTCTCTTACTCAATATGAACGATAACCTGTTGATAGTAATTTCTTCCATCTAGCCCACCACTTCATACAGTTGATATTTGAGCATCAGTGAAATAAGCATGACTGACCAATTTCCACAATAATGGTCTGTCACCCAACCGTTTGTTTAGTCGTGCCAATCAAACGCTGTTATTGTTGGAATTCATGCAATGAACGATTGTTGTTCACTTCGCTGACGTCACTTCTACGTGTTTCTGGGATCAACAAGACCGAAGAAAAGAAAGATACGCAAGTGTGTGTTAGGTGGTTACTGTTGTTGCTCCACTGGTAGCGATGAAAAGTGCAGACCAACAAAATGAAATTAAAGACGACGCACCATTTTTCCACAAGTGCGAGGTGGCTCCAAAGTGTTTTTTGTTCAATATTAGCTTGTGCCGGAATTTCCATACTGAAAAAAGCTTCCGTAACTCAAAAACTGCATCGCTACTGAGTGTTTCACCTACTTGCTTTTTTACAGAGTAACTATTATATTGTTAAAAGCTCATGTTTCCTTTTTACCATACAATGTTGCTTCGGTTCAGTATAAAGCAGCCACCAAACGTAAGACTGACTTCGTCAAAAGAGCTGGTTTCCTTATTCGACTGATTTCATTGGTCGCGGACTGTTATCCATCCGCTGAGTGATTTGTTGTCGTTATACATTTGTTACTTTTATTCCAGATTTTCCTCACTGACTCATTAAATATATATGATCCTTCTGGTTTGCAATGATTGATAAGAGATTATTGGCACTTCCCCATTCAGCTGTACTTTGCTACTTCTTTGAATCTTTGCTCTTCCATTCATAAAGGCGTATTCAGCCCTCAGAATTATCTGATTCCGTATCTTAATGTGATTTTCTTCGGATAGTGCACCATTTGGAACGAAGTATAGTCTAAAGTGATTTATCGGTCGCTTTAAAAGCCCGTTCATTTTGAAGAAGTATATTCCAGCTACTCAGTTTAATGTCAGCGACAATAATCTTCCAAATGAGCTCCAAACAGAGTTGAGTAAGAATGATCCTACGACTGTTGCGTCACTTAATCTACCCGCTACACGCAAAATCAAGGTGCAAACGGGTATTCGTTTACATAAGTTATTTGAGTTAATGCAATTGCTAAGATTTTCGAAATGAGGGATTCTTTTATGGTGGTATTAATTACTGGAAATAAACTTTCGGCTCATTACTGATTGAAACTTGAAACAATATTTATTGCACTGTTTCGATATAACGGTATGTATACCTTTGTATATCGTTATAGTGTTATTATAGCTCATGGGAGGAGTAACGGAATGTTGATGCCTAATCAGACGTAATTACACGACCAGGATGGTAAGTAAGCTATGGTTTGAAGAATCTGTGTGGTAGACAATTCTCGCTATCATTTAGGTGGGTATCACTACCCTAGTCCGTAGGAGCCTGATGTGGTTCGCCGGTGGATGATTCTGATTTGTCTGTCTGTATTCAGGACTATCTCATTTTTACACATCACATTATAATGTCTTTGCTGTATTTTCATTCGTTTTTTTTGTGGTATTGTGGTGTGTTGGAGTGCAGTGATTACTGTTATGTACTAGAATTCGATTTTATTAACATCATTGGTTGGTATCTGAAAGGGATTTTTTCTGCCAGTCGAAAGGGCGCATGCTCACAGGTAAACCAGAATCTGTTTGCACTGAAACCAATGTGATGCTACGTTTAAGCTGCTGATGCTGATTTAAACTGAAGGAAATAAGGCCACTGGTTAGCCACGCAGAGGCCTATTGAGATCCATCAGTCGGTGTTAACACGACTGCACAGTGAGCACCATCATCAGCTCTTTTGCACCAAGACGCTGGCATTTACCATCTATTAATTTAAATTTCAGCAGAATACTGCAGTTCTAACTAGTCTCCCATAACAGTGCATTCTAAAGGAAGCCCATTACTGTACCATCTAGGTGGGAATGGGTAGCCAGACGGCAAACCAATGGTCAGATCATTACTAGGACCGTCATCTGGTAGTATGACTGGAGTCGGACGGATATTGATTAAAAATCAGTGTAGGCTTAAATTTTACGGATGTAGGCTAGAAATGAGAGAAGCTTATCTAGACAATTCAGTGGCGCTTCCGTGGTGCGACAGTTTCGAATCATGCGCTTGCGTCTCAAAACTCTTCAAGCTTGTGCAGACAGTGGTTCGCCAGCCTGTTCTGCCGGGTTCCCCATCTCCTTGGGATATGAGACCAAGATTGCAGCTTTCCAAACTTACCCGAAACTGTCACAGGGGAGGGTTTGACCGAGGTTGACCTGTACCCTTCAATCTACCTTAACTACTCTGACTCGGAATGCGATTACCCACCGTTTGTGTTACGTGACCTGTTTAACCTAGCTGAAATCCGTTGACTTACGCGTTTGGGGACCTCAGGGTTCGAGATCTAATCTGACTGATTAATTCGTGGTGTATTGCGTAGGCTTTGTCAGTGGAAACTGTCAAGCCTCCTAACATGTCTTCAGCAGTGTCCACGTTTGACTCCCATATAGTAGTGAATACAGTGTAATGCCTCGCTACACTGCGATCTTGATGTCCACAGGCAGGCTGTGATTATTTGAAATCCATTCGTACAGTCGATCGGAGGCTGCGTTTGGCTTGGCAGCACGAAAAAGTACTTCTGTATCGTTTGTCGATTCTGTGGACAGGGTATACACAAGTACCAGAAATTTTGAAGCGCGCATTGCCGAGTCATTATTTTAATTACAGATCATCTGTTACAGTCTGTTGCTGAAAGATACGTGTTTAGAAACATTTGTGTTTAAGCCAAAGCGCAAAACTACCAGTGCAAATATTATGGGTACTTGCTGCGATTTTGCTTCCGAATATGTGAAAAAATCACAACCGTCCATAGATGGCAAATACAGATCATTGACTCGTGCAAATTCGCTTAGGCCATTGGAGCTTTTTGAGCTGACGATCTGGACGGATCGGCACAAGATCTTCAGAATCACGAGAAGCGTCTGCACATATCGCAATAGGATATACATTAAGTAAAGTTGAGGTCAGTTTCGTACCAGTTTCTCAGTCAGCACAGGTGGGTTCACAGAAGCGTACTCTGCCCGCCTACTCGGGTGCAAAGATAACGTTGACAGCGTTTCGGAACAGTCGAGCTTTTGGAGAATGATACACATAGGGTGAGGGTCGTTCATGATGTCTCAGCGCAAACTGTGTAATGGTTCGTTATTTCCCAGCATTTTTTTCCTACCTGAAAAGCTGTGAAATTTAGGTCGATTCTCCTTCTCCATTACGCTTCAGGAGTATTATCCTTTTGAACCTTAAGCTTCATGTGGTCGGGTAGTAAGCTTGCCAAGCTATTACCTGTAGTGCAGAAGGACTGGTTTCCCGAGGGCTGATAGTCTTATGTCATATCCTTTGAACAGCTGTAGTTCCATGGCACATTTCCACTCTCCTGGATTTCGCAGTCACGTGAAAAACCTCGTCCACCATCTGTCCTCCAAATTTAAATATTCCAATAAGTCGTCAGTATTTCATGTTTACCTATTCAACCGTCATTGTACGGACAAGCTCAGTAATGTCGAGTGCTAGCTACACCTAAATGTGTGCCTCATGGCATCTTGTGAACGCTGCGGGGCCACCAGATGACTCTTTTATCGATTGTGGGGCTCAACTTTTGAATCGTGCCCACTCAAACTGACAACTGTGAGCCACCAGTTGGGCATGCTTATACATTTAGAACTGTCCCTCCCTATTCCCACTCTGGTCTTGTAACCCAGGGTTTGCACCATTATAGGACGTTCAGGTGGAGACACATGCAGCTCAGTGGAAACTGAGTGTGCTATTATCTATTGTGCGTGCGTGACCATCGGCTTCTCCCGCTACGACAGGCCCATCCTGGGACGAATGTCATATCGTGATTACAAAGAACCAGAAAAGAAGAAACCACAAGAAAATATGGCAAATAACAACCCAGTCGAAAGTTATTAACAATTCCATCAGTCAAGTGTCTTTCCGAGCCATAAAATCGATGAACGGTATATCTCTCCACAAATGTGGGGTTCAGTTCTCACCACAGGCATGATTAGCTCTTCTCAACTTCGTAAGGATCTAAGCAAACCTCTCTTGTGGCAAAATATTTTCTCAGATTACAGAATAAACTTCAATGTGAAAAAACCGTTCTGATGTCGATGTGTGAACTTTTTTGTTGGCTGTAAGAAAATATGGACTTCAAGGAATTAGATATATTATCCCTAGAGAGCAGTGGCGGAATGTAACTGAAGGGGCAAAATGTTTGAGAAGCCAATTTTTCTAACCCTTTTTATCGCTTTGTATAATTGTATTGTTTTTATAATGCCGTATTTTGACATCTTTGATCAAGGCCCGAATCCACCATTCAAACCTCAGAATTTGTTATTCGCAAGCACTGATCCTATGAGTAAAGCAACGACAAATCGTACGGATTACAAGGACTGGGGGCCGAGTTATCCTGAGCGAGGAGCTAAACCAGAGTATAAACCATTAGAAGGTGATCAGTCGTTTGACAGTACTTATCGCAACGACTTCAATGAGGTGGGTGTCATGTGACTTATCGATTTCTTGTTTAATCCATCCAGTTTCTGTTCTGTTTTTTTTCAAAGACCGAAATGTTCGTTAGGCCGATGCTTTTTAACATAAAAATTCTGTTTTGATTGCAAAAATAAGTTCCGACTATTGGTGCTTTCATTTTGTTTTGATGGAAAATAGTAGCGAAACATTGCTGCTAATCTTATTTTAGATTGATCGATGAGCACGTAGTGTAGGACTTCCCCCGACTGCTATGACACCTACTAATTAGTGTTTATCAAACACTCACAAATAAACTGATCTATACGCTTTCGGTCAATCAGTCACATCACTTAATACTTTAGAGTAAGGAATTTGTGGACGATGACTTCTATGTGACAAGCGTGATTTTTCTCTACCCAGGAATTGGAAGGTTCTGACATAATCTATTCGTTTAGAAATTCCGGGAAACAAGACAGTTATTCTACCAATTACATCAAGGTTTTCACCACTGTTACCTTCGTAGATAGAGACCTAGGGGCAGGTGATAAATAATTAGTCATGCAGAGGGATCTTTTCAAGTTATGTATATGGTAAGCGGTCTCCGTTGTCCGTGCGTCTCGTGTCCAAACCAAGACGACCACCCAATCGGGCCTCAGCAGCGCTCAGTCTACCTACCTGGGCGTTCATATCACCAGCAACCACAACTATATCTGAGGTGCCAAGTGAAACTGAGTGTCCGTGCAGACCGAGAAGCGTGGTGGACCCGAAAGGCCCAAGAAATGGAAGATGCAAAGAATGCTGGAAATGTGCGCAGGCTGTTCCATTTGATTCGTTCGACTGGTCCTCGAAAACCTCTTGTCAGCGAAACAATCAGAGACCAAAATGGCTCCCTGATATGCAATAAAGCAGAACGTCTGGACCGCTGGGCACAGTACTTTGAACAGCAATTCAGCTGGCCACCTGCTACCTCCAATCCAGAATCCTGGCCTTCAACAGAAAGGTGGACCGTAAATATGGAGTCGCCTTCGGTCTCAGAAGTGTCCGAGTGTATTTCTCTACTCAAGCGTCATCGTGCTGCTGGTCCTGACGACCTTCCACCTGCTCTTTTCAAGGATGGCGGTGGGCTCCTCAGCCAGTGCCTGTCTAGACTATTTGGGTCTATCTGGGAGAAAGAGACCGTCCCAGACAACTGGGGTGAATCGATAGTAGTGCCCATTTTCAAAAGGGTACTCGCAGTGAATGTAGCAACCACAGAGGTGTTAGTTTGACTCCTGTTGTGACGAGGCTTCTGGCGTCATTGATTCTTCGTCGTCTTACGATGGCACGCGAAACCTTGACTCGTGAGAATCAAGCGGATTTCGACCGGGTAGAGGCTGCATTGACCACATCTTCACACTCCGTCAGGTGTTAGAGCAACGCCACATGTACAGACGACCCACAATCTTGGTGTTCCTTGACTTCAAGGGTGCGTTTGATTCTGTCGATCGGTCAGTGCTGTTAAATATACTTGCTCAACAGGGTATGCCCCAGAAGTTTGTAAACATAATCCGATCCCTATATTCACATACTTCTGGGCGGGTGAGAGTGTATGGTGAGCTCTCCAAAAGCTTCCCTACAAAAAGTGGTGTCAGACAAGGATGTCCACTCTCTCCATTCTTGTTCAACTTCGTCATTGATGAAATAATGAGGCGAACGCTGGAAGGTCTTCAAAACCCCGGTGTTCAAATCGTTGCTGGTGAGAGCCTTGTCGATCTGGAGTACGCAGATGATATCGCCCTCATCTTTGAAGACGAAAGTGAAGCACAAGCCCTGTTGAACAGACTGACCACCATCATACCATCTTTTGGCATGCGCCTTGCACCTTCAAAGTGCAAAGTCATGCTTCAGAACGTGCAGTCTCCGGACATATCCCTTAAAATTCAAGGAGAATCACTGGAGATTGTGGAAAACTTTACATACCTCGGTAGTTGTATTAGCTCTGACGGAAGTGTGTCTGGTGAAGTCAGTGCAAGAATCTCAAAGGCTCGAATCACGTTTGCTAATTTGCGTCACTTGTGGCGTCAAAAGGCATCTCACTAGATCTTAAGGGTCGGGTGTACCAGGCTACAGTAAGGGCTGTATTGTTGTATGGGTGCGAGACATGGCCTCTACGGACAGATGATGTGAGGCGTCTCCAGGTTTTCGACCACCGATGCCTCAGAAGCGTGGCTGGTTTTGGATGGCGTCAGCGTGTTAGTCACGAGGTGATTAGAAAACGGGTATTTGGTTGTGCTGCAGGTACATCAATTGGGGAAATCATCCAGCACCACCGACTACGATGGCTCGGTCATGTGCTACGCATGCCGAAACACCGTCTACCGAGGCGAGTGTTGTTCTCTGTGCCTCCTTCAGACTGGCGCAAACCGCGAGGTGGACAGCGCATGACTTGGCAAAAAGGCGTGAAAGAGATCACGAAGAGTTTGGGTGTTGTTGGTGTTGTACGCCTTCCAGGATGGGGTCCCCGTGACCCCGCCTGTGCTTGGCTGGAGACGTTGCAAGAAATGGCGGCTAATCGTTGTCAGTGGCGTTCATGTGTCAGTTTCTTTCCAGATTGTCTGATTGAGCGGTTGGAGGTGTAGGCACCTCAGAATGCTTGACATAGGCCAGCACTAGGTCCCCTCCCTCATCCACTCTTTTTCTCTTCTTTTCACTCTAGGGCTTTTTATATATAATTATATATATATATATGCATATGAAACTAGATGAACTTCATGGTTGTACGGCAGTGAAGCATCAGTGTCAACATTGATGTTGCTGTCTTTGATGATGATGATGATGATGTATATGGTGGTGTGCACGCAAAGTATGGTATAGGCTTCAGTGGAGAGATAACTGTGCCCGATACTAGAATTAATAAGAAAACTGTGGAAGGTGAAGTGAGTTCGAGACGAAACCCCAAATTTATGCTCGCGTATTCTCGGAAGGAAAATCATATTGACGAAAAAGATGACTGCCTCTAAAGTTTTGCCGGAGTTTCCTAAAAGATTCATTGCTTAAGACATTAATAACCGGCAGAATGATATAAGCTAATGCTACTAAGTAATGTTGCTGCATAGACGTTATTAATATTACTGTAAAATCCTGCGAGAAGGAATGAAAGATCCAATGTTTGCGCCATTTAGTTACTTAAAATGACCTGCAGACAACCTGAGATGTATGTGAAAAACCTCACCATCGGTCATTTTGGCGTGCTTGTGAGAATGAAATTCTACCGAAAACGTCGTCAACAATGTGCAAACCTCCATAATTCTCATTATATTACCTTGAAAGATCCTGAGGATAGTGTGTCTCATCTCAGCTCAATGCGTTCTCGATCTCTGCAGTGCACCGGCCAATTGTCAAGACCACTGGGCTGTACATGTGCGTGTGGGTGGAAACTATGGCTAGGGTCTTACATACATTACCTACCAGACTGGTTGAAAGCAAGCCCGTGTACGGTAGGCTGACTGAGCGCTGAACTTCCGTTTGTAGGTCCAGTGCCCGACAGACTAACTCGGTGATCAAACGGTCCTGTACAGTACTTATCCCCTCGAAGAAACATCTTTTTAAGATATCAGTATGATTTTCCAGTGAGTGTTCACGTGAAACGAATGGCTAATTAGAATTGTACCCCGACTCTCTACAGTGTGTTAAAAAAGAATCGTGTGTCCCCGCCTGTTTTGAGCAGCATTTGTATGCGACGAAGTTTTCTCTTTTAAAACAATTTAGTACTTTTGCACTTCCGAAAAAGGCACATTAGTCAATCCTGTTGAAACTCTGCACTTGTCATCAGCCTCCAAACTATGACCTGACGGAACATTACATTCGACGTGGACTGAATATAGTAAACGGATGCTAAATGTTGTTGGGGGCTAAGGGTTTTGGGTGATAATACGAGTCGATTGCCAGTAATATGATAGTGAAACCAATAAATGTCGCCCAAATATCTAATATAATTTAATATTAAGTCCTGGTACACATATGAGTGAGAAATTAATTAGCGCAAATTGAATACCAAACCTGACAGGAATGCCAAAATTGACCTACATATGACTGGATTCCATTATCTAGTGTATCCTAATCACAAAGATTTCTAAAGCAACGCGGTTATCAAAAAGCCATGTGTGTAGGTGGACGTACATCAAATGTGTCACAAGATATGACCTCATAATACTCCACCTCCTTAATAAGAGAGGGGTTCTTTTTGAGATTTCGAAAACCTGGCTGCTGTGCGCTAGAGACACAAAAAAGCTGTGTTTGACCATTGGTTTCTTCGGGGGACTGCCGGAGTCTAGTGGAAGCACCGGACCAGTGATGCTGAAGTAGGTCGAATGGTTTTCGGAGGAAATAACTTGTCCACGACAGATGAGCTGATCACATTCCATAGGTTGCACTGGTTTGACCAGATGCTCCGCACACCAGTTGACCGAATTCATCAAATAGCAATTTCCGCACAACCACGCAAAGGGCCAGGAGAAGTTGGACAATTACTTGGCAGTGAAGCATGAACTTAATTATCTGCAAGCTCTGCTGTGTCGGCTGCTATAACAGCTGTACGGCAAGTGTGAGTTTTTACAGCTGCTGTTGCTGCTGATAATATTGATAACAAATTAAGGACAACACTTCAGTTTTGTTAAATGGCAAGTAGGCATGTAGATGTAGTTTGTCCTACTGCCATTCAACGGGTCTGAAATTAAGCAAGGCGCTTCGTTCAGGTGAAACTTTTTTGCTGGTGAAACGGGTCAGTCTGTAAGGCTCAAATGAACCCGTGCTGTACTGAAATAAATGGAGAAACACAAATCTCGGTTGGAATCATGTGAAAGCAATCAGCTCTTCAGTTTACTGAAGATGTTGGAAGTAATTTTTGGGATCAGTTCTGCTCTTACTGATACGAAATCACCGTTAAACCAGTATGCTACAAGAAGATATGAAAATTTATTTCTCACATTTCCCCTTGGCTTATCGTTTCAGAAACCAATTTGTCCGGTTGTTGGGATCAAACCATTTGAACCAAAGCGGTGTGACGCTAAATTCGACGGTCTAACAAACTACAGACATGAATATAAGCCATGGGAAGTGCCTCCACCAAAGCCCGCCAAAAAAGAAGAATGGGCACCTCCTGATGCGCCATTTGATGACTCAACAACGAATCGGGTAAGTCTATGTAGCGACCAAAAACATTAGATTAAATATTGGTTCACCGTTGTATCCTACGTATACACATCATATAAACACTATATGAACTATATATATATATAGCACGAAAATCCTACCCGCGATAGCACTGGTTAGGTTAGTGTGATCGAATGTTGATCCGTGGCATGGATCATGAACATGTAGTACCCAGGAAATATCCCAGAAGTTCGGTTGCAATTACTGTCCCTGTTTACTGGGAGCAAAGGCTGTTAAGTCTGGTGGTGCGGGGCTGTAAAATCTGAAAGATGGCACAAGTAGTAGATTCCTGGTCAGTGATAGGCCAAACTTTGGCAGTATTCAGATCTGATGGTACAGCGGTACAAGATATCTTGAATAGTTTCGACTTGTTGGTGGCAAGCAGTTCATTTATTAAAGGTTACAAAGTGCTTTTCTTATGTTGACATGGATCTCTGGTTTGTTACAATGAAGGGGTACATGATAATACCTGATCGAGAACTTAAGAGAAGCTTAGCCAGGTCACAGCCGCACCAATCTCTTCGTCCAAGATTTTACTCCATCCCTCAGTGAGAAGGATGATTACAGCAGGACAACTCCTTAAGGAGATACATTATGGCTCATTTTAAAATAACCACTCGTGACGCTTAACTGGTATGTTTCGATGGCCTCGATCCTCTCGGAGAGAATGAGAATGAGACTGAGAATGAGAATGAGGTTGTTGGGTGAGTGGCAGAGTCTGGTCTGTTTTCACAAGGCTGGTCGATTAACCCTGCAGATACTATTTTTACATCTAGTTTCCTACCCCATCTATGGTTTATTTTTACCGTCCCGTTTGGATTATGATACACAATCTCTACTGCAAAGTGAGCTGTTGCTTTTAAGAGCATTGTCAAAATCTGAAAACGCCGATCGTGGTGAATGTGAGGGCCACATAATATCACTCATTATGGACAAGTATTATAGAACCTTCGAAAGGTTAAGAAAATATCGTAGTGAGAGCCAGCGAGTTTGGCAGCTAACTCCAAAAATATAGACAAGCTCGAATGACGTACGGATGTCCAACCAACTAACAAACCCAGAGTAGTTGAATTCAGCAATGCTAGGGCTGGGGTGGTGATTCACCTCGCTATTAAGCCCTACTAATGGCGCCACAAACCAATGCCAAGCTCAAACGAGAGGGTTTTGCGTGTGAAATCCTGTCAGGAATGAAAAGGGAGGATAAGGAAAAGGGAAGAATATCCTATGATGCATGCGGTGGCTTCGGAAATCTCCTTGTTTGAAAACCGATTTCGGCCGGAAGGAGAGATCGTCTTGAGGTTAGATTTTCTCCCGGATTCACAAAATCTTACACTGACGTTCTACTGAATTCGCTTTCTGCAGATGAATCTAAGCGAAAGTGACTTCACAGGCAGCTCACCAGAGACCACCACTACTGCTATTTCAAAGGATGACTGGAGCAGCATATTCCAAGCGACAGAGAAATTGAATTCGTCATGTGCACATTGCTAAAAAGTTTCAACAGAGTGAAGCACCTGTTAGGTTCTTCCACGCGTGAATAAGATTACACCAGCTTCCTCTGAAACATCTTTCCCTTGTCCAGTTGCAATCATTCCGTTGAGTTCACAGCAAATCGTGGTGCTGTGGACTCGAGTTTTGGGCTCATTAGACCCCATCATCTGTGCACATCCTGGGCCTTGTCGGGATTTGAAAGCCAGACGTCTGACATGCGAGGCAAGCTTCTTAGCGCTACTCCAGCAGGGCACGCTGGAAGCGCCTGAATTAGCATGTCTAAACAGGAGTGTGATCAATCCTGGGTGGTCAGGCTTGCCTGGCTCGAACGACGGTCTCCTAGTTAGGTAGCTTCACGGATGCCTCATTAAGGGCGAAGGGTAGTCGAAGGGGTTTCAGCAACCTGAATAATGTTCCACCAAGAAAATATACCGAGATACCACATGAAACATGACATGGTCACAGTGCAGCAGATGCAATGGAAGAACATCATAAATGATGGGTTCAGTTGGGATTCAGTCAAGTTTCCTGTTAAAGCCGAATCATTGTGCAAAGTGTATACTTCGCGGGTTGTGTCCAGTTTGGGTTGAAGCAGAAAATAATATTGACGAAAACTTGGAAATTGCGTCCACCTGATAAGCCCCCAGAAAGACGAAAGTGATCACGGGCTATCGAAAAGTTTTCAGCCAATTTCTGAGTAGCGGCCCGTCAAGAAGACTTACTCTGGCTATCGGGATAGTCACCAGAAACTATATATCGCGGAAAAGCTTATTGGTTTACATCTCAAACGCATCAGTTCACTATGGAGTACAATGGATTTTTTGACTGCTTTGCATAGGTCCTTATACCCTTTCTCATAAGCGTATGGCCCATCGGGATATGGTGCTGAAACAGCCTCTGGATAATGGATAAGGGACAGACTAAACAATAAATAACTTTCTGTCCATGGTCTGCGCAAAAAGCTATCAACCGTCTCTCGCTGTACTGAAGCCTGTTCTACGTCGACACGAACTATCGGTGGCTTGGGGAGGAGTGGGGTTCATAAAGCCAGTCGTTATATCGACAATATGGTGCGCCCTTCAGATGTGTCAAGTCATGAATGATAGTTCGTATTCATATTTGATGAATGAAAATAGAAAAGGATGTAGTAGACGGATCTGTGAGCAAGCCCAAACGAGTCAAACAGATCGTTCACCAGTTTTTTTAGTAATGGCACAGCTGTATTTAAAAAAATCTTCTCTGTCTTGTCAAACTCGATTATAGGAGGCTATATAAACTCACTGTCAGTCTTCTCGTTCGCTTGAAGTTTGGTTGCATTAGCACTGATCGATAGGCATTCCGCATTGAATAACTGTGATTAGGTCGGGTTTAGCAGTGAGTAGATGGCCTGTCGATTCGATGTCGTCACGGTTGATGTGCTGACACGAGACACAAATAGATCCGTCACTCCTAGTCCGTCAGTTTACAATATTGTGGTAAACTGACTAAGCCTCCCAACTGGTTGTTATGAGCTTCCTACGACTACAGTCCATTCACTGTATTCTATCACTTTGGTTACATGATTTGTTGTGCTCATCTCAAATGCCTCGAGGTCCTATATGCTCTACAATGTTGTTAAAAAAATGAAGTTGAACAATCCAATTTGAAGTGACAGTTGTGCAGGATCTATGAAGGGCCACAAGTTTCCGGACCGAGAGTACCGTAGCCAGTTATTCTGGAACGAATCCGAGGAAAAAGGACTGCCTGCGAGATCCAGATTTAATGTATCTAGTTCTTTTCAGAACTCAAAAATTGCGCTACAATGTGCACGTCCAGACATAGTCACCTTACGAATTTGTCACTATTTTATTACCCACCGGTCACACTAAATTACACAATATCAGTGCTGTTTCATATCACTCAATCAACGGTTTCTAGGTTAACTCGGATCGTCTAGGTGAACGTCAGATTGTCAGAAAATGTCAGTGAGTGAAGCGGTCCAAACCCGAAGTTCAGAACTCAAGAAAACATTCACCTCGGCATCCTGGTGTAAAGAAGTATGATTGCATTTTTCCCTCAAAAAGGGACAAGTGTCGCTTGTGTATAGTTTCCAAAATAATGAAATCACTTGCGAATTGCCATCATCAGTAAAGTACAGCGAAGCAGCAGCGAGGCATCGGTGTTGAACACTGATGTCATGTTGTCGATGATGATGATGACAATGAGGGTAGTACAGTTCTACTGAGGTTAGCACAAGTATGAAAAACGCAATCATCGGAGGAAACTTTCTCTTCAGCAACACGCCCTGAACATCTCCAATGAGGGCTTGATCCAGCCTGTTAGCCCATCCTGTAATACTCAGTGGATTTCGGAGTTAGTTTGGACTAATCAGAGTAAATACAAGTTGTACCTAAGAACTCACTCTGCCTACGCTAGTTTCCCATTCAGGGCAACTGATCGGTAAAATCGGATTGTAGTTGCAACGAGCCTGGACGGTCGAGTTGTTTTCTTATTGGTTTCGCGAACTGTTTTCCTGAGGGTGTCATCATGGAAACGAAGCACTACTTCTGAATACGCAACACTGTTTTGCGTAACAACGCAATGAACGGAATTTTGTTCGACGATCATGAAGAATCACTGTGCAAGACAACCTCCTTAACTCAGGACTCCCTGAGCCACCTAAACATGTGGAAAAGTACGATTATTTACCAGGTCAAAATTCAAAACAAGGCTTTGTGCGAATGACCCTCTCTGAAGTTTGCTTGCAAAAACAAAGTAATCGAACACACAAAACAAGCAAATCAGTCACACCCAATGACCAAGCTATAAACAAATACAGAGGACTCTTTTTGGCTATTTCGAACAACAAAATTTCTGTCTCTGGTTGGCCGTCCTTGACCTCACACCTACACAACCAGGGCAAAAAAGAAGGAATTTTCCAAATCACGAGAATTTCAACAAAATTTGCTTTTACTATCCGTCAGCTTTCAACTGTTGCACTTGCTACAGTATAGCTAAACGCTCACAGTAATTTCAGCGAAAATCAGCGTTGTTGTCTTTTTCAATTAAAAACAGCCGGAGCAAGAATAACAAGAATATAGGCCCAAAAAGAAGAAACAATTTCAAAGGGATGCTCCTTATTTCTTGATTTTAACACATTCTTTTTTGGATCATATGGTTTCCGAGTGTACGGAGGATGGCAACGTTTGGTTCGGACGAGGGGCCCAGTGGAAGTGATTTGGCAATCGGTGCGCGATCCAGTACATGTGTAATGTGGATAGGTGTCTTCGGTATTTCGAATGACTGAGTGTTGGTCAGGCTGCAAAAGTTAATGCTTCGAGTCACGTGCACCTGTCACTGTACTTTTATGTGCGTCATGCGTACTTTTATTCACGTTCAGAGCTTTTTCAGCAACCAAGATGTGGACATTTTAGGTTCGCCCGGTTACCAGCTTGGTTCCACTATTTTCTACCTCCCCTCTCAGGTCAGCTATGTTCCACACCCATGCGTGGTTGCTCCACAACCGATTACTCCAAGACCTCAGTGTTGGTACAGTGGTCCATTTGACGATCGCACAAACTACCGTACCGAGTACGTCCCGAAGGAGGTCTGTCCTTGCTGTCCTGCAGGATTTCTGCCGACTGATCACGTCAGTCCTGATGGATATGTGTTTGATGTGAGTTTTGTTCAACAGATTTGTCTTACATGCTGTCACTCATTAGCGCCTCTTCCTACTACACCTGGCAGCATATTACGTGAATTAAACTGTCCTGTCGTATACCAAACCACCTCGGTTTGATCGTTTATCTTAACTGTGTTACAGAAACTCTTCTGCTTATGATGAAAATCGCACACTATTTCTAGACAGAAGACCTCAAATCCAAATTTGTGTAAAATTTGAAATCATCGGAGTAGCAGTGTAAATAATACCAGCGTTTGTGTATTGTTGAAGTTTACTGGAGTAAGAAATTCCTGTCGTATAGGGATAATGGTAGCACAAAATGACAGCTTATCCAAAAACATTTAGCTGTAACTTGTAACTCTCTCCTTTGCGCTGATGACTCGGCTTCACTGACGTCATGAATGATAGCAGCCTGGGGTCCGATGCGGGGTCTGCACATATTAAGATCCAGTTATGGTTCCAATGACAAACCTCATAAATCGCCTGAATGGTCAAAATCTTCACACCCGTTTTGCACCAACAATCAGCGTTTTCAGCTGGCAATGCAATCGGTGTCACTACTAAAGATGGGCTGCAAACAGAGCTATTGAAAGTGTGAGCACTGCCTCAGAAAAAGCAAATAACAGATGCTGAGTTACCATAATTTTTACCTCATTAGTATATCTGCAATAATAGACCTTCGTTTTGCGAAAAGAAAACAACAAAGCTGGGACATTCAAGTAGTCCACACTGACGAAGAAATAACGGTCATTTTTGGAGTGATTAGAACTTTAGTATGAGAGTTTAAAATCCCATACTTTTGTATTTAAAAAAACATATTGTTTGCCCACAGCGTTTTCACGGGTGGACGTGACCGCTCCTACTGCTCAAACTCACTGACAACCGATCCTTTATCAGTGTTTGATGGAAACTTGACGATATTTCCTACTCTGCAAACACTCAATTTCGCCACACCTAGTTACACAGTCAATGAAGTAGAAATTACACCACGATGGAGAACAGCTTATGCTACTTGTTAGCCCAGAGATCAGGTTTTAAGTAAAAAGATTTACAAAGTCATCGTAGACTGTCAAGATGTGGTGCATTTCTTAACCCGTCGGGTACATTTAGAAAATGATCATTTACTTGTGTGCCAAGAAATGCATAAGCATATATGTAGACATAAATCTAACTGTTTTTGCGTTCGCGGACCTCGTTTGAGCATGCTTTATGCAATTCTTTTGCATTAAGAGAACTAAGACTATTTTCAACTATCCTATGTCGTTCTAAATGGTAAAGTGCAAATAAAATTCTCCTGTTCAATTTACCTTCCCCAGCATTTTGATGAACGTGGACATCAAATGTACCGAAATGTCACCGGTGACAAGACCACATTACCTGCTCTTCCAGTGAAGTAGTCTTTCACCCAAGTCTTACAAAACAGTACCAGTGGAGAGTGGAACACGCTGACCTCTTCACTAGAATAATCAGGCAGTTTCATTTCGACCACGTCACGACCACATCAAATGACCTTAGATGTGAGAGTATCATGAGGTAAACAGGTAAATTATGAACTGACGCGTCCTCAGCATACACCTTTGTCTCGAAAACGTTTGGTGAAGGCAACTCCAGCTAACAGTCACCTGTAGACTCCATGTGCCTTCTTCGTTTTTCCTAATGTGAACAAGTTGTCGTTCGCCTAGGGTGTGTGCCGACTGGATACTCCATTCACACTTTTTTGCCGCACTACCAAAAAGAGGAATATTTTGGCAATACCGTTGCATTTTATGCCACAAGCTTGGGTGAAACTGTGGTTTGCTTTCATCTCTTCCATAAACAAACAAAGATCTATAAGCAGCGAGGTACAGATAATTCACGCTCAGCTAATTCAACAGATAGGTTGCAAACTTATGCTGTCGACACTAGCATAAAGACTGAATACTTGAGTAACCCAAGAGCACGACGGACAAGGTCGAGCCAAACAACTTGAAAAATCCATGGAGTAGCTTAACTAGAATCTGGTCATTGGGAAAACTGCTCAAGCACTGCGTTGCGAAAGCACTGAAAGGCCACATGATTTAACCTGGGGGGTTTGTAATACTTTCTGAGTTATAAGGGCTCAGTTCGCAGCAGAGCTCAAACAGTCTGCACGTACTTGGGTTTTGACATTTTGGTAGAAGCAACACCTGTACATGAATCATGAACCAAAGTTCAAAGGAATCGGCGAGGACCAAGCATGCGCTATTTCCAAAATGAGGCATACATGTCCACCGATTGGGTATTCGTCAGACGTTTATGAAGTCATTTGAAGAAGCATGGATATTGGGGATCACCGCAAAAAATTAAAGCACTAAACTAGTTAAAGCTTCCTGAAGTGTACAATATACTACTTTGTAGACTGCTTGACCGTGACACTAAACCTGATCACTCCAGTGGGTAAGGCCAGCTTTTGACCCGCTAATTGTGATCAATTGATAGAAACGGATAATCATTATTCACCGGCACGTTTTGCTGCGTTAAGCGAGCGTTCTCAAGGTACAAGGCTAACTTTCAAGCTCTGATGTGTGTCCGAAAAACGTTTGAGCGTCTATTTCTAGGAGCAGGAAAACGCATTTGAGAAAATCCGGTGGTTCTGCTAGAAAAATTGTTCAAAGCGTATCCACTCTCACGCGTTCGGAATTTAAAATTGCTGGAAATAGTCCGGTAGCATTAAGGAGCTCCAGAGAACCAGTGAAAAGCGCTGAAGAGCAGACGACCTATAACGGGACATATTAATCGCCGTAGGCCTTATGAGACGAATTGCATTTTAATCTCTCACAGTTTTGATCTTGTTACATTCTATCGAAAGACAATCCTACCAGCTCCCTAGTTCGTTCCTTTGCGCTGATAAGAGGGGAACCTTTACGTGACAGCCAACACAATGAGAAATGTTTACGATTACTAAAATCAATCATACGAGAATGAAACTATTTCAGACACTTTTGCCGTGCATTACGCACTAAAATGACAGACATACGCCACTGCATCAACCAGCCCCAGGAAGTACAGCCTTAATCATCATCTATGACAAAACATGAGTAGCAAATAATGATTCTAAACTGCCAGTAGAGTGGAATGACAGAAGAGTAGGGAATATCGTATACCTACAGAAAACCACCAAATGGAGTCGAAACCCCATCGGCGAAATTGACCCACGGTTTTTTCGCGAACCCCGCTCAACAGAGCCCAGAGTACGATGGCCGATAAAGTCTGGCTAACCAGTTCGACTAGGAACTGATAGCATGCTGGTTAATAGGATCGGCTGCCTACCATATCCTGTAGGGTTTCTAACCAAACGCAGGCGGAATTACGTGGTCCCCACCCAGGAAACAAAGGTTCCACAGCACTCAGTCCCGCAGTAGCCATTTTCATTTGGTGTCGGCCTGTTCCATAGGTCCTTTCCTCAATAAAATAGTATTTTATTTGACAGAGGGGAGTTGAGCATGCGTAGTGCACTCCCAGACATCCTAAATTGGTGTGTTTTACTTGATACTCCAATGATTAATGCGAACCCCACTAAATGTTTGAAAAGAGAACACCACCAGACTCAATTGTTCAGACAAATTCTCTATCGCGTTACATGCTTGACACTTGTCATTAGATCAATCCAAACTAGTCGCTTCAAGTTATCCGACTATAGCCGAAACACCCATAACGCGATTGTGAAATCCAGTACCATGCTGTCACAGACGACTTGCACGAGCTCCGAATCTGCCTTGTACAACGAATCGATCGATCCAGTCGCTCCACGGCCCTGTAGGCCACATCGCAGCATTCAATTAAACGGGACTTGCTCACAAGCAGTAGTCCCTATTTTCTAATTTAGTAATCTTAGCTATTTTTATTATTTACCCCTATTTTAACTAACTGATATGTACTGACCTGAAGATGATATCCCGAAGACACTAACGTTCGTCTCCGTGTTCAACAAATTCTTCTGAATAAGACTACGCGTGCTCTAAAGGTTAAGTTGTGTGGACAAAACACACTCACTTGCATATTACGTTTTTGTTAGAGGTTCAAACGAATCTCTCGATTGATATTCAACTAAATGTGTTGCAAAATAGTGTTGCGTTTTAGCTGGCACGACATTCCAGACATTGCAAAATATTTTCCTGATACCCTGGAGACTACACCTGCATTGTGATCGCCAAGATGGGCCAAGACGAATGTGAGCCATCGGAGAGTTTCCTACAAGGTTGTGAGTAGTGTGTTCTTTCAAATTGCGTTGTTCAGAAACCAAGACTGAAAAGTTCACAAGACGTAGGATTGGAACCCCCACCAGTATTATCTCAGTTCGTCAATGTAAAGCACGATTGGCGTAATCTTTAATCCACTGATGTACACTTAGTGAGATGTTTGAGTCATCAGCTTTGACCGTATTCAGTCAAATCGATTTCTCATCTGCAAACTGAGGAGGGTCACCATAAACCACAGTAAGCAAGAATTTGAACGGGTTATTATTTTTAGGCCCTCCCATTCAGTACTGACAAAATAAGAATGTTTTTTCTGCTAATATTCAAATATCAAAATATGTACAGGTTACAAGGTCAGATGACCATGTAAACGGTCGTGCACAGCGGCGCCTCATAGTCTCATCAGGTAGTCCCAATCACGCGAACGGTGCGGGTTGTTGGTTGACCCGGGAAGCCAGGTCTGATTCTGAGTTGCGTAATCGCTCACCTGAAGCCAAAAGAAAAACAGGGTGGAAAACGTGTAGTAGGATGCAGAATACACTCTGGCAATACAGTTTTTAGTTCCCTATCTTCGAGCAGGTGTCTAGTAAAGTCATCAAATGTATCTTTTGCTGAAATGAAAAAGGCATGGGATCTGAAAGACGAGTATTCGCACACTGCTTCAAACTACGCATTCGAACACCTTAAAGAGAAAAACCTGGGATTGTACTCTAGAAAGTTCAATACGTCAAAAGGGTTACACCTAAGGAACTTCGATATGACAATGCGAGCAGCGAGAGAGGGAATGAATACCATGATGAAAACATTGCATTAAACAAGCAGAGTGAACACCACTGCCATACCGTTCAATGGACCAGAGTTGAGCTCACATACGAGAGTATAAAAACAGCCCGAAACATCGACCAATTACTTACAAGTATTCTGCTAGTTTTAAACGAAATCGAAAGTTCCTAACGCTTACTGTAACGAGGGGGCACCCTAAGGAAGATGCAATGACTACCCCAAAAAATGTATCACGCTACAACACCTACCACCAATAGGTACTACAAACTGAGCACTCCGCGAACCGTATTGTTTTTACCCCGTCACATATTAGAAACTTCACGAAGAAACTGGACCTTACCGTAGTATGACGGTTTGTGTGCCTCCGTAAACCACTGAGTTATATTGGGGGTTGTCCTTACGACACACACAGTCTCTTATACTAGGTTATTCAGTGGGCAGAGAGCTGACCAACATAATTTCCTGATCTTCCAAGCTGGGTGCTGGAACATGTGCGGCGATGTGCTCTTTAAAAATGGCCTTGCACTTGCGTTTCCCGCTAAAAATCACGGCCTTTCAGTTAAGCTTTTGAGTCACAGGCTTTGGTTAAGAACCCTGATCATCCCCCAATCCGGCTTCGGGTGCCCTGAGAGAGTCCCAGCGTTTAGCCATGACACCTACAACTAAAAACAACGTCGTGCCACATCGGCCGTTGCGTAGGTCATCAGCCGGGTTGCCTAACTTGCTGCGTGCAGCAGAGCGGATAGGCGAAAATAGACTACTCCTGATGCATCCCTTCTTTCTCTAACATATTCGCTCTTCTTCCACTTCTCGCCCCGAATCTAGCGATATGTCCGTAGGCCATTCCGTTCGCCGCCCACATCCATTAATGGCAATATCTATGGTTGACTTGGTCTCCACTGCCAGAGACACTTTGAATTCATCATTGAAACCGCGTCGCTCAGTTAATCTGGCAGCCAATGGGAAGCTGGACAACAGACCGCTCTTGCAGGTACATGTATGCTGCACTCGCTTTCTATTAATGTGTGCACGCTGTCTGAAACGAGGGTTCAAGATCCAATCATGGTTGGAAACTGACGTCCATATCGGTTTGCACTCGCTTCCGCTGGCACACCTCTGATGGTCCACAAGCCGTCGCGGCTGGTTCTGCTGGAGTTACTATTGACCTAAGCCACCGAGGTGAAGGGCCTCTTGTTGAATGGTTGCCCGCTGATAGTCACCCTTGTATCGTTTATCTGGTGATGTCTGTGAGAGTACCCCGCCAGACGCGCAACATTCTCTATCTGTTTATCGTGTCTACTGACTGTATGCTCAGATATCGCTGTGGTTTCAAGGGTGTGGATGCGAGTTTAATGCTTCTGGAGAGCCCTTGGACTTCCCGAAATGGATCGCCCAAAACATCCCAATTACAGTAAATTATGATGACACGAAAACGACGACATTCACTAGAAGGCTAGGTGTGAGGGTAGCATGATCATTTCCACGGTAATTAAGCGTATACACGTTCTGCTATTTCAATGCATACCACAATGGGTGAGCACCGATCGGTATGGTATCGCTAACAATCCAGATATTATCGATCTCAAAGTGGGGATACAAAATGAAAGACAAAATTTACATATTATATGTATAATGTTCCTAAAGTAGTGGTTACTATCCTAATAAATAGCTTTATGTACACCTTTGTGGACTCGAGGAAAATCCTGTTGTGGTCAAATGCAACTCATCTACCTTAACCTTTATCAGCAGACAATTTTTCAACACATGGCTACCTCAAATGATCAACACCATTAGCCACTTAGTGGGATCCGTCACTGATCTTTACTATGTTGATCTTGTGAAACTAGACACTCTGGACGAGTACAAGAGTGGTATAAAATCTGTAAGTATCAAACACATGTTGCATGAATCATAAGCCTATGTTATGGTTTCATTTTAGGCTCCACTTAAGTGAACCTAATTCACAACGTTAGAACCCGCTTGTTTGTGATTAAACAATGTGGGGCTACGCCAGCATGAATCAAGTAGAAAAGTGCTGATGCACAAATGATAACAACAGGTTGTATTGCCGACTGCCTACACTCAAGCAGAACAGTAAAGCGTGCTTAAGGGCAAAAAACGATCAAACAGGCCAATGAAGTGGGATTCGAACTTAACAAGTCGATGCGTCAATAACCGTTTCGACGGAAGAAAATAAACTGGCTCCAGTCGTATGGATACTAAAATAAACACACAGATATTAACATAATAGGGGGAACGGGAGGGAATCATTAACAGAAGACAGCTGTAATACTACCAATTTTAGTCTGAAACACATTTCACGCAAATGGAGTAAGACTAAACAGGATAATCTAATGCATCATTTGCTACGGCGTTGTCTGTTGTCGTGTACTCCCGTTTGAGGAACTTAAGCAGGTGGTAAGAATGCCTACAAACCACTGGCGTTCTTGATTATTGATTGTCAGGGAAAGTTAACTGAAACCAGAGAATATAAAAAAGGGGAATTCCAGGCGGTTCCAAAGGATATTTCACTCGGAGGACTCAAGACAACTACATGGTCAAAAATTAATGTCCTTTCTTCTCGGTGGATATAAATAGGACCAAAGGTATTCTCAGACAAAGAAAGATTCCCCTACTTCTGCATAAGCATGCGTCGATTCTTCATGTCAAGTTTAGGGAGGTTAAGTTGGTGATTTTATCGCCCATTACACATCCGTATCTACAAGTAATACATATCCGTGATAAATCTAATCAATCTGAAACACAGGATGCACACTTTTGTTCTTTTGTGGAACGAAAACACTATATTTAGAGGCACTGTCAAAAATAGTGCCCCTTGATGCAATCGTTCGAAGAATATGGAATCGGGCGGTGGTCATAAACTTTTCAAGCTATCTTCGAAAGGTGTATGTGGTGGGTGTGAAGTGATTACGGATACCTCGGCAGTGCGGAAGCTAGTAGTGGCGCTACAACCAAATAGGCATATACATATAGTCAGTCGCCTAGGGATGTTGATCGAGTTCAATGGCAATCTGAAGGGTAACACAGCCAGTTTCCATGTCACCTGACAGTCTTGTATGTGTAACATTCTCTGTGGTAGGAGTGTGAGGGCAATAAGGCGTTTCATCCAAAAAACCGGCATTTCCACATTTATGGACACAGTAATGCTCCTCTCTTTCTTGGGGTTTCAAACGCAATCACTTCGTGCAGGGACATCGATAATCCCTGTGCCCCAGGTTATGCTAGTTTCCCAACCACATCGACCGTCGCGAGTTGCAATTAGCCAGGTCACCCTACCTGCTACGTAAAGTAGGACAGGTAAACTGATACAAGTCATTGCCGGCGCCTCCCTTCTTTCTCTCACCTATTCGCTCTTCTCTTCCTGCTCATCGCGTTGCTTGACACATATCCGTAGGCCCATTCTTAGAGACTGAGAGATCCGTTCGATGCCCATTGCCATTAGCTGCAATACCTGCAGTTGACTTGACCTCCACAGCCCCAGACGCTTCGAATTCAACTTCCAAAACCCGACGCTTAGTTAATCTGACATCGTCTAACGTTTGCACACTGAAGCAAGCTGAATTACAATGATTCTTGCAGATACGCTGAACTCGCTCTCCATTGATCTGTGCTAGCTGTCTGAAACAAGGAATCAAGACGGCGGTGAACTGCTTCCAGTTTCCACTCTCTTCCGATTGCACACTTTCGGTGATCCAGAAGCCGCTGTGGCTGGTTCTGCAGGGGTTGGTGTTGTTCTGAACCACCGAGCTGAAGGGTCTCTGGTGCATTGGTTGCCTGCCGATAGTCGACGCTGTAGTGCTTGTTTGACAATCTGTGAGAGTACCCCACAAAACGGGCCGATAACTGTTGCCTGTTCATCGTATCTGCTTGCACCCCAACAGACTAGAGCTCTGATAAAGTCAAAAACAGCTTCTACGAAACATTGAGCGCCTTATTGCGACCGATCAAGAGCTCAGATATTGTTGTATTTGTCTGGGAAGTGAATATACAAGTAGGTAGAGTTAGTACTTCCGAGGCTCAATTAAGTAGTCATCTTCGAATGGGATTGAGATGCACGGACAATGCCAAACGGTTGCTGCAGTTGTGTACTGACTACAAACTAGCTCTGTGCAGTACCAATTTCTGAAATAACCGAAGCCGCTTGGCCATACGGCGCGCTTCGCACGCGAGCCAACATTCAATACAGATGGACCACATTGACATTAACTACATGTGGCATGGGTCAATTACTAATTGTTGCTCGTTCTGGAACACCATGTGGATTTGAATCACATTCTTGTTGCTGCTTCTCGCTGAGGTATTAACAGGCGCGCAAGATGCCCACAGCTCAACTGGCCATTGAGAAGCTCGCGGACCCTGATGTAAAACAAGTCTACCAGGAACACCCACCGAACTCCTTTTGGACAAGACGAACTCTGATGCTGACCCTTACTGGAAGATGTTGTCCGCAACCCCAGATGTTTGGCGACCGCTTGTGGAATGGCGCAGCCGACTAGATCCAAGCACTGGATCCCGAGTAACGTTCTTAAACTGCTCGAAAGTCGGACACACATTCCTCCTGGTCGGGAGTACAATACCGCTAGACGAAGTGTCAGGCTTCAGGTGAAAAAGAGCAACTGCGCGGATCAAGAAACTTGGTGGATCCAGAAAGCTGAGGAGATGGAAGAGGAGAAGCCTCGGAATGTGCGTAAACTGTTTTGGCTGATATGAGCGAAGGGACCAGAGTAGCCCCCGGTGAGGCTTCCTTGTCTGTGAAAAAGAACAGCGCCTGAAACATTGGACTGGACACTTTCAACGACAATCCAACTGGCCACCTGCAATTGCTCAGCCAGATTAACGACCCGCAGCACAGCTTTGGACGGTGCATTTAGGACCCCCGACAGCTTCGGAAATAAGCAACGGATTTGTCTCTCGAGAGTTACTGAACTTCAAGTCCTGACGAACTAACACATTCTCTATTCAGAGACAGGTGCAATCCTCAGTCAATACATGTTTAACTTGTCTCTATCTAGGAGAAAGAGACCGTGCCAACTAAATGGGTTGAGGCGATGGTGGTTCTCATTTTCCAAAAGAGTACTCGCAGTGAGTGAGGCAATCACAGAGGAATTAGTTTGACTCGCGTTGTAAGCAGACTCTTTACGTCGCTCATCTTACTTCGTCTTACAAAGGTGCGTGAAGAGTAAACCCAAGAAGGGGAAGCAGGTTTCTGACCTGGAAGGGGTTCTGTGGGCTACGTTTTCACACCGTGTCAAGTGTTAGAGCAGTGGCATGCGTAAAGACGCCCTACAATCTTGGTGTTCTCTGACTTTAAGGATGCGTTCGACCGGTTACGTCTTTTCAACAGGGTCGCGCAACAGGGTATGCCAAAGAAGTTCGTGAATATTATGCGCTGCTTGTATTCACATAATTGTGAGCGTGAGACAGTGTATCGAGAGTTTCCCGAAAGCGATGGTGTCCGACAAGAATTTGCACACTTCATCTTCGTTTAAGTTCGCCACTGATGAGTGCATGAGGCGAACACTGAAAGGTCCCCAAAACCCCGGTGTCCGGATTTGTCCGAGCGACAGCCTTGTCGACCTGGAGTATGTAGACAAAATTATGTTCATTTTTGAAGGGCAGAAACCGCAGGCTTCATTTAAGAAGCTAACGAAGGTCATCCAGTAATCAGCACGGGCTTCGCGCCCACAATGTCCACATTCATGCTATTGGCCTACATACCTCTCAGAATTCAAAGAGTAACGTTGGAGGCTGCAGAACATTATACGTACTTCGGAAGTTGCTTTAGCTCTGATGGCAGTGTGACAGACAAAGTGAACGCACGAAACTCGAAGGCCATAATTGCGTTTGCCAATTTGCACCAACGGTGGCACCAAAAAGCCATTTCACTAGGACGCACGTTTAAGACTACAGTGCGGGCTGCACTGTTGGCTTAACCACATCAGGTGGATGATCATTGAGCACCGGTGCCTTAGAAGTACAGTCGGTTGGAACAAAAGAATTCGCAATGAGGTGATCAGGAGAAGGGTTTTTGGTGAAGGAGAAGGTACTTCACTCAGAAAATGCGCCCAGCACTAAAAGCTGAAGTGGTTGGGCCATGCCGAGACGAGCGCTGTTTTTCGTGCCTGATTCGGAGCGGCGGAAAACTGGAGGCGGACGGAATTGTACATGGCAGAAGAAGGTGCAGGATGTTACGAAAACTCTAGGTGCCACTGGTACTGTTCGCCTTCCGGGATCGGGTCCATGTGACCCTTCCTGTGCATGGCTGGAGACAGTGGAAGATATGGCGGCTAACCTATGCCAGTGGCGTTCAAATCGTCAGTTTATCTGTTTCCCTCAGAAAACGGCATATAAGAGTTCAGCTTGGTCATTTAGCTCAAACTCCTTGGAACAACCTAAGTAATTTCGCACCTTACGTTCCGTGTATCAGATGGGTCTGGTGGAACACCTAAGGTGTAGGAGTTGCACTAAACTCCATAAATGAAAGTGCTTTGTTGAAGTTGATTGCGATGAATAGTCACCTTATTGCAGTTCCGTTGACCGGGACATTTGAAAGCAATGCAAATTCAGACAGTAACCGTGTCAGCATATGCTCCAACAGATGACAGCCCCGAGTTTGAGAAACAAGCAACCAAACAGCAATGGCAATGCAGTCTCGGTGAACTGAAAGGATGATAACTGTGAAAGGTTGCGTTGTGTATATGAGGCTGGCGATCGTGCTCAGGGTAAGTTTCATGAAGTGGCTCCAAAGCAAATTGCATCAACGTTTGGTTGTAGATCAAGTGGTTGTTAATCTGTTCGCTGAGTTGGGAATTCGCCTGCAGGGGTTTCGTCACCAATCGTGGGAACATCAGCAGTGCGCGCTCAATCGTGCGCTCATTGTTTGGGTGACTGGGCAACATCTATCCAAGTGGACATAGATGTCACTGTAGGCGGGAGGTTTTCCACCCTAAGCGTTAACTCCATACATTCCTATTTCGGTACAGCAGCGTGTCGTGTCCACTGAATTATTGCGACTGCACAATATGAAAGGTCATTTACATTATTACTCGCTTACATTTCCGTAACGATGAGACCAGATGAAGTCACAAGTGTTGTCTTTACGGATATTCATTTGAATGTAACTGACCACTGCGTACCTGTGGGACTTGTTAGCAACATTAGGTGTAAATGAGCTTTGCATTCCGAAAGTTATGTTTTCCTTATTGACAGGCTTTTTCTACTGGGCACCGTAGGTGTTCTGGCGTGAACAGTTCAGCATAATGCTCCAAAAGGATCTTTCCCCACAGACTTCCATTGTTGCCAAGGAACCAAATCAAATCTAACCGTAAGGAATCGCTAATTTGCGCAGTACAGCCGACAGAGGTAGAAATACTTGTTTGTTAATATTTGATCAATAAAACGATGAAAATTTGTTGACATTTAAACGTCATTTGGAGAAATCGAACTGAAACTCACGTGAGCATAATAAAAATAAACCGTACTGTTAACTATTTGAATATTGCAAGAACTGGAACGAATGCACGGTATTCTTGTGATCAATTGTTCAAGGTAACGTGATATAATGAGGTCTGGAGAACCATTCATCAGAAGGTAGATAGCTGGACAGTAGGGGAGAAACACAAGATCCAGACCAAATGCTTTTTGTAGAAAACGTCAATACTTAAAGTGAAATTGTGCATTCAACTTACGGATGAGTTCCGCAATGGCACGCTGAGTTCGTCGTTCCAGCTTTTGTAACTTTTTATCAACGCCGCGTTTGAGATCCCAGTCGGGTTTGCGAGGAGCGAGGCTCATCAAATTCTGCGTGATGAAATGATCGGACACGCGCGGGTCGGATACACGATGACGAACGGTCGAAGAAGGAAAAAGTTACATTCAATGAGTTAGGAATCGCTCGTAACCGATCGAGAAGTCATCGTTTCAGAAAAGTTAATCAAACACTGTACATATGTCAAGTGAAGCTAATTTTCCAAATGGGAAAACATGGCGGTTTCCCATAGTAGTGGGGAGAAAAACAAGTGAACGAAAAGACCAATAATACTGGGAAAAAGAGGCCTGCCAACATCAGTAAACGAAAAACTGCACGGTTGGATACTGTTCAGTAAACAACCAACGGTAGCACTCTAATTACACAACAGAAAACTCACAATAAACCAGCACCTATTAACGGCTCTCGTTGCAACTAGATACAGCCACTTAGCTTCCAATATGGCGGACAGGGATTTATCGTTTGCGATGTTCAACCTAAAGAGGAGAGCCTAGGGTCTGCTTCCAGTTGGTCTTCAAACTTCGGTAGCGCTCAATCAGCGAAAATCAGCGCACGACCATATCATACTGCGGTCCTACTGGGAATCTGGCTACGGCGATCGCTGTCGATACCAGCTGACTTTTAATAATGCCAGCTGATCGGGTGAAAACTGGGATCGTGTATAGGCCTGCATGGTATACCGAGCTGATTTAGTGGTGATGATTCTGTCCGCGGTTATCGGACTGAACGGTACCACAAGTCAAATTGCTTATGCGTATGACTGAAGTTTAAAACTATGGAAATGTAATGAAAACCGATTTTATCGTTACTTCACAGAATAATCGCAAGCATAGTGCACCTGTGCGAGTATAAAAAATTGATTAAAACCCTATGCAATTGGCAGAAGTAGTAAGTCAAAAAGGCAGAGAAATCCGTACTCGTTCGAGAAGTCAGGATTCACTGGTTCTCTGTCAGGAAGGAACAGCTGTGCCGTGCAATTCGAATTCTATGCACTAGACCGGCAGCAGGACGTCTGGCGTCGTGGAAGCAAAGAATTCAAATGAAAAAACATAGCAGAACTGCCTTAAGAAATTAGAAGCCAGGTATGAATAGCGTAGTACACAGAAGTCGGGTAGATAGGATCCACCAGAGTGAGCACCCCGACAAGTTGTCCGATAGCCAACTACTGACAGCTGGCCATCTTGTGACCGGTAGAGCATGACTCGATGCAACTTCCAGGAGAGAAGCTGGTGGAGCACGTGCAATGGAACCGCTTGTAAGTGGCACTTTGATAGCCAAGCGAACAGGTTCCCCATTTTAATGCTTGCGAAACAACACGCGAAACCAGACAACAGGCGTTTGTCATTAATCAATACTTCCTATTTTTCCAATGAGGTCTTGACGTCACAGCGCGAAATTCGCCGTGTTCAGTGCAGTGTCCCAGCGCTGAGACTACCAGAGTGGACGAGGCACAATTAAATTCACCGGAGGGGGGGGATAGTATCTCCGAATCTGGTAACCAGACTCATTATCAACAACAAAGAACCAAGAGCACATAATGACGCTTAATCGTCAGAACAGAGAGGAAATAATGCGCGGGGATGGGAAGAAAGGGTAGGAACTTGGTGCAAGAAGACCTTGTAGGTCCAAAAAAGGAATCTGCTAGGGAAACCGAGAAAACACTAAGCAGTAAAAAAAGCGCCATTCGCAGGATTGAGCAAGCATCTTCCGTGAACAGCACCTAACATGAGCCCAGAGCACACCGACAAACAAGCCTTAGCTTGACAGTCCGAGAGCACGCTTGCTATGGAGACCGATTATGTGCTACGTCCTGTAGGGCTTCCAGCTAAGGCACGAACACCTTAGAGCACAAATTTTACCTATAGGCATTGTTGTTTCACCTTGCCATCTCAAGATACGTTTGATGATCAACAAAAGTAAGTCGGGGTCATTGCCACAAAAGCAGAATGAAACTCACAACCTCCTCCATAATGACTGGAGCATTTGCCGCTTCCAACTGTGAAGTCACATAGGGAGTCACTGGAAAAGGATCAGATGGACATGTGGGATGGATGAGGACCGAGCTTACATTGCGGAGTAAACGAGAGAAAAATAGCACACGAAGAAAATAAACTAGATTAAGTCATAGGACGGAAGATAATGGTCACTAAGGATTAAGGCATTTCACTGCATACCGAATAACCTACACTGGGGAAAACAAACATCAGGTATAAACAATAGGTAGTGGGGAAACAGACTGAAGGAGAAATATCAAAAACAAAAAACTGATATCTTAAAGGGATAGCACGCAAAAATAAAAGAAGTGATAAGCAAACCGCTCATTGCTGCACAGTATGAAGCAGCACTCGGAAACATAAAACGTGGTCTACGCTTTGAGTTGGCCCACAGTGCGAAGGCGCGAACGTGGTGATTTGTCCACACCAAGTTTCCCCAAATTGGCTTTCTTGTTTTTATTCAGTTAGAAGCAGCGACTGGCTGTATAAAATTCTTAAGCGTCTGCTCGAAACCATGAATTAAACTAAATGACTCCATTTCTACTATATACCGGAGTGGTTGCTTGTTCACCCGTTTCTTGGTAAAAAATTTGCTACACTATGGCCGAATGCGAACTGGGCGGCTTATCTTTAGCGAGTGGGTTTTTTTGCCATATGCTCGTTCGTTACAAAAATTTTGTTGGTTCTCGGTGACCTGCTACAAAAAACAACCATTGTTATTTTGGTGAAATTCTGGTGTGACATGTGAAAGTGAGGTATCCTAAGTTTTCTTTGGAAAGGTGGAGACGGGCCACTGAGGGCTCATTTTGACTGCCTAAACAATTACTACATTGTTTCAGCTTCAACAACCGAGTAGGGGGAAATAACCAACGAAATTGACATAAAATTCTCTCAATCCAAGAAAACCGAGAAGTCGACAGGATAGGAGTTCGGACAAAATTATAACACAAGTTGGCTTAGAAGCGAGCTGGATTGAAGAGGAAAATCTATCAAAGCAAAACGCTCAACGTCCGAAAACTGAAGTGGGGTGCATAGAAGGGAGTAATTGCATTAAATATTGAGGGAGGGCGAACATAGGCATGAGGCGCATCAAACACCAAGTGAGAGGAAAACATAGTCTAGTTGACAAATGGCGCCGCCATTTGCATTCTTGTGGAAGAGAGACCACCACATGGGATCTTGGGTGGACATCGGAAAACAACTGATTCACCGGCGTCAGGTAAAACAGGTGTGCCGATAAGAACGGTGTGATTCAATCCATTTCAGAGAGTCGGTCATGTGTTAGGAAGCACGTTTCGATCGGCCCAGTGCGTAAATCACGAGCCAGCGAAGTGTTTTAGGAACCGCATGCATAACGATGCTACTATGTTATTCAAGCGAACCACATTCCTCCGGCAGATTTTAAGATGAACTTTGAGTAAATGTCACCTTCAGGCCTGAGTAATTTTCCCACATGTGGGTTCCAGTAAAACTCGCCCTGTATTCACCAAACACTGACTGAAACAACATGAAAGGATTATCTTTTTACAAGAAGCTCAGTCCGCCCGAACTCACGAGATCCTCTCATAAGAGGGTGGAAAACATCGTTTCAGAGAGGTTTGGTAAACAATCGGTGGAAAACAATTTACAGCCACCCGGAAATAAAAAAACAACCGTGTTAAGTGATCGGAAGTTTTAGCCTTGACCCAATTTCATTCGAAATGGACCGAGTTCTACTCATTTAGAATGAAGAACATGGTAAGTGAACGACACTTTGTGGCTGAATTCAGATCACAGAATTTATTCAATCTGAGCCATGGTAAAAGTGACTTCAATTTTGGTTGTTCCAATGAACTTGTGCCGGTGTACTTTGGTGGGTAAAAACAAATTTCACAGCAAAATTGTGACCGGATACCGAAAAGCTCAGCCTCATGGATGGGAGCTCACGACCTCGTAATGATCAAGTGCGGGCGAAAACCGATGACTGGTTATGTGAAGCAATCAGACTATTCAGCCGTAGTCCCCGTAGGTCAAAGCGGGGATCATCCAGCTAGGACCATCTGAAATATTCGTCACTCTCTGCTAGTTGCCTGACCTCAAAGCGACAACCATCGACTGGAGACCAGTACCAAGGCGGCTGGAAACCGGGACCATGATCGATCTCACAAACCATTACTTACTGTCAGTTATCTGCCCCATGCCCTGTTACTTTCAGTAACGCGCTGGTTACACGAAACAGACAACGAAACTCACAGATACCATCCAAACACCGGCGCTAGCTGACACTTCCCCATCGTGATTGCCGAACTCAGTAGTCCAAATAATCAGTCATGTTCACGTAAGATTAAAAAATAACGCTATTTACAAGAACACTCGGCAGGTGAAATGAAGTTCGAAATGGGGACCGGGTAGGTTTGTTGCTAAGATCCGTTAGACCTACAATCAACAGGCGGGGCTGCAGGAAGTTCGCCAGATTTTAGATCACCCGACTGAGGTTTGTAGTTTCTGAAGACCGGTTTTGGTAACTCGGATTCAGCGTCTTCATCCCCAGTGTCACCTAGTTTCTTGAATTTGCGTTTTCGGAGCTCGAGCAAACGCTGCTTTCGTTGCAAAGCCTCCTCCCGCAAACGCCCAACGGATTTCTCTGTCTCCTCAACTGGACTTTCCTCGGTCTGAGAATCGTCAGAATCTGCAGTTTCCAGATCCACTGTGGTCATTCGAGAGATTGCTGAGAAAGGAAGAATACGGCAGAATTAGCGAATAGCAAACATTGATGGGGTCACACTATTTCACTGTTCTCCGCCGGCATACTGGACGCAAACATGGGGAACATGAATCTGTAATAAAGCAGGCCCCGACAGCCAATATGTAATGGTCATTTTGGGGAAAAAGATCCAGTGGACCAGAAAAGCTCCAAAGCAGGACGGGTTAGGAAAGGTCGGCCCTAATCACTGGACACTCCGATCGCCCAACGGTTGACCGTGACCGCCGGCGAATTATTTACTACGGTCGAAATACCCTTAAAATCAGAGTCCAGTGCTCCTTAAAAGACATCTGCTGCGCACAGCCGCATCAGGAGTGAGACAGTAATGCCTTACTCCCTGTGCCGAGCAGGTCAGACTATTTAGTCATTGGCTCTGGGTAGAGTCCCCAAAGAAAACTGTACTGTCCGTTGCCTCGCGGAGATGTCCCTATTCAACCCATTCCCACCACACAAGCAAACGTTTCTGGGTCATTTAACTGTCAGTTACCTGACCGAGTGGCCTTCTGCACTCCGCTGCCTATTACCAATAAACAAAATAACATCTTTCTAAATCCACGAGATCTTTTCTATATAGGAGCTTTTAACGTCCATACTCTACGTCAAATTGGCAAATAGGCAATGCTCACTGAAACCTTATACTCCCTTAAAATTGATGTATGTTGTGTCTCCCAAACATTTTTACAAGACCAAAGCGTGGTTATACATCTCAAAACGCCAAGGACGAACTCAGTTCTTTCACATTTCTCCCCCCGTGTCCGGTGATCCAGAAGCGATGACTCCTGGAATGTATGGCGTGGGAGTTGCACTCATCCCCAGAGCTAAACGCGCTTTGCTGGATTGGATCCCAGTGAATAGTCGCCTTTGCGCCGTCCAGCAATCCAGCTCAAGGTCTCTCAATATAAAATCGGCGCCTGTTTGTAGTGCCGGCTTATACCCCAACAAAGTACATTCTGATCCTGAGGACATCTTCTATCGAGAGTTATCCAGGCTCATTCGTCAAGCAAGAAGCACTGACATGGTGATGCCTGTGGGCTATATGAATGCCCAAATTGGTCGTCTGAGCTCCTTCGAATCACATTCAGGCGGTCGATTCGCAGTAGATGCACGTGGCACAGATAACGGACTCTTCCAGTTGCGTGTTGCTCATGAACTGATTCTGGCCAGTAAGCGCTTTCAGCATAAAAGTTCGCATCGCGTAACCTGGCGGCCACCAACTGAAAATCAACCATGGACCAAGCTGCACTACAACCATCAGCCGCAGGTGGAGAGCTACAGTTCAAAACTGCACACAACTTGATTCCGATCATGCCATGGTTCGTGCACGCCTGACAGTTCGCTTCCCCTCAGGCCCACACAAGTCAGCAAGAAACGTGCCAATTTTTGAAGAACTACCGGAGCTCAGTGCTGTCTACCCCACTTCTCCGATTCGATCGACCACAAGACCACTGGATGTCGTCGAGGTCGCTATCCATGATTGGTGCCAGAAAATCTATACCCGCAGGCCACGAGTACGACGGTGCACGCAAGTCCCTGGCACGCCAAATCCTGAAGAGGCTAATGAAAGACCAAGAGTTCTGGTGGATAACGAAAGCTCGTGAGATCGAGAAGGCTTTTGCTACCGGGAACAACCGTGCCCTACATCAACTGATACGATCGACTGGTATTAGGAGAGCAACGGTTAGTGAAGCGATAAATGAAAAAGACGGCTCATTTATTCACTCGCAAAAACGTTGGTTGGAAAGACGGGCCGAAAACTTTGAAGAACAGTTTAGCTGCCCTCCTACAACACAGCCCGTGGAGATAGTGCATACAGGCGAATGGAATGTCAACCTTAAGAGGCAACAAAGTACGAAATATCCGTACTAAAATGTGAGAAGGCACCAGGACCGGACGGTCTCTATCCAGCCCTCTTCAAAGAAGGGGAAGAATCCCTGGTGATCTATCTGACAAAGCTTATTGGTGCGATATGGAACGAGCAGAAAGTGCCTACAGAATGGGGCATGTCGATAGTTATCCATATCTTCAAAAAGGGTAAGCGGACGCTGTGTGAAAACCACCGCGGCATCAGCCTGGTAGCTGTGGCATCGAAGGTGCTCTCTGGTCTTATCCTTCAACGGTTGACCGAACACATGAAGAGACATTCGTGAAGTCCAAGTCGAGTTCAGAGGTGCAAGAGGATGCATCGATCAAATCTTCACCCTCCGAAAGATTATGGAACAGCGACACTGCTTCCAGCAACCAACAACGCTTGTGTTTCTTGATGTGGACGCTGCCTCTGACTCTGTGGACTGTCAGGCACTATGGCAGTGCCTACAGAGCAAAACTGTCTTCCATAAATTCTCGACCCTCTTTGAGGCGCTGTAGGCTAGCTTTTGCGGACGTGTGAAGGTATACGGGAAACTCTCACCTCAGTTCATCACATCAAGTGGTGTCAGGCAGGGGTGTCCTCTTTCACCTTTCCCCTTCAACTTCTTCATTGATACGATCATGGAAAACTCACTAGCAGTCTCTAATGCCTGTGGGGTCGAGGTGCTCCCGGGATGTCCACTCACAGATGTCGAGTGCGCAAATGACATAGCTCTTCTTGGATCTGACCCCATGGTAATGCAAACAATATTGCATAATCTAAATAGTTCCGCCTCACGGTTTGGCATGTACTTCACACCCACAAAGTGTAAATTACTAGTGCAAGACTTAGTGGGCTCGTACCCTAACCTCATGCTTCCGAATGAGCCGATTGAGGTAGTAGACAAGTTTGTCTACCTGGGTAGCAGTGTCAGTCCCGGTGGTCTCGCGAAAGATGATATTTCCATTTGGATTGGGAAGTCCAGAGCAGCTTTCGTGAACCTCATCACCCGTGGCGTAGGCGTGACATCAGCTTATCCGTCAAGCGTCGAGTTTACAATGCTGCTTTGCCCTCCAAATCATTATATGGATCAGAAACCTGGCCACCGCGCGCCGAGGTCAACAGATTTTCAGTTTGACCATCGATGTGTTCTGAGCCCGAGCATGGTTGGAACACCGGATCAGTAATCCTGAAGTATGTCGAATGGTTTTCGAAAGAAATAACTCACCGCGATCACACTGCATAGGTTGCGCTGGCTTGGTCACGTGTATGCCATCCGAATGAATTCCTCGAAGGGTTCTTATCGCACGACCACGTGAAGGGTGGAAACTGGCAAGGGGTGGTCAAAAAATGACTTGGCAGCAAAGTATGAAGGCTGTTACCAGTAAACTCAGCTGCGCTGGTCATTGTCGTTTCCCTGGATGGGGAACCTCAGACGGGACACAACGGTTAGAGCCATTGTCAGACATGGCCCAGTCGCGCCCTCAATGGCGCTCATGCATCTAAGCTATTGCCCTCAATGCACAGCTCCCCACGTAAAAGTTCACTGACAACCAGGTATTTACGCATCAATTATATCAGCTCCCGCCTCCAATGCGCAGCGACCTACCCCACTTCCCCAAATAACCGGCTGACGAAACTGTGCTAGTTATAACCATTGCATGACAAGTACGCGGTCCTTACAGCTGATAATGACGATGATGATGAAAGACACCAGCAGTAATGGTTATGGTATCATGGCATTTAAAGATAGTGAACGGATTTGCGTAGCTGGGTAGTTGCATTAGGTTGGAAGTCAACCTTGCTGACGAAGCGAATCGTCAAAGCCCCTTTTCCTTAGGCTCCTTTAGGATTGGTGTGACAGTGACTCGACAATAAAACTCGATGTGGTCCGGAATCAGTGGTTCAGTGTTCCAATCGGGTGTGGACGTTTTGTCAGAGAAACAGAGTGAACAGGTACCATACTGCACCGTTCACCGAAATCAAAGCAACATAGCTGGTTGCTAGGGGATAATATAGTGAGTTGCAGCTGTATATACCGCAAAAGTGACACTAACGGGTGATTGCTCTGTCGTCATAAAAGCTTGGAAATGGATACTTTTGAGAAAAATCCTGACTCCAACCACCTCGGCTAGAAATATATAAGATAAATCCGGATTTTTTGGTTGTCTTGCGGTTAAAAATGGGCTGTTCAATAAACGACAGAAGTTGAAAAAGATCGCTCCAAATTTTCACCAGTGGCGAGGAGTCACCACGTGTACAATAAAGTGGCATGAGATAGTGGTCCGCGCGAATGAGTCCCCAGATTTAAGAGCATTCCCAAACCCAGAAATGTGGTGACCATGAAACGAACGGAGAATATCGCAGATTTGGGAGTGAATAGTCAACGACAAAAAGAAATGAATGCCTGTTCTAAACAGTGTATTTGAAGAGATTTGTGCAAAATATGATGAGATTGTGGGAGTAAACCAGTGCGCAAGACGAAAATACAAACGCGCTACCGGACTGTCTCTGATAAATATGTACACTGGCGAAGAATATCTGGGGAACCGCCTAAGTCAACAAAGAAAGTAGGCAACGTCAGTTGAGACAAAAAAGACACAATTCAATTTAAGCTGATGGGCTCAAAATGTTGGTCAAAAGATAGTAAACGGAAAATAGGCTGCAGAAATTGGAAGTAAAGTAGCAACCGGTTCGAGGGCGCACACGATTAGCCTTAATACTAAAATGCGAACTATCTTGTTTAAAACTATGGCTCGATTAGAAAAGCCAACAAGAGATTGCACGATTGCAAGACGATGGAAAATAAATGACACACAGGGAAATGTGTACAAGTGCCCTAATCACAGTCGTTTGCTGTGAGGGACGGACGCGTCACAGGAAACAGACGAGATAAAGAGCCGTTGGAAGTTCCTTCCTGAATGTCCCGGCATTTAGGGTTATGGAGGTAATCGTAACTGGTCGTCAGAGGAACGGACGTGGACGGAACGGGAAATGAGATCAAAGAGCTTGCGCCTACTCTGTTGGAAGTGCGCACAACGGATACTGGTTGCACAGGTCGGAAAGTCAGGCCCGAGAGAGAAGTAGGGCAATGTGACAAGATATTAGATGATTTCGGCACCCCCTGTCCGTATAGCTGGGAACCGGACCAAGGCTGCGAAGACAACGTGGCAAGTCGCTCAGCGACGCAACCTGCAGACAAACGAGCCTCAGCATCTTGGTCCCAACATTCCTCAGTCGTTTCCCACAAGGTGCACATCAACTACAAAGAGAAATAGGGAAGCATACGAGGAAGACAGTAGTAGAGGAGTTCTTCGACAAGGTTGTTCAAGACTTGTGACAAGAAGGAAAATGTGAGATGAGTCGGCTACTCTTCGTTCCACTAAGAAAAGTATCATGAGCAAGATTTAGTTTTACGACTGCTCAGCTGTAACGCCCTTTCAGTGTCTACCTTCCATGCCACCCGAAGGGAGCACGAAGGCGGATATACTTCTCGGTTTCCCTACACAGGAGCAGTCGAGATGAAGAGGTTGGGTTCGAATCAGGTACTTTCAGGTCAGTAAATTCACTCATTAACCACTAAGCCATCTTCAGCTAGTTTTACTCGGTGTCTATTCTTCATTGAGCATGTGGCGTGCACCGGATGGGAGGATCAATTATTGAAGATTCCAGTTCAAAGCAAAAGGGACCAAAATACCGTTCGTACTTAAGCCTGGGTGCACACTGCGGACTCTCGGAAGGAATCCAACGCGGAAGGTTGGAGCATTGAGTCACATAAGGCTGGGTGGTGGAGCCCAGCCAAATGACTACCTTGTAGAACCCTACAACCTGTTTGAGGTGGTCAAGGAAGGATTTACATAGCTGCCATGAAGGCCGTATGAGCGACCGCATAGGCTTTGTGTATCCAAAGGAGTCTTACGTTAGCCAATGCATAGAATGACCGTTTAGATTGGACATATCAGCTTAGAATCAATCAAGAAGCTGCATTTAACTACTTATCTAGAAGTGAAAAGGACAGGCTAAAGTTAGTGTAAATGGAACACCCAATTTTTTGTCTACTTGATATCCGGCATACAGTTAAGTGTAGACCTGCTATGGAACGGGACTACCAATCGAAGGATGGGGTCGATAGGGCATCAACTGTTATGAAACTGACCGAACGGTTGGTAGTTTGAACCAGCTCCTGACGTTTCGGTTTTTCCTGTTCGGGTTGAAGAAACCTTAAGCAGTTCAGTCCTTTTGTTTGCTTTCGCGTTACAGGACGGCTACGCATCGAAGGGGTGTAAAAACTGGAAGATTGGATTGGATTTTATGACCGTGGCCGGTGATCAAACCCAAAACCTACTGCAACAAACTAAACTGGTTTTATTACATGTTTCGGTTTCAGCTGACAAAACGTGTATGCGCGACTGTCAGCTCAGGATACCACAACCAATTATTCCCAGGTACGATGTGAACGGGCAACTCACAAGGATACCACGAACAGGGCTAAATCTAATACTAGGTGAACATGTGAGCAAACTACTGATGACGGTTTCTCATCACAGGTCAAACACTCCGTCGTTCGGTAAGCGGCCGCGCCCATGAAGGTTTTTGGATATCATCATATTACGCTCGGACTACTCTGCGTTTATTTCAGGCTCACAAACAGGCAGAAGCTCGAGTACCACATGTGAAATATCAAGCTAGTGCATCCAACTAAATGCAGTAAACGACCCGGAGAATTTGTTTCTTCCCAATATCCAGTACCTTTACACCATAAACATCCAGTTTGCCAGAAAGTGTGCGACTAGAAGCAAAGGCAATACTGCCAGTTCTGAGCGAACGTACTGTCGTACGATACACGCTGGTGGTGAGTGACAAGAAGTTACGCACCCATCACCACTGATCATGAAAGAGAATAAGTGTTCCCTTGACCTTCACCCATTTAATTTGTTAGCTACAAGGCTATTGAACATAACAGCTGTTGAACAAAATTAATTAGTCGATGAACGTCTAAGAGAATACGGACCCGAGATATACTGTTGAATTCTCACATTCTATGCGGTACATGAAGATTAGAATACACATGTCGACGGGTTTACACACTTGGTGTGTCTTAGCCCTAGAAGACAAAACCATCACAAACACGTGTTCAGTCCTGTGACCTAGTTCTTCGTTACAGAACTTCGTCAGGACTCCATGACTGAAGCCCGAATCCTTCAGTCTAACAGGGGTGAGACAGGTAACCATGTAGGCAGATATAGCGGCAGGCAGTAAAGCTGATTATTACCATCAGTAACGCTTACAAGACTATGAGACCAATTCGGATTGAACTTGGGACGCTGTTTCTCCTGAGCAACGAAACGCTGAAGCTCTTCAATGGTAGGTGCAGGTCCGAGCTCCAATTCGAATGGGGCACGATAGGCGTCTGCGACTTCGATTGGAGCCTCCAGTGAGCCATAGCATCGTGACATCAGCTCCCAAAAGACCAGTCCCATGGCATACACATCTATTCGTAAGTAAGCGTCACGTGAAAATTGAATTGCACCATCTAAAACCTCAGGAGCCATGTATCGCCGGGTACCAAGCTGTTGAGGAAAATTAAGTTAAGAGATAATAAAATAAGGGAACTGAATGCGCTTTAGAAAGACGGGACAAAGCTTTGTATCTATGACTCACTCGCATGCTCAGTTTGTACAGGTGAGAGGATCAAACATGAGTCTCAAAATGACCTCTGGTTTACGATGTTCAACTATCGTTTGGCAGCAATAAATGAAGCTTGCTCGAACATCCCAATCATTTTAACGAAGCGTGCAGATTAGTTGGAAACACAGTAGAGTCACACAAGGATATTAAAGTCAAGCTAAAAATTGACTAAAACCGAGAACTAGGTCTATCCCCTGAATCTGGGCAGAACCGGTAGTAAGCTCCTTAGATGCCTCAATCAACCTCATTGGTAGTACCATCTATGAAGGGCTAATAGCCAGTTTTTATGGACCCAAATTGGTGAAATTCACTGAACTAGAAAAAAACATGAAAAACAGCCGTAGTTCGCTTCGGAAGCAAACATCGAGGGTTCATCTCAGCAACATAGTGGACTGATAAGATGAGTAAGTTGAATAAAAGCTTTATGGTTTTAGTCTTCGAACTTTTGGGGCTTTCATTCATAACCCTTTGCTTAGATCCACACATGAAAGATAACAACATTTAAAATACAACTGTTTATGTGTGCCGTTCTGTATTGTTTTAGAACTTCGAGCACGCTGAAAAAATTACCACTACTTATATCGAATGACGATATCAATGATGATATCAATCCTAGCAGTTATAGTGCCACAATATCGAGTGGTTGAAAGGTCGTGTGATAAGGCTGTGAGCACGGCTTCGAAAATCACAAATACGCTGGGCAAGTGACAGGTTTAAACTAAAACGAAGTCGGTCGAACAAATTAGATTGGAGAAAAAAACCACATACTGAGGGAGTGGAAGTTCCGACGATGAAAACTCACGACTCAAATTGTGGTTACTGGGAGAAAACGACTTAATGGTCGAGTGAAGTGAGTAAAGCCCGAAAAAGCAGACCAAATGACAGCTAACCTGCGGATGCGCATCAGACGGAAAGTGACCAGGCTCAAATCGAATAGCCAGACCGAAATCCGCTATGCAAGCAGACATGTCGCTTTTGAGAAGCACGTTTCGTGAATTCAGATCGCGATGTGCTATACTCGGCTTCGTCGGTTCCATCAAAACGGTATTTCCACCTACGCTGGTGATTTCTGAGTGCAAATGAGACAGGCCGCGAGCAACACCAACAGCGATTTGCAACAATTCTTTCCAATGGATTGTGTGGGTTTTCAAGTAGTCGTACAGGCTTCCCAATTGATGATACTCTGTCACAAGCCAGTATTCGACTTCAGGTGGGTCTAAACAATTGTTCATAGTCTGAAAAATATATATATAATGGAAAAAAGTAAATAAATGTGCAAAAGGTTGATATAATGGAACGCCTAGGTGCTAGAGTGTCGATCGGTCACCTATGTGAACAAAAGGTATTCCTAATAACCAGACGAAAAGCGGAAACTGTAAACGAGTTTGTTGCGCCGTTAACACTCACCGTGTGTACTGTGACTCTCTTCAGGTCACGTTTGGATGTGATTAATATTAACCATAATTCTGAATTCAACTTCCCTATATGAAGGCGTTCCAAGAGCAGAGAACTGTACGAACACCAGTCTAATCGGGGCCTACACGGGTCATTCTCAGGAAGAGGATAAAGCATCAATAAACCGAGTGAAGCAGGATACAAGAAAACATATAGCGGGAAACCGTGTCTTCAGTCTTACAACATAAAAAGCTACTAGTAAAGGCAGCTTAGATATGCGTAAAACCAATTAAAATAACTTGGCGGTCACACTTAGATATTTCACAGTAGGAGTTCTGGGAGGGAACACTGAAGATAGCAAGGAATTGGTGATAATCGATGACTGTAACGTGGATCGGAGATGAAAGAAAGGACAAAGCTTTTGTATTTCGATACACTGGACGCTGGTGTTCATCTGACCAGCTAACAACCTCATTCAGTACAGTTGGCAACTGCACACGTGCTAAACGCCGCAACCAACCGTACTCGCATTGGATGAGAAAATCAGGGACGGTATGACCTTATGTGCAAGAGAAACGGGGAACTAGCACCTTGAGGGGAACCACCATTATTTGACAGTGGAAAAGTGTAGTCACCACCCACGCCTGTGAATTGTGTGCGGCTGGCGACGTGGTTTTCAAATAGCTGGGCTGCGTTCATGACAAACGAAGGTTCTGTTGGCGCTACGAAAAGCAACGCTGAAGTAACAGCGTCTGCCGTAGAACGAAAATGACGGAATGCAAACCACTGTTCGTCTCGGTTTAATAGGATAATTTTAAATCGATTCAACGACGCTCTTGAAAACGGGTTGAGGACAGGGCTGCAAGCAGTTGGCCCAAACTTTCTAATCATGTTAACATAACCGCTCAACAACTGTCCGGAACTTTTCCAACGAAATGAGTCAGTGAAAATAGCAGCACAACACTTAAACAGGAACCACTTCGCTTGCCTCAAGTTCCAGATACTTCTTCTGAAGTTATGTTATCCGTGACAATACATCCATTAGTGGCAGTGAATGCGATGAGTAGGTTAACCGATTCTAGAAATTCCCGGTTGGGCTTCTCGAGGTCAAAGCTACAGGGACACACTTCTGCTTCAAGGTCTTTCACACGCCAAGGGCCGCACCGATATGGATCCTAAGGCGACGGTTAACTTGTAGTCTGATTGCATGCGCAAGCTTTTATCTCGAAGGTTGGAGAAGAGAACGCTGATAATAGAGGTAGTTTCAACGAGGCAGTATATTTCAAAGCAAAAACTGAGATAGTCGGATGCTTGTAACATGCTGAAAGATCGGGACAATAATAAACAGGAAAAATAGATGATGAAAATCATGCTGCACAGTGAAATGACGTGATTTAATGAACACCCTTTTAGCTTGTGTGAAGATTGCCGTACACTAGACCTATAGCTCTCACTGGAGTACATTATCAAAGACACTCAAAGCAGAGTGATCAGAGGAGGCATGTGGAACGCTCCAGTGAAGATATCGATACGGCTTATAAACAAAGTCCAGCTGGGTCTTCAGCCGTGTGAGGAAATTAACGATATTATCTGATCGCGAGACTCTTTAAGACATACACACCACACAAAGGAAAAATTCACATGAGTAATGATGAGTGCGGAAAGGGCGTAGGCATAAAGAGCTGTGTCTCAAAGCTAAGCAATTAATGAATTCGTAGAATACTTGTATCAGACATGTAAGGGACGATACCACGCACGTTACGATCTCGTCACTTTACTCACAAACGCGAACAGCAGGGGCAAAGCTAAACATATCCGAGTCCTCCAGCTGGAAGTTAGACTGGCTACATCTGACTGCAACGAGCTTTTTTGCTCTTGTATTATTATTATGTGTAGTTATTGTTACCACTATCACATTATTTCCGGGACGTCAGTTCGAATGAGTGTATAGTACTGAAGATCACCACAAGGACCTGAAATTCTTCCGGGTGTTTACTTTAAAGTGCAATTATCCAATCAGCAGTGCTTTCTTATTCCGTCCAGTACGATTGAGAACGGAGCGTTTCCTAAGGCTGCTCGTACTGAAAAGGAATTTTTTCTCCAACAGAGAGGACAAACAAAGATTTAAAATAGATGGAAATGAAGATCGAGAACACAAGTTTGGAAACAAAATAGCAAAATAGCAAAAACAGGGTTTACTTTAAGTGGAATAAGAGATTATTCGTGGTGAATTTGAAAATAAATTCCAAAGTCAGAGAACACAGTTAATCTGAAGAACCAGCCAGTTTACCAGCGAAACATAGCTCACCGCGTCCTTACGGTGTTTGAAGGGATAGAGTTGATTTTGTGAGATGATAAGTTAGGACTATCATTATGGATAGTAACATCAGGGTTGAGGTTGACCTTTCACGTCCGCAGAAACATAGAAATCCTATCCTAAATAGCGAAAAATGAGGATAAAACTGAATGGATTGGTATAATATTGGCTTCAGATAAGTACTTAGAGTTTTCCATATCTCTAAGCCCTCACACTTACACACTTACACTGATAACCTGGATGGAAATCAACAGCAGACACAACATTTAGAACGGTCATATCATGAGGCATAAAAGGCCACGAAAACCCAATCTCACAAGGTAAATCGCCATATAGGGAAAATTACTGTGGGGTTTTTGCGTGCCCCGAGGCTTTGTCCGAGCCCCTCAACCCCACACAATGAAACTAAATTCGATAAGTTATTTTGTTTGTCCGAGAACCACCAATATGGGGATGTGCATGCATGTGAATCGGACCAAACAATGAATACGAGCGCCATACCTCATTCACTCGTAGACGGAAAGCGGAGAGTCAAAACAACGAACAAACCATCCATCTTAAATGTTTATTTTGAAACTGTTAAGAATTTGGAACTTGTGCTAAAAGACGGGGAGTTTTCCGACTACTACTTCTGCTGGTTTAAATGCGGTCATTTATCTGAGAGGAACTCACGATGGTGAATCTCTAACCATCCATTTGAACTCCGAAATCACATACTCCAGTGATCACAGTAGGTCCCATTATGCTGGCTTCCCTTTTGTGCCTGACTTTGATCTGCTTCCTCACTCACGGAAAACGACTTCTATTGAGAAGTAACCCCTTGTCAAAGAAGAGTTCAGATACGACCGCAACATCAGGGATTCTCAAACAAGAGTAGGGAAGCTCTGTTCATCAAAGATATAGCCCGATGGTATCAGCTTAGGCAAAAAAGGTTAAGCCCCGACTACTAGTTGTTTCTCGGTAATACAGAGGAGCGGTGGGTACCGTTGTGCTACCTAATATTGCTCTACTGTTGAATGGATTACAGCGACCAATGGCAAGGCTGTTCCTAATCGCCGGTCGCTCTGGAATACGCATGCTGACTTGAGCTATGATCTTATTCCCCGTAGACTTCAGTCAGGTTTTTTTTGGAAAACCCAAAACACGGATTCCCCAGTTAGCAAAAGAAAAGCTGTGTGAAAAAAGTCCCAAAGGTTGCAATGCAATATGGTACAAGCAACGTGCTCAGAGAACGCTGGATGTAGCTGAGAAGAGATAACCATAGCAGTATGTGATGCCAAAAACTGTGCACATGGTGTTTGCGAACGGGTGCACAGAATTCACTGAATCTCAGAGTAGTCAATGTATCTCCATGATACAAGACGCTGTACCTCTTTGAGACCCGCTTGGATACTAGCTCGAACCAAATGAGGTGTGGTGTTCAAGAAATGAAAGAGACCAGTTCGGCTGGCAGTACGAAAGCTCTTTCAATTAACCTGCAAGACAAGATCTAAGTGCTGCTTAGCTAGTAAGAGATCGTAGTGTAAATCACCGAGCAGAATATTTTCGACAGTCAGTTAATTTGGTCATCCGCCCTCGCGGCTAAGCGTTTTTTTGAACCGCCTCATCTCAAAATGTGGTCTGTGAGTTTAAATCCACTGACAGTACTAAAATATCTTTCTGCCTTGAAACCCTACTGAGCTTCTGGGCCAGACAAGCTCCCACCAGCGATGTTCAAAGACAGAAGTGAATTTTCGTGTTGTCTTAGCTAGGTTGTTTGAACAAAGTTGAGAACACGAACTCGTGTCAGAAGTGCGGTTAACTAGTCATTTTACCTTCATTTTAAAGACGTTTCCCATCCCATTGTCCCTCTTCGAAACTTCAGAATGAGGGTGAGTTTGCTTATCAGTATACATATCTTGAAAACATCGTAAGCCGCGACTGAATTGAGACTAAAGCTAAACCATGAATATAGGGTAGCTTATTTATCAAGTTTATAATAAGTACAATTTTGTCGTACCCATTTGGCCGGTAGCAGGTATACAAATACGCCCTGCTGATGCGCTAGTATAAGCTTCATTTCCAGATATTCAACGGTATTAAATTCTTGGGCCATCCGTTATGGTCGTAGTGCTTAATCATACCATTTCCTGCCAACTGCGGTTGAAAAACAACCGGTTTCGTCAATCAGTCCTGAGAGGTGCAGGAGATACTCCCTCATCTTCACGAGGATACAACTCTGTTGAGGTGAGGACTTACTACCTCCTTAGTAAAGGTAATGTGCTGGAGAAGGCCGCGGTTAAAGCGTGAATTTACTGACCGGGAGGTCCTTGGTTTGAACCCAACCTCGGCATCTCGATTGCTCCTGTCTAGGCTTGGGCAACCTGACAGTATCTCAGCCTTCGTGCTTCCTTCGGGTGTCATGGCAGCTAAGCACAGCTGAACGACTAAGTAAAGATACTACTGTACTGCAAACGAAATGGAGAGTAATTGAGCCTAGTCAACACCATTATACAAAGGAGTGTTTTGAAGTAAAAACGATGGTAACCGAACCGGCCCTCATTTAGTACCGATGGTACACCTACTTCGAAATTTAACACCAACATATTAATCACACCTACCACCGAAAAGCAACCAATAAGATCGTCTTTCGTTCTTGGCTTTTACCGATAGTTCTCGTTCTGGACTTTCTCGTGTATTGCTACCAGAGGGCCTTGGGTAGGCTGACGCTGTCAATGGAGTCAAAGCATTAAAAAATAACACCGCACGCCACGTGCTGTCAAGATCAGCTTATTATCCACAAAACGCTAACTAAAATGAGCAGATTAAAATTACCAGTGATGCCCTTTTGACAAAAGACAACATGAAGCGGCCTTAGTACAGCATATTCAGTTGGAGAATATCGTAAACGAAAGATGCATTCGAGTCTTCCATGAAAACTAAATTGATATGCAGTTGAGTGTATTTGTCGAAATCTGTCCGATTCGGGTTCAAGCAGAACATAAGGTTGACCGAAACTTGGAGACTGTGTCTACCTGATAAGCCCCAAAGAAGGCGAAACCGGTCGTGGGCTGTCGAGGAGCTTTCAGCAACCTTGCGAGTAGTTTCCTTTATGAAGACAACTTAAATGGTTTTGAGGTATAATTTTAAGGAAAAACTTTGTTTGAGGCTGGGGGTCCACCGAACATCTGCCGAAAACAGAGCACGAATAATAAGTAAATAAAGATCTGAAAAAAACACCGCGCGAGGACATGAGGTCCACTAGCTGGGAGGAAATTGTTGTTACTGGATCAACTGCCCAACTCCAAAAAACTCACTTGATCGGCACCGATGAACTTCAAAATATTTGGGTGGCTCAGGCCCGGAACACGGAACAAGCCGAGTTCAGTAATCCAGCTATCCTTCTGCGCCGCTCGGAAAACTTTGACTGCAACATCCGTACAGCGTCCCATTTCTGAAGAGCCATGAGGAGGCTCCTCAAATTGCCCATGCCAAACTTGGCCGAAACAGCCTTGAGATTTCAGTTCCAGCTTTGTGACGACGGATGCAAGCTGCGGGAAGCAGTGTACACAAATGTTCAAAGCAAGCATACACTAAAGCAGGACACTAAACAGACATCCAAAACACTGAGTTACTATCAGTTGCAGAACTCAAACCACGAACTGCAAAGAGGGAAACGACGACGCGCACGTCAAGGAGGCTAGTTCATGCGCTCGCACACTACATGACGCGGATTCTATAGACGTAATACACTACTCATAAGAACTTCATGAACGATGGATTCAGCTGGGTTACAGGTGGATCTCCCGTACAAACCAAATTGATATGCAATGAGTGTATTTGATGTGGATGCCACTTTAACCAAAATCATTAGCAGGCTAACAAATGCCATCGTCCCGCACTTGTGAGAAGTGATATTAGTTTTAATTGAAATTTCACCTTGCACATGAACTCAACCTATGTTGGAAAACCGAAAATCATTCAGTTGAGTCTCTGGTGAAAGAAAATTGATACGTAAATGAGTGCACCTGTCAATCACTACGGTTTGAAAGAAATGGTCAGGAGTAACATTTACCAACAAGGTCGCAAGTATAAGCAATGGGAAAATAAGCATAAAACAGGTATGTCTGATTTACCCCCTCCACTTCATCTGGCGTCAACCAGCCAACACCAACTGCGGGGAGCCGTTTTGACCTTTGAAAACCGTTAGCTTGCTCCTCTACGTCGTTGAGCCCTCTGCTCAGCTGATCGCAGGTGCATGTGGGCAACATGGTGGACGTTTTCAGTTTCATCAGCTGACACTCACAGTGATGCTTCGGAAGAGGAATATCAAAATTCTTGAGGGAAATTTTAGGGACATAACAGGACATACCTTTTTCTGTTTGAGTGCGCGACCGCGAGTGCGGCGGCAATATAAAATAAAGAATATCACGAGTGCAAGGCAAAGGATTAATGCAGAAGGCACCACAACAGGGATGAACGAACGCGAATCAGCCGGGGGAGTGCTGTCCTCCGGAAACGAAAGCAGAGAGGAATTCGACGCCAAGGTTATAGGCGACAGTGGGCTTGCTCCGGGTCCTGCACAAAAAATCGAACGGGAGCCGGGAACTAAGTTGCAGTCTCTTGAAGTTTAACAGCTTAATAATAAGTGAAATGAGTGAAATGTAAAAGTGAATGAGAACGAACCGTTGCCTCAAACCAGTATGAAGTAGCACGTGGCGGTAGACAGAAACAAGTATCGGTATACCAAATGCGGTCTGTGCCGTACAGTCGGACATAAATTGGAAAAACAGAAGGGACAAAAGCTTAAGGAGACTTAACTGACATCCCAATATTTGGTTGTGGAATTTGTGATTACACTCGAAGAAGCAACATTTTTCTCACACCAAATCCCTGATTAGACTTCTGAAATCGGGACACAAAAAATGGTCAACATCATCAACCAGAGATTCGATGTTGTTTTCCATGTTTAAGACTGCTCTGACATGGGTCGTCAGGTGTAGACAAGGACTAAACTTACTATTATCATCAGAAGAAACATAAAGCCTCTCTGATGAAGCGAGTACGTCGAAGCTCAGATGATACGAGGTGATATTCATACATTAAAGGGGATTTTTCCACATTTAAGGCCGGATGATGAACAGTTTAGTTTCTGACAAATGGCTTTCAGATGGTGTAACAAAACCTTCATATCGAATTCATAAAAATCCTCGTTTCGGAATCGGGGTGTTTTAACATTATGTTGGAACGTTAAATTCATTCAGTCTTTTCCGTCCGATAAGGTATTATCTCGCTGTCCTATCACGAAGCGATTATGGGACTAGCCTTTGATCGCAGGTGCATGTGGGCAACATGGTGGACGTTTTCAGTTTCATCAGCTGACACTCACAGTGATGCTTCGGAAGAGGAATATCAAAATTCTTGAGGGAAATTTTAGGGACATAACAGGACATACCTTTTTCTGTTTGAGTGCGCGACCGCGAGTGCGGCGGCAATATAAAATAAAGAATATCACGAGTGCAAGGCAAAGGATTAATGCAGAAGGCACCACAACAGGGATGAACGAACGCGAATCAGCCGGGGGAGTGCTGTCCTCCGGAAACGAAAGCAGAGAGGAATTCGACGCCAAGGTTATAGGCGACAGTGGGCTTGCTCCGGGTCCTGCACAAAAAATCGAACGGGAGCCGGGAACTAAGTTGCAGTCTCTTGAAGTTTAACAGCTTAATAATAAGTGAAATGAGTGAAATGTAAAAGTGAATGAGAACGAACCGTTGCCTCAAACCAGTATGAAGTAGCACGTGGCGGTAGACAGAAACAAGTATCGGTATACCAAATGCGGTCTGTGCCGTACAGTCGGACATAAATTGGAAAAACAGAAGGGACAAAAGCTTAAGGAGACTTAACTGACATCCCAATATTTGGTTGTGGAATTTGTGATTACACTCGAAGAAGCAACATTTTTCTCACACCAAATCCCTGATTAGACTTCTGAAATCGGGACACAAAAAATGGTCAACATCATCAACCAGAGATTCGATGTTGTTTTCCATGTTTAAGACTGCTCTGACATGGGTCGTCAGGTGTAGACAAGGACTAAACTTACTATTATCATCAGAAGAAACATAAAGCCTCTCTGATGAAGCGAGTACGTCGAAGCTCAGATGATACGAGGTGATATTCATACATTAAAGGGGATTTTTCCACATTTAAGGCCGGATGATGAACAGTTTAGTTTCTGACAAATGGCTTTCAGATGGTGTAACAAAACCTTCATATCGAATTCATAAAAATCCTCGTTTCGGAATCGGGGTGTTTTAACATTATGTTGGAACGTTAAATTCATTCAGTCTTTTCCGTCCGATAAGGTATTATCTCGCTGTCCTATCACGAAGCGATTATGGGACTAGCCTTTAATCATCCTCATCGACAGCATGACATCAGTGTTCAAACCCATGCTTCGCTGCCGTACAACCATGATTTATCTGAAAGGGGGACGGGAACGGGACTTAGTGCTGGCTTACTACAATCATTCCGAGGTGCCTACACCTCCAAACACTCACTCACATAATCTGGATAGAAACTGACGACAAGATCGCCACTGGCATCGGTTGGCAGCCATATCTTCCAGCGTCTCCAGCCAGGCGCACTGAGGATCACGTGGTCCCCATCCTGGAAGAACGGTAGCACCGACAGCACCCAAACTTATCGTGATTTCTTTCATACCCCTCTGCCAGGTCAAGGATTGGCCACCTCTCTGTTTCCGCCACTCTGAACTGGGCATGGAAAACAGCACTCTCTTCGGCGGAACGATGGTTAGGCATAAGCAGCACATGTCCCAACCAATGCAGCTTCTGATGCTGGACACATCTTTCAGTGGAAGTACCGGTTGCAAAACCGAAAACTTGCTTCTAACTGCCTCGTGAAGGATTCTCAGACACAAACCTACACGAGCTATGGTCCCGAGACAACGATTGCCGAAAACCTGAAGACGACTCAGTTCCGCTGTTCGAACAGGCCAAGTCTCACAGCCATACAGCAAAACAGCCCGCACTGTAGCTTGATACACAAGTCCCTTGAGATTCAGGGATACACCACTTTGACGTCATAGGTGGCTCGAATTAGCAAACGCGACCCGAGCCTTACAGATTCGGGCATTGACCTCATCTGTTACATAACAGTCAGAACTAATACAACTTCCGCAGCTTCGAGTGCTTCTCTCTGGATTGTTAGTGGCGTGTTCAGTGACTGCATGTCCAGGAGCATGACCTTACACTTTGTGGGTGCAAAGTGCATACAAAAAAACGGAATGACTTTGGTCAGTTCATCCAAAAACACTTGGGCCTTCTCCTCCTCTTCAAAGATAAGAACGATGTCATCTGCATATTCCAGATCGACAAGGTTTTCGTCAGAGGCTATTTGAACACCGGGGTTTTGGAGACCTTCCAGCGTTCGTCTCATTATTTCATCGATATCACAAAGTTAAACAGGAGGGGGAGAGTGCATCCCTGACGGACACCAATTTGTGTACGGAAGTTTTTGAGGGCTCGCCGTATACCCTCACACGTCCGGAAGTCTGGGAATACAAAGAGCCCATTATGGGCACGAACTTCGGGGCATTCCTTGGTGGGAAAGCGTGGCAAGCAAAACAGACCGGTTAACCGAATCAAAAGCGCCTTGGATATTCAGGAATACTAGAATGCTGGGTTGCTTATACGTATGGCGTTATCCTAGCACCTGAAGAAGTGTGAAGATTTGGTGAACACAAACCCTGCCAGGTCGGGATCCCGCTTTCTGCTCTCGAGTCAGTGTTTCACGAGCCACCATAAGGCGACGATGCACCAGTGACGTCAACAGTCTCGTTATGATCTGGGTCAAGCTGATCCTCTGCCGTTGCCACACTCACTACGAGCCCCTTTTTTGACAATAGGCACTATCACCGACTCCCCCCAGTTGTCTGGGACAGGCTCTTTATCCCAAATGCAAGCAAACAGATCGGACATGCGTTGACTGAGTACTTCACCCCTATCTTTGAACAATGCGGGTGGGAGATCATCCGGTCCAGAGGCTGGCGCTCAGGAGAACATATGCAGTCATAAACCTCCGAGGCCGTAGGCGATCCCACGTTCACTGTCCAAGGTTCTCCGTCACCTGTGGGATCCAGATGAGTAGCAGCTGGTGGCCATGACAATTGTTGTTCGCAGTATTCGGCCCATCGGCCGAGGCGTTCTTCTTCATTTGAAATGCTCACTCCATTCTGATCCTTGACGGCTTCGCTCACAGGTGGTTTACGGGACCGGTCGCACGGATCAACTGAAATAATCTTTGGGAATTACCGAGAGAGAGAGAGAGGTGCATCACGTATGATTCGACTTGATCCTCGCCTTACTGACAAGAATCTGATAGTATAACTAGTCCCATGTAAAAATAAAAACCCATATAGTAATACAACGTAAGATCTAAAGATTGCACCCTCGAAATTGCTGTTTTGAAATCCACACGAGGACTGCAAAAATTGTTCACTTCGAGGAAATGAAAAATGGTGGACTTACAAGAGGCTGTCTTACTCTCAAGCATCACTTGCGCAGAAAAACATCACAGCTTAGTGAAGAGATGTCTGTATAAGGACACAACTACAGTGGGGAAACATTTCCTGAGTGTACATGGCTGACCCTCGATGCACTGCTAAACAATTCATTTTGCCAAAGAAGTTCAGCACCATGCTATTGTTGCGGAAACTGAGGAGAGGTGAGCATGATAAGTACGTACTAACCCAACGCCCCCCCCCACGAACTTTGGCTTCGCAACTACTACCAAGTTCTTGGTTAAAATATCCGGGGAGCAGAGACTTTTGTCCAGTAATCATCACCAGTGTCTCAAGATTACAAAGAGGGATATTGAAGCTTCCACCATGTATGCCAGTGTCTTCGGTAATGTGAGCAATTTGAGTTCGTAGCCGGCACGCCGTTGGAGGACACCATGTGGCTACATCCCGGGCAACCACCACGAAGTCCGAGTTTTTAGCTCACCGCAGCAGAGCATTCAAGGCGTCATACAACTTGTCTTTGATGGTGTCAGAGCTACAGTCAGTTGGGGCGTAAGCAGGCACGACAAACAGGCGATCAACTTTCTGCTTGAGACTCCTTCACAGACGTTGCCAGACGAACCGCCGGCAAGCGACTATCAACGGGCATCCAGTGAAGCAAGGATACTTCCGCCCGGTGAATTAGGACGATACCCACCCCCTGCACATCCTGCCGCAGCAGCCTCTGGATCACCAGAGGTGCACAGCCGGAAGCGAGCGGAGAGTGATGGGACAGTTAGCTCAATCACTGCGCTTGTTTCTGAGACACAGCACATATCAATGCCAAGCGAGTCTAGTGTGAGAGCAAGAGCAGCTTGTTGTCCTGCTTGCTTCAGAATGCTGACATTGAAGACAGCCAGACAAACTGGGTGTCGAGGCTTGAAGATTGATTTGAAGATACCTGGCGATGTCGGCGCCATGTGATGAGCAGACGCTGCACGCAAAGATGATGCAAGACGAACGGGGTCACCAGTCCTAAGTGCTGGGTCTACAAGAGGACAGTTATTGATGGGGTGGGGAAGGCCGGAAGAAAAAGTACGTGAAAAAGAAGAAGGCGTCAACAGTAGTCTGTTTTCGCTTCCCCGCCTTGCTGTATGCAGCAAGTAAGGCGACCCGGCTGATGGCACAACCCGACGGCCGATGTGGTATGAGTTTATTGTCAGACGTAGGCATCATCGTTGTACGTAGGCTGGGATACTGTCAGTGCGCTGACACCTAGACAGGGATCAGCAAAATTGTGATCAAATATCTTCCGTTTCAACTGTTGGAGGAAGAGACATTATTTTCTGTGTTCGTCAGACCTCTGACCATTGACAAACTGGCATGAGAGACGCTGTGAGTGTCGCGGGGACACCCCCCAGTATATCTCAATGGGTCGCTGAGGTGCGCCAACCGTCACACCACGGTGGGGTCGTCTCTTCGTGACGGGACCAGCCTTTCACCAGGAGCGAAACGGACTGTATTGTGGATGCAGGTGATGGCTGTTACCGATGAGGTTTGGGGGACGACAGGTGAAATGATGTGTCCACCTGTGTTAGAAACTCCTCTTCACAAAGAACATTCGATGAATAACACGGTCGTACGAAACCATCGCCGAAAGGGAAGCATTTCAAACGTGCAGCCAAGGCGCCATTCAAATTCATCAGCTGTCTAATCTGAGCGTTCATATTGCAAGTCTGAATTGTGATATCCATGTACTTCGCAACCAGAATATTTCAAGGAAGTTTGTCATGAAAATTATATCTGGTGGCTATACTACAATCTCGTCTATGCAAGTTTTGTACATTTGCACCATCGAGGTCCTTGATCAGCATGCAGAGGACATTCTAAGGGTACAACACCTCGTACTGAACATCGTAGTGAGACAGCGGTGGTTAGAAAACGAAAGTTCACTGATTCCGCAGTAACAAAATGTGCCCAAGTTTTGATGCCACGAAGCAGGAAAGTTTGTTTTGGGAAACCTTTTAAACTTCTTACGTCGAGTATGTTTCCATCACGTTCGCTAGTAAATGTTCGTTATCAGGCATTAATGAGTCTGACTGCTTCAAGCTGTCAAAAATTCATTTCAACGTCACTCGGCTGGATACCATAATTGGTAATACTGTTCCCTAATGTTACTTTACTCCTGACTCTTCGTAGCAAATGTCCGTCTTACCGGGCAATTGTAAAGACGTAGTCTCTAGTCTTTACATGATCAAGTGGGGTCAGTAAAGCAAGTCGATCACGGAGAACCGTGGAGCAGCCACACCATATACACGTCGGATTGCGACGATAGGCTCATCTGCCCAGTCCTCCAGAACAAAGTCATGTTTCCGTCGCTGTTGCCTTGTAATCAAGGTCTAGCTAGATTCCACAGACCAATGGACCGCTGTCCAAATTGTATTATCCGAGATCAGCATTTCCACTTTAGGTCAACCACCTCTGCAACCATAAGACATCCGAGGCTCCATGGTAGCTCATTGTGGAATAGATCATGAGCCACAAAACGGGTCACGAGGATCCCAAACCTAGAAAGTGTATCGCACCAACAATATCCAAACTCCTCATAATCTCTGTCACGCTTTTCTGCCAAGTCATAGTTGTCCACCTCGCGGTTTACACCGTGGTGAAAGCGGCATGGAGGACAACACTCATCTCGGTAGAGTATTTCAGGATAAGAAACACATGGCCGAGCCATCGCAGTTGACAGTACTAGGTGTTTTTCGCACTTGAGAGAACATACGCAGTTATAAACCTCCGAGGCCGTAGGGGGTTTCACGTTCATCGTCCAGGGTTCTAAGTCAGCTGTAAGCTCCAGATCAGTGGCAGTTGGTGGCCAAGAGAGTTGTTATTCGAAGTATTCTGCCACCTACCCCCCCCCCCAGTCGAATGATTCTACTTTATTCAAGGTGACCGGTCCATTCTGGTCCCTGATGGTTTCGCTCACAGGTGATTTCCGCGGTGGGGGGGACGGTCGCACGGATCAACTTTAATACTTTTCGGGCATTCCCGACTTTCTGGACCTCTTCCATTTCCTCAGCTTTCTGTGTCCAGCAGACTTCACGGTCAGCGCGCACGCTCACTTTCACTTGACGTCTGATAATTCGTCCAGCCAAGTTATGTTCGGCACCACATATGGTATTTCCTCGAGATTCGAGCAGTGCCACTGTTCTGTCTGATATCTATTGTTTGAGTGGTAGCGCTGTGCCACAAGCAAAGCTCCCAGCACTGTGCAAGGAGTTTGTGATCTTGTCCCAATGATAATTTACGTCTGAAGATGGAGCAGTTGAAACAGACTCCGGAAGACAATTCTCGACAATTCTGACATCCGGATCTATCAGTCTCTCAGTTGCCAAGCGATTTTTCTGCACCTTACGCGGTCCTGAAAAACGAAGGGAGAAGTGACCCCGGACGAGCGCGTCGTCCGTATTCACAAATGTGCGGCAGTTAGTTATTGATCCTCACCGTCGGGAACCGATGGTAATGTGAGCAATTTGAGTTCGTAGCCGGCACGCCGTTGGAGGACACCATGTGGCTACATCCCGGGCAACCACCACGAAGTCCGAGTTTTTAGCTCACCGCAGCAGAGCATTCAAGGCGTCATACAACTTGTCTTTGATGGTGTCAGAGCTACAGTCAGTTGGGGCGTAAGCAGGCACGACAAACAGGCGATCAACTTTCTGCTTGAGACTCCTTCACAGACGTTGCCAGACGAACCGCCGGCAAGCGACTATCAACGGGCATCCAGTGAAGCAAGGATACTTCCGCCCGGTGAATTAGGACGATACCCACCCCCTGCACATCCTGCCGCAGCAGCCTCTGGATCACCAGAGGTGCACAGCCGGAAGCGAGCGGAGAGTGATGGGACAGTTAGCTCAATCACTGCGCTTGTTTCTGAGACACAGCACATATCAATGCCAAGCGAGTCTAGTGTGAGAGCAAGAGCAGCTTGTTGTCCTGCTTGCTTCAGAATGCTGACATTGAAGACAGCCAGACAAACTGGTTGTCGAAGCTTGAAGATTGATTTCGATATGCTGAGGATGTTGGGGCCGGATGACACGCAGATGTTGCTTACAAAAGCGACGCAGAACAAACGGGATAATCGGTCGTAATAGCTGGGTCTAAAAGAGTACGGGAAGAAAAGTTATGTGAAACAGAAAGAACGGAGGCGTCAGCAGTAGCCTGTTTTCGCAACCCGGTTGATAGCACCACGCGACGGTCGACGTTTCATGAGTTCATTTGTATGCGTGCAATTCATGGCTGTGGGTCGTCAGTACACATGGCCTGCTCTCATACTTGACGGAATGTGAAGAGCGGTCGAAACCCGCTTGATGGTCACGGATCAAGGATTCGCGCGCCACCATATGATGCCGAGGAATCAGTGACAACAGAAGCCTGGTTCAAACGGGAGTCAGTTCGACACTCCTGTGGCTACTACATTCACTACGAGTACCCTTTTGAAAATGGGCACTGTTATCGACTCACTCCAGTTGTACGGGATGGTCACTTTCTCTAAGATGGACACAAATAAGCTAGACAGGTACTGACTGAGGAATTCAACAGCACCCTTGAACGAAGCAGATGGAAGGTGGTCAGAATCAGGAACACGATAACACTTGAGTAGAAATATACAATCCGACAATTCTGCGGCTAGAAGGGGCTCCACATTCACAGTCCACCTTTCTGTGAAGTGGAGGCAGCAGGCAGCCAAATGAATTGTTGTTTGAAGTGTTATGTCCAACTGTCAAAAGGTTCTCGTTTGCCTAATATCATAGAGTAATTTTGGCCCCTGATATTTTCCCTGACAAGAGGCTTCCGAGAACCAGTCGAAAGAATCAAGTGGAACAGCCTGTGGACGTTTCAAGCATTTTTCACATTCTCCACTTCTCCGGCCCTTCAGGTCCACCAACCTTCCCGGTCTGCATGGGGTCTCAAACTCACCTGGCGTTGGGTGATGTACAGCGTTGAGTTGTGGGTTGCGATCCGGAGAAAGCTGTCTCCAAGTCTCCAACAGAGTTAATGTCCTATGAGGGATCCAACGTTTGGATGAAGTCGGCTGGGTGGTACCGCAAACAGATATTCCGGCTTTGAGTAGCAGTGACCGTTAATAACTGACATCTGATCCTGTGGCAAGCGTTCCAGGAGTCAGTTCTGATGGACTCGTTTAATTTCTGGGTGCCCTAGCTTCTAAATGAGTAAGTGAGGTGTGTTCTGCGTAGATTTGAAAAGCACAATGGAAAGCATCAGAGGACAAGTGAACGGACAGAGTCCACGCCGGTGTTCCAGGAGGGGCAGGCAGTGATCGATCCTCATCACCAGTAACTGACAGCTATGTGGTCTGTTTGGATCCGGGACTGGTTCGTTGGTGGGCACCAGTTTGTCAGGCGATTTCCGCGGTTCAGGAAATCGATACTTCAAATGAACAGTCTGTGATCGGCAAACATCTGAAGCAGGCGCTCCCCGTTGTTCGTGTGTCTCGTGTCCAACCCAAAACGTCTACCTGATTGGGCCTCAAAAGCCCTTGGTTTATCTACCTGAGTGTGCACGTCACCACCAACTACAAAGTATTAAGCCCGTTGTAAAAGAGCATCTAGTGTGTCATAGAAACTGTCTCTGGCAGACTCAGAGCTACAGTCTATTGGGACATAAACAGACACAATAAACAGTGTGATGGACCTCGCTTTATCAAGGTTGCTTCACAGACGTTGTTAGGCGAACCGTGCAGAGGCGAATAGTAGCAAGTATCCAATCAACCGGAGAGAATCCCGCTCGATCGCTCAGTACAATACACACCCCGACATATCCAGCTGCAGTGAAAACAGACTTCGAAGTGTTTAGAATTACCAGCAGCTGAGTGCGATGCACGGCAAACGAACTTGCGGCGAAAGCGTACAAATTGGAGTGTGGTAGGTTAGAAGAGGAAATAGGTGAGAGTATGAGAAGAGAGGCGTCAGTAGTAGGGTCAGGGCATGTATTTTGTATACCCAACCACCGTTAACCTTCTGTTCCAAGAGATGATTGGTGAAAAGTTCTCGGGGGACAGGCCATGACATGGGAGCATGAAAGGAAAGCAGCTACGTTTAAACTGAATGTGGTTAGATCTTTGCGTCTTCCTGGATGGGGCCCACCTCACCCTGCCTTCAGGTGGTGGGAAGTCCTCCAAGCCATGACACGCAACCGTTCCAAGTGGCGCGCATGCTGTGATTCCCAAGTCGGACTTCCTACTAAAAGTTCGTTTGTGCGGTGTGCTTATGTCAGGTGAGGGTAAAAAACGCTGGGTTAATCCCGCTTAATGTGCTTCACTTCGACATGATGCGCAGATGTTTATTTTAGTGCTGTCCAAAGGTGTGGGTACTTTATTACTGACCACTTTAGTTAAGGACATGGGGATTTCTCGCAGCAGGTCCCTACCCTTCCTTTTGCTTTCCAAACATCACGAGGATCCCTAATGTCATGGCAATTAAGCACCAGTATGTATTGTAGGTGTATTGCTACTAATGATGATGACGATGATGACAGGAAGACAACAGGAGGCGAGATGGCTCAGTTGGTTAGAGCGCGAATGCACTGACCGGAAGATCCATGGTTCGAATCCGACCTCTGCCCCTGGACTTCCCCTAAGCTTGGGCAACCCGGCAGTATCCCAGCCTTCGCGCTTCTTTCGGATGGCATGACAGCTAGGTACCGGTAGGGTGGCACAGCTGAACGATTAGATTAATTAGTAAGAGAGAAGGCTCACATAGAGGCGGACGGGAGCACGAGCTCACTTTAGTGAATATCCTTATGATGCAGAACATCCTTGTACCAGCTGCCAACTTCCTCTGAATGTCTGTGGCTATCCTGAGGTCAGGTAGCACAAAAGTGCTAAGATCCTTCTGCGTGTGAAGCCCTTTCGTCGGCACCAAATAACATGAGAGTCACCAAAAGGCTCAAATGCCTATTTACGCCGGTTAATAGGGAACTGTTCTTGATGGAACCCTGGTGTGGTGAATCCAAAGCCACTTGCAATCTCTCCGAATCTTCGACGCTTTGGATTTCCAACCAAAACTGCATATCGTAAGCGTGAACTGAGCAGTCCATTTGAAGAGTTTAGGGAGGGCGTCGACGAATACTGTGAAAGGGTCAGGTCCCAAAACAGAAGATCGGGGACACCACTGGTCAATGATACTGGCGAATATTCAGCGATTCACCCTCAAATAGTGTATATTCCAGGAAACCAGCAATCCAACAGTGGCCTTTTGTTGTAACATCAAACTCTCGAAGGTTGCGGAACCGTTGATGTGGATGCTATCGATGGCCTTACTAAAGTGCCCTAGAACGAAGTGAAGACGACTATCAGATACAAATCGGTTATGCAGGCTGATTTGCGCCAGCTGTATCAAAGAAGAATTCATCTTAACCTACTTTACGAGGATAGGTAGATCCCAAACACTAAGTTCCCGCAGTCATCAAATGCTATGGAAGACCAAATAAGTGATGGGCTGGTTCCATAGGTGAACACTCCATTAAAACGGTGAACACCGACAGAACTGTGGGGACTCCTGATACTTGTCAGTCAAAAATTTATCCCAGTGGATAGAAACCATAACCCATTAAACCCAGAGAAACATGAGTTTGGTGCAATTAAAGATACATAAAAATGAGTACTATGACTAACAGCGTGAGCTTACCTGGGACTGAAACGAATCGTATGTCAGTTGCGTTGTTGCAGAGGGGACCTTTGCAACAGCAAGCCATAAATTTTTCCACAGATTCTTGAAGGATATGGCATGGTCCAGCAGTCTCAGGACATCTGCTTTTCTGCCCAGAAATATAGTAAGCTAGTTATCTTACATCTGTCCACATCCAGCAATCTTGTATAGACTCCACAAAGGAATGTGTTTCTTCATTCCAAACAAGGGATAGCAAACAATGGGATACACCATCTGCACATTCCTTCTGGCGGCTAGGAGGGCAATCTGGCTTGGACGGTGAGCAAAAACACTGCATCGATCTAGGTCACATTTGTAAACAGCGCGGCATCTGCACCGTCCGGCGAAGCGCCTTTCCGACAAACCACTGTCAGAAGCCCTAATCGCAGAACACCTTGAAAATGCTTCGGTGTCCAGTTCAAAAATGGATATAATTCATATTCACGAATTCAGGGACTGACAAAGGATTGAGACTTTCGCCCAAACTTCCCGGGCCATGTTTGTTTTGTCGTTCAGCCGCTTCTCTTCACTTGAAAGGCACAAGCGAACAAGTTGTGGCACCGCTCTGAAAGTTCTCATCGATGGGGCAGGAATCTTCTCATCGCAAGGACTCTACTAAAAAGGCATCTAAAAGTGCTATGAAATGGGTACTAGATGCAGTGTGAACAGCCGTCGGAGGGAGGTTATTCCACACACCGACTGTTTGGAGTGAGAAAACCTGTTGTCTAATGAAAGTGTGTGTTCTGAGCGTGAAAATCTTCCTACCATGTGCTCACCGTGTGTTAGTTTGGTCAGCGACGAAAAATGCCCTGGTTAGCCTTGTTCAAAAAGGGTATAAGCAAGTAATAGGTCTCCCGGGAGGCGACGATTCTCCCGGGTAAACAAGTCAAGCACCGCGAGACGCGTTTCATCAGCAATAGATTTTCGTAGCAGTTCGTTGGACACGCGTCTTTAGTAGACAAGTTGGTTGGCTTATTCATGCGAGTAATACGGGGGAAGGTTTGTTCAAGCATCCGTGGAACGGCGAATGTCTTTTGAGCTGACTTTGAGCTGGCTCCATCGAATGCTTTGAAGAGGTCGCAAGCTATAGCATCCGATAGGAGTCCTTCGTCCTTCGCTTGGGTTAAACTATCCACATATGCGTGCATCTTTGTCACGCAGGAACGGGTTGGGGATTTGTGTTGCGTTGAGTGTATTGAGTTTCCGATACTGAGGTGGGTTCAAATGTCCAGCTTGGTTATACGTTTTGTCACCTTGGACGGTATGCTAGCGGGGTTAATAGGGCTGTAGCTGCCGGGCGACAGGCTGTCACCAGTTTTGTAGATTGGTGTGACAATCGCTTCCTTCAACTTAGAGGGAAGGTGGTCTTCACCAAGCAACTGGCGAAACACCAGGCAGAAACGCTTTGTCAATGTTGTTGACTTTTCCATTAGGATTCTTGGATAAAACTCGTCTAGCTCCAACATGCTGAGGAGATTTGTCTTAAGTAGGAGTTGGCGAGTATCCTCATCAATGAAGATCACGTTGGGTAGAAGCGGGTCGTGGTTACATCTCGAAAGGATTTGATGTGACGAGGTCGCTGGGACAGAATGCAGGCCTGCATAGTGTTCTCTGTAAACCTTGCCACTATCGAGTCACTTGTGGGCTCCCTCTGTCTCTCAAGGAGATGATCGACAACTCCTTTTTCGGGCGAAGTCTTATTTCCATGAATAGCACATTTTTTATATTTTTCGGGCGAGGTCTAGCATCTTTGTCTGTTTGCAAATGTCCCATCTACGGATTTCTGATTTATAGTGCTTCCGCATTCTACGATATCTCAGCTCATCTTCTGTGTCTCGTGAGGTTACCGTTTTAAAGAATATTTTAGGCCTCGTTTCCGGAAGCGCTGGTTTCCCTCAGGTAGCTTTTTGCCTGTTCTACTGAGTGATGGTTATTTTGGGACGAACATCACGGCAGCCTCGTGAAGTTTCTGGGCAATGCTTCTATATGTTCCCCTAACTGATACTGGTCATAGTTTAAGTCGGCCAAGGAAAGTACGCATTTCTGAGAAGCCTGTGCGGCTGAAGTTTCGAATCCAGCTTTGAGGTTCCGGGTCCATGGTCCTCTAGCAGATGAAACAAAAAGCCATCACGCAGCGAGCCCTAATTAACACTTGATCAGCAATGTCTTTCGCTGGTGAATACCAAATCCGGCAATGATGGCAGGTGGCCTACTCGGTACCTGGTGGTTGCGGGGACATGTTGAACCCAAGCGTTTTGTTGAACGACTTATATCAGCGTAAATACAGGACGTCCACTGGACTCGATTTGCCGGAATTCCATCCAGGGAGCTTTAAGGGAGTTCATAGCACCTTCCAACAAGAGACCCGGGAAGTATTTGCTGCAGGAGATTTGCCCAAGTGTATATATGAGGAACAGGTCATCCAACTTTGGGCTTGAGGGGCAAAAGCAAGCTACACAGGAGAGAGAAAAGGTTTCGTGCAGCGAAATTTGAATCTACTTTGTCGGGAAGAACAGTCGGAATGGCGAGGGTCGGGTGTAAGCATTGGGCAACTTAACCTGTCCCCTCCACGTTTCGAGCCCTTTCAGACAACAGAGCAGCTGTCTGTTGACAGCTCCGCGTCAGCGACGTCCGGTGTGAGTCAGTTTCTCTAAGTGCGAATGTTGACACTTGTTCAGAGCAGGCCAACTACTGAATAGCGCGACGTTTGTTGAAAAGACCGAAGCAGTTTGTGGACAAGCACTGCAACATTTTCTCTGCTGAGTATGGAGCGCAGAGATATGCCACCAGAGAGGTTAGCAGATTTAATAAATCTACGGGGGTTTAACCCAATGTCTCAAATCCAGTTAATGTGAAACGCCTGGAGATTCTTGATCCCTTTCATTTAGACAACAGCCGCCCCAGTAAAACCGGATACTCACGTCTTGTTTAGATCGGCCATACTGATAATCGGCGGGCGCAGTATTAGGAGATTTTCGCAATCAGCTTTCATACATTTGTCGGACGAAGATCTTTTAAATTTGGCATTTTTATGCACTTGGCTCGTGGAATAGCTGCTCTCCGACGGTTGCCAAAGGCTCATTTGGGATGCCGTTCAACTCACTTTTAGGAGTTTGTCTATACGAAGCCTCGTTCTAGGTAAGAAACGGACCGTAAAACGAGCGGAGATAAAATGTTTGTGGCATAAAGTGTGTTGCGGCGCAAAAGCACTTTTGACCTGTAAAGCAAGAATACCGGACTCCACAGAGGCCATTGAGCTCAGTTCTGTCTGGGATAGAACTGTGGTCGTAAGGCTCCTCGGTGACATTAGATATCAAAACGCTAATTTTGGAGGGCTGTGGTTCCTCATCAGAAGATAGACGCATTTGTTCTTTCGATGCTTCTGATTGTCGAGTTCAACGACGGTAGGCCGGCTTGGCTAAATTACGAATTTCCTCCTAATATCACAGTAAAGCACCTTGAGGCTTTCGCAGTGAACCTGGGCATTTTTATCGGTGGTGATGTATAGGAGTGTGACCGGAATTATACTAGTGAAAGCCAGCAGAATTTTTTGGCAAATTCACCCTCAGTTCAAGACTCGAGTGCTGTGACCAGCCTATTGAACAAAATTGGTGGCTGATTATAACATATTCACCGCCACGGGACCAATCTTGGGTGAGCTGAAGAAAGAGGCATGATTTTCGTTCACAAGATCAATCTATTGGACGGACCGAACCACAGTTCTTCACTATATACGGAATACTGCCATTCGTTATAGTACCTTAGTGGCAGAATTTCTACGACTCATCAGGTATTGTCACCCCGTGATTGGCGTTACATCACGAGCGAGAACAACCCGGCAGACGTAGCCTCTAGAGCAGTAAGTTCTCCGACTGCTCTTCGTTATTAGTTCAGGGGTTCATCCTTTCTGGAAGCGTCTGAAGCCCAATGGCCACCCTATGAACCAAATTTCATACCAGAAGGAATAGGATTGAAGACGAATCACGCCTTGGTTAGCGTGACCACCTCTGCTTCGGTGCCAACTGGATTGTATCTTCTGATGGCGAAAGTCATCATGATAATTTTGACCCCGACTGGAGCATCTTCTATGGCTGTCGTAGCCTTCCAATCATGACACCGCGCGGAATTTTCTGTCTATCCTACAACCTGTGAGGAAATACGGGCGGCAGGCTCAACTCCAAGTGGAAGGAAGCGGTGAGGCATATTTTTGCTATCATCAGTTAGGTCGCGGAAGGCGGCTTTCTTATCCGTAACATTTTTTGGGATCAGGAATAGTGAGAAATGGTTAGCACGGGACGAACCCATGCAAGGCAGTGGGATGAAGGTGCCGACGCGGCCCTCGGTGTGGAACAACGCAGGACAAGATAGTTGAGTCAATTTTTTGGGGCATAACTTGTCCCAATTATATGCAGCGGAAAATCTCATTGATGTGGCTGGGCTAGAGATTGGTATGATGAGCGAATGCTTGGTGAGAGTAAAGTATACATGATGGTGAGGATGAGTTGTGCATGGGCGACCCAAACCTAGAATTAGTGGTGGTTTGGTCAGACAACGCGCCCTCATGCTTTGCGGGTAGATCGGTGCGGAACTCCTATTTCCGTCCGGACCGAATGTCGCAAAGCAGTTGATAGGGAACGAGTATGTATCCCCTTTCCGATGTAGCTTTTAGGTCAATAGATGAACATTGTTTGTTGGATTCATCGGTGCTAGAGGTAAACGTAACTGGGTCAAATTTACCTTTAGGATATGTCTGTAAGCCAGCCTCTAGATGATAAGCTGGCGATGCTGATACTGTGCTTGAATGATTGTGCATGTTTGGGTGTTTTACCTGGGCTTGTATGTTGATATCTCCTCATGGGGCCGATTTAGGTCAGAATGTTGTCCTTTTGTTTTTAGGTAAACGAATAATGAGCCAGGATTTGCTGTCACCGAAATGAACTCGGAAGGGTGAAATTGTGATATAGGGGCAGAATTGATTGAAATAAGGCCCACGCACATGCGGTGCTACATTACATTTCGCGTCTGCGGAAGATTGCGCCGAGTTTACATCCACCACGTCTTGTTCGCCAGCCAGATAACTACGAAACCAGGAAGTGAATGTTTGAGATTATATGAGGGCGAGTCAAAGTGACAAGGATTTGAACTTTAGCGTAGCCAAGCCGCTTTGAAGTTTCGCATTGCGAATCGGTAGTGACTTTGAGATTTTGGTTGCAACACTTCTGGTTGGTACCCACTTCTGTCCAATGCTGGTGATGCGGCTAAGTTCCCCATAGCTTTTTTCGCAATATTTCATATGGTTATGTTTGCAGTAGGCTACGGAACATGTGGCTCCAGCTCGATTGGTTTGTTCAAGTTTCCAGAAGACAATCCAAGGTCAAGTTTAGCACAGTTTAAAGTTTCCTCCTTCATCAAAAAACACTCATTTGCAAAGCAAGTTTGTTTTTGCGAGAGATTCACGGGAAACAGTCTCAATTCTCATTCATGGCATTCTTCAACTGAATGTGTTTTGCAAAGACCGCCTCAAGTTTCAGTCGGTAGGATATTCGAGAAACTGCGTTAGATTTTTCTATAGGAAATTATCCACAACGTTGCTGAAGTCTTTGTCGCAGCCTATGACATTCTTGAGCTCGTCGGTTAGGCACATTCCCAAGGTTGCTGCCGACTTTATTTGCTATTTGAACCCAAACTTGACAGATTTCGCCCTCATTTGCATGTTATTTCGGCTTTCGCTGACCACTGAGCTGAATCTCTCGTTCACGGAGTTTTGTTAGGCTGCACTCCCTCCATTATCACTTTATGAAAGACCGATCAAATCCGTATCCATCAATTGAGTTTATATTTAAAAAAACGACAGGCTCTTGAGGGGACACTATTCAGTGTTTTTGAAAACGCTTCCATAAACCATAGTATTCAAGGCATTGCGCTGCCTTTTCCGTAGGAGTGATATTCTAGATATCGTCTCAAATGAAATTTGAGGCAACATTTTTACAGCACATAAATAAAAGATTCGTTTTTCCCCTAGGATCCAAACTGGTATGCAGGTAGGTGTAGTAGCCGAAATGAATCCAGCTGGAGTTCGATTGTAACATAAGGTTGATGGGAACCCCGAGAACTTCTCCCGACTGGTGAGTCTCAAGAACAGCAAAACTGGCTGCGGAATGTCGTAGTTTTCAGAAACCTTTTGAATGGTGACCTACATCAAATTAAATGTCAGCTTGTCGCGTATCAACTCGTTAGTTCCATATGCCGTCTTTCGTTTTTGTTCGAACGATTCACAAAATCTCCTCCGCCTGGGCTCATGAAGATGGCCTGGATGTTGCGTCTGGAATTGTAACAGTTGGATTTTGGGTTTTTTCTACACACCCCAAATGATTTCACCGCCGCGTCAATGCTCCGCCGACCGCTTGATAATTATATTCTCAGGCGGTATGAGGGTCAGCAGTAGATAGCGTGAGCCAATCTGGGAGATGGGGAATGTACCTTGTGAGAAGTGCGAACATTAGTGAACTCACCATGATGCGTAAGTTAGGCCAAAATGGAGGACGAAACTTGAACAGTATATACTCTTAAGCTGTAGCCTACCTTGGTAGACAGGTTCTCTGATGTTCGGGCAGGTTGCTGAACACGGTTTACTTAATCAAATATTAGTTGGATATTTCAGGGTGGACATCACTTGGTGTCACAGTCGTATTTCGTCGGCGGCTACCAGCACTAGGGGCCAAGATGTCGAGCCCATGAGTTATCAAGGAGCACAATTAAGAAATTCGTCAGTCCGGCTAATTGTCTGTAGAAACAGAAAATTTTTTCCGTGTGCGCAAATTACGTCGTCGTTATGTTCGTACCCGTGATGTTTGTGTGGAGCCACGTTTGTGTACTCGCAATGGCTATGTAACGAACTTATTCGCATTGGTTTGTTGCGAGTTGTAAGGCAGTGGGACCTGAATGCGTGGTCTTTTACAATTCAGGGCTCCAAATGCATGGCTTGGTCGGTAAAGAAGAGCGTGGTTTAGAACAAAAGTGAGTGCATATGTATCATAGCCCCAAACGCCTTTCGCGGCGTAATCACACCCTGCCAAAGATTACTTGCCTGATGAATGACCAGGGATGACCTGCAGTCAACCTTGCTTCATTAGCAAGGGTGAAATTTGTAACATTGCCCTCAACTCCCCTAAAACTGCACTCAAGCAAGAGTGCCTCAAAGAAAGAATGAACTTAAGAGGTGTTTGAAACTTCCACCAGAGAAATCGTCTTCCGGGTATGCAGCCGATAATTGTGGTCACGTGATGTTAACTTCGTCACACAGTGACCCATGAGGCCACTTTCTGTCCGCGTGAGTTGTCACACAACATACTTGCTTTCGCGACCGAGCACTTGGTTTTGAAGGTGCTAACTGTTTAGCTTCCGAGTTCAAAACCCTTAGAACTTTGCATGTTGTACAATGCTGATCAACCAAAACATCTGTGCGATGCTTTTGGGCTTTTCAGCATCGTCTGAGTTCATTTGCAGCATGAAACCTGTACTAAAATCTCCGAATTATACGCACACAGCCATTTATTACTTGCTCTATCACCAGAGTAGCACGTCTCATCTGCACACGATTCCTCCTCAGTTTAGTTTGAAAAATTCGCCCTGGTGTCCCGCCCTGAGAATTATTTTAAGTAAAGCTTCATAATTTTTGCATCATACTGAGACCTTCTACATTCTATGTAGTGTGGTGTGGGTTCATCTAACGCGGATATGTAGCATTTGGCTGGATGGAAGAAATCTCCCGAAAAATCGCCGTTTTCTTGAGACTGTAGGGACGTTTTCTTGAGTTATAAACCACATGCCCGAATTGCATGTTTCATATGTAATACGAAACGCCTTGTGTAGGAAGGCACCTCGTACCCTTGCGCATGGCTAGGTGACCCTTTTGAGTAGCTCCTGTATAGTGTTTGCGCGGCCTTAGATGAACTGTATTTTGAAGGCCAATATCCATGATTTCCTCAATTTTTCTTAGTGTCAGCCTATTTTAACCATAGTCAGCGGGATGACAAGCATTGTGTTTCCGTCTTTACGCAGGACAGAATCCTGTATTATACCTCTCAGTATGCGGCACATTTCATGAGGGTACATAAATCATTGTAAGGCTTAGATTTTCGAGAGCTGCCAGGCATATTTCCTTCTTCTGAAAGCTCATATATACGACGAGTTAAGGTGTCGTGTGTGTAAACAAAATCGGCCCCAGAAACTGGCACCACGGCACTCTGCATGTGAGTCTTTCATGTGTTTCCTTGGCTTCTTGCGCTTTCACAACGGGGAAAGGTCACTAAATCTGGCTGGAGTTTTGGGGGATATAGTCCGAAAATAACTGTATCAAAGATTCGTTTAAGTCAAGGCAACAGACATAGACGTTTTCACACTACCCCGGTCCATTGTGAATTATATAGAACGATGTAGGTTTGTTTTGCAAAAAACGACCACTACCAACTTGCGCCGATTGGTATGGACGATGGACGTTTGGCTAGTTAACAGGCAAGTTCATGCTGGATTACTTCTTCACACGACAACTAAAATATTGAGAGGTGGCTATTAAGTACATAGTTGAGCGAGCCCTGTAGGCTAAAAAATTGTTGAGCTGATGAGGCGGGCTCATTCTTCCAGATCCTCAGTGGGATTGTCCTGTTCACAGACCATTCACGTTGAACACAAATCAGGTGAAATGTCAGCGGTTTCGATAATCCAGGTACAGCACCCAACCCACAAAGAGTTCGAAAATTCATTCCCCGGAAACTCGCATCTGGTTCTGTGACATGTGTGTTGGCCATGTAGACGGCTCCATTTGGCGTTACTACGACCGGCACCGCTCAATCCTTTTCTCAGTTATTCGACTAAGCTCAGTATATCCTGAAGCTTTTTTCTGCGTGCTTGAAAATCTTTGTCTTGCTTATCCGGTCGAAAATTGTAGTACTTTCAGTCGCAACGTATGGTTTGGCATAACCCGATTTTTTCCGAAATCAGTTTCCAGATATGGACCAGTTTGTTCTCATGAGCTAATTTACCACTGGTTGGGCTAACTTGTTTCACAGTTTTCACCGAACGTGGCCTTCTGTTCTTTTTTATTTGATTCGAACAACAACTCGGGCATTCTGATTCGTCTTTGTCGTGAAGAATTTATGATGTGGGGGATTTTAAGTCCACGGAAGCATTGTTTGCAAGGTAAGTTCCTTGCTTCTATTGCTTTCTTTTTCGGCTTTTGAAACTCCCATGCACCTCAAAATGCTGCATGGGCAAAAAGGCTGTCGTGCATCAGACCGCATTCTCCATCCACTTTTGTAATTTGAGGACAAATTTCAGCTGGTTAACTCTGATAGTATACGCAGTCCCCATTTTAGTCCCGGGGACACATTTCCATATCTGTTACGCTGTGCGACCAAGCCTTCAGCGGCTTCCAATGACTCAGCAACTAATATACACAGGGTGATTCAGGATGCGAGGGGTGTTTGAAGTGAGCTGCACTAACTGGGGAATTTACTTTTGCTGCAAAATGGCCTCCGTTGTCTCAATATTTACACAACACTGTACAACGCATTGAAATTGCTTTAGCCATGGGATGGTGTTGCTGGAAAACCTTTATCGCTACATTTTCCGAGGAGCTGATTTATACTGCATCGGTATATGGACGGATCACGATGTCCACATTTAACAATGTTGAAAATTGTTTCCGAAACTCCGGTGTCTAACGTTATCGATATCAAGAGAATTCCTACATGATTCACATAAAGAGTAAGTTTTTTGTGAGTGTCTTAATATTGTTACTAAGGGGGCAAACGTCGGAGCACTGTGTTTATTGGAACAAATTTTGGTAAGAATGTTTAATCCCAGCTGGTAGGTGGCATAGCATCAGGCATGACCATCATGTTACGGTCCAAATGGAGGCGCGATAAATGAATTTGTGGGTATTCAGGATCGGATGAGAGCGGGGCGGTCACAAATAATGGGAAAAATTGGGCGCAGATGCGGTCATGCTTAAGCTGGTCTGATGTAAGTGCGGTGGAAGTCAAGAGCCGAGAACACAGTTGTTGGGACTGTTCCAATCTTTTACGGAACATTTTAAGCTGAAGCAATATCAGACAGTTACAGTTTGAAAATGGCGGGCAACAACACAACAGGGGATTCTGACTAAGAGAAAGGTGGCTACAAGTTTGCACATCGATATGTTTCATGGGCGCCGCGGATATTATTCGGGCTTTCCCATGTACTTTTGAGAATTTTTGTCAGACGAAAGATCAGTTTTCCACCATCTGTAGCTTATAGGATTGCCGGATAAATAACAAGAGCAGAAAAAGTCCAATCCGGAAGCTACAAACAGATAGAAAAAATACTCTTGTACGGATTTCCTAAATTAAAGGGCAGGCTCAGGAATACAGTCGATGAGCGAAGCACCCGTGCCGCTGGAGGGGTAGTGGGTATACGAACACACCATCGAGCAACGCAACATTGTGACCCTCCCTGTAGGGCGAGCCCGGCCATCACACCAGGTTTTCATCCCTCTTGCTTGCTAACAGAACTGCAAGGTGGCAAGACATGCAACAGTCTTAACTGCGGCTCGTGCACTGACAAAGTGTTGCAGCTACCAGACATATTTCTGGTCGGTTGAAAGCCGGGCCAGTAAATGGCCTCAGCTAGTGCGAACAGGCAAAAAGCCGCTGGAAAAGGTAGGTCACTGAGGTGGCAAATGGAAAGTAGGCTACCTTTGGGGCTATGGGAATAGAGTCGAGAGGTTCAGAGCGTGTGCACTACATTTAAACGATGACGGGGCTTTGGTGTGAATTACCAGTTCAAGGCGAAGCGCGCCGCAAATCTATGTGTTTGCTTGATGGTTTTTAGAGCCAAACAAGCTTTTTATTCACATAGCCTCACCAGACCAAATATCGTACGTCCTCAGTAATGAGAATTCTGACATTTGTTTCGTTTACTTTGGTTAGTACAAGGCAAAACTCAGCGTCAGTAGTCAAACGGTTGTGAAGAAAAAATAATCTAAGGTAGGGACCTAGCAAGCGAGACCGGGGCATAAGTTGCCCACCAGGCAGTAATATAGTACATTCAAATCGGACGGGCATTGCCTGAAGTAAGCCAAGGAGATAGCAAGATGCAGTACAGGGTCTTTTTTACACCAGCTACAACGTCTTTCAATTTAGATTTAATTTGATTCGTAAACGAGGTGGGACGGTAGTTTGATATTAAGAACTGGAACTTGCTTCACACGTAAGGAAGTTATCTACGGAATGCAAAACATGTTGATGGTGAGTGCTATTCCGAATTTGTGCAGGGAGACGGTTCCAGATGCGGGTGTAATTGACAGAGAAGTGGTGGTGTAGGTTTGTACAAGCTAGGGGGCACACCAAGAGGTTTCCAGAGTTACGGAATTTAGAGCGTAGACGTGATTTTATGTTTAGCCTAGCCTCCGCTTTAAAGACATTTTGTCGCAACATGCGGTGTAAGAGAATAATGTTTACCTTTGACAACACCTGGTTTGGACGCCCTGATTGGCTGTTTCCCACTCCATTTGGCCCATGATCTGCGTCCACAGAGATCCTCTGTCGGACAAAAATTAACTGCGATCTTACATCGGCTTCGTTCTATATCCATGGATTTCCTTGACCAACCTGAAAAATTCTCGCTGCTTAAAGAATTGCACAACCCCCAAGGACATCAAAAATGACGTCCGCTACGGGACTGTCCTAAAACCGAAGTATGCCGGACCAATGATGGCACGGCACCGCCATGCTCGGTCTGCAGGCACACCCGCAATTATTCTTTTCCTCCTGCCGACCGAACGTTCTCACCCAATCGTTCTATACTGTAAATACGGGCAAAAACTTCACCGTGCCCCAGCCGCCACCAGGTGGCGTTCATTCAGATCTGATGAACCTTTAGTTCGTATTTAACCAGTTCAGTGGACTTTCTATCTGTGCTCCCCACATAGTTAATAATTTTCTCTACATTACCCGTTCCGGTTTGTGTGCTGTCACAAGCTCACTTTTCCAAGGAAATTTTACACCCGGCTCCACCAGAATGGCTGCACCAACGAGCCTCAACATTTTCATCGTACACCACGACTCCGAAAGTCCCGCCACCATTTATCCGCATTGCTAATCCCTCCACTCCATCATCCCCAATTACGTTTTTAGTAATCCTGGCCATAAGCCCAACGGTCCGGGGCCAGGAGGCCTCAGGGTCATTTTGGTTTATGTTCAGCCTGACCGACAGGATGCCGCTCACTAGAAGTACACCCAAATTATTTTCGCCGAAACTATAGGGTTTTCGAAGTTGAGAATTTTACGCGGAGATAGTCTAATCCATTTGCACTTGTAAGTGGTATGTTGCTCAGAGCCTTTTGTTTAAGTGAGCGAAATTTCAAGGTTACGAACCATCACCGATTCGCATTTTGCTACCGGTTTACGAGAGGTAAAAGACGAAATCACACTTTACCATATTTTGGCGTTCTTTAAGAATAAAATAACATTTACAGAATATCCAATGCGAATTCCACCCAGGAAGCTTGGCCATCAACGTTTGTTTGCTTCATACCCCCCAGATTTAACGGACGAGATAATTTTGTTCAGCGAACTTCGTCACAACACTTTCTCTTATGGAGTTCAGCTTCCACTAAGTACAGCATTGTCAGAAAACAGCATGCATTGCGCAGTGGAGATGCGAGCGCAAGCTCTGTGAATGATTGCCTTTCCCAGCTATGCATAACTAGCCTGTGGGCAATACAGCGTCAGGACGTCGCCTTAGGTAAATTACCAACACAATGGTATCATCTCTACTAAGAATATGACTCACCATATGTGGAATACAGCATAAAGCGGTCATCATGATAACAGTAATCGTTGTCACTCACCTCGGCCACTTATCGTCACTGCAGCATCCTAGGTCCGTGTCAATGTGCGGCGCTGATTATGAGGCCCCACCTATGCACAGTAACCCAATTCAACGAGCAACGACTGCCTCTCATACTAATAATACTAATGTACTACTAATGGCGCTCACCTTTGCTACCTATAGTAAACACCAGGCCAGTATCTACCGACCGGTGAAAATAAGGCCTCGGCTATGCGTGATAGCCTAATTTGACGGCTTGTCATAAAAAGGTTCAGCTGTAGCACCAATTTGGTGCCTAACTGCCATGCAACCAGAAGGAAGCACGAGGGCTAGAATACTGCGAGGTTGCCCAAGTCTAGACAGGGGAAGTCGAGAGGCAAATGTCGGGTTCGGACCACGGACCTTTCGGTCAGTAAATTTGGGCTCTAAACACTGATCCATCTCGCCTGTCATACTCACAACCGTACTCAAAGTCGCCTAACTTGGCCACTTAACCTACTTGCTAGGCCCGTGTCCACATGCGACGTTGAGTACAAAGCACTGATTATGCGACGTACTCATATCCGTCATACTCATAAGTATACGCATTTTCGCTTTTCTCTGCTACTCGCCAGTATTTATTCGAACAGATGAATACGAGGCCTCAACTAATCATACAAACCTGATCTAACGGCAAACGACGGACGGCATACTCATAAAAGTACGCGATATCACCTACCGTGGCTTCTTTTTGTAACCGCTAGGCCAGCGCCTATATGCGACGCTGATTATTCAATCTCACTTATGATACCCTAATCTAACGGCCAACGAAACCCAATCATACTTTAACTGCGAGCGCCGTCGCTTGTTTCTGCAATCTATAGTAAACACCAGGCCAGTATTCATGCAGGCCGATAAAAATGAGGCCTCCGCTATGCGTGGTATCCTAATCTAACCCAAAACCTGGGTCCACCATCCTCATAACTGTAGACAATATCGTCTACCTTGGCTACATATAGTAACTGCTGGGCTTGTGGCGCTGAAGCTGCAGTCCCACTGTTATAAGGGTAAACTCACCACTTGCTCAATTAGGCCCATGTGTACACCGATTATTCAATAGCGGTATTCGGCAACCACATGCATTATTGAGCGCAGCGAAGTTAAAGCTAATGAGGGGTGTATATGTGTCAGCTGTAGACCAAGTGGTATAGACTTGAGCCCTGGGATCCAAGGGACACGTGCGTCATCATATGTGTACCCATGGATGCTGGGGTAACGAAGACCTATTGGGTGGGCGGCTACTTGGTGTCAAGTCTGCTCAATACCCGGCAACACCCGGTTTGCAGGCCCTGTTGGCTGTTATTCACTCAATCACTTCACCTGGCCTGTGATCTGCATCCACAGAGATCCCCAATAGGACAAAAATTACCCGCGATCTTACATCGGCTTCGTCCTACCTCTGCAAATTCCCTTGGCCAACTAAAAACCCCGCAGAATTGCACACCCCAGCCCAATCACCACAAACAGGACGCCCGTTACGAGGCTGTCTAAAAACCGAAGTACGTCAGTGCAATGATTGCAAGGCGCTGCCATACCCAGTTTGATTGCGCACCCGCAGCTAAGCCCTTCATACTCTTGACCGTACCTTCTCGCCAACTCGGTCCATCACCTGCAACTATGAACAAACTCATGCTTTATTCCGTAGGTAATCTTATGATCAGGAGTGCCTGATTATGCGACCCACCAGTTGTGAATAAACATTATTATTATTACCTTACACTGTGAGTGCAGGGTGCATACCAAAGGACGGGATGACTTTGGTCAGTTCATTCAAAAACAACTGCACCTTACCCTCCTCTTTGAAGATGCGAACGACGTCTGCATGCTCTATATCGACAAAGTTTTCGTCAGATATTTGAAAACCGGCGCCCAGAAGATGTTAGTTAGTCAGAAATTGTGACCACTTTTGGCCGCTTGTTATTTCGCGCCGCAGTAAAACTCGCATCATGGTGCTTTCTAGAAGTCTTTCTGAAACTTTTCCTATTTTGCGTGCCGATTGCAGTCACGACCGCCTTATTCTTCTGTCTGAATGACAGAAATGAATCACCGTGCGTCCTCAATGAACCCAAGAATACCCTTAATCCATGCCGGTCTCATTTTGTGACGATTCCTTGGCGAATGGCAACTACAATAACAACCCTAAACGGCTCACCCAAGATGTTCATATACGGGGCTGTCCACGGACCCAAGTACGGCGTTGCGATGACGGTACCGCGACTACCGTTCCCAGTCTGATGGTTTGCCCGTATTTCACCATATCCATAATATTTACAGGATGAGGGTGGTACGTGCACTCACGAGACCGCTCAATCCGTTTACTTTGTGCCAGGACTTGAAAGCACTGGCCACATTAGTGTGCTGTATGCTTGTTCTGCCCATAAACGCACTAATTCTCCAAATTTCAATACCGGTGGTTCGGTATAGTTTTGCGCCCGATATAGCGTGTACTGAGCATCATAAAGAACAAACTTACTAGCTGCGACGAATTCCTTGACTTGGCTTTGCAGGACACCTGCCACACTGATAGGGGACTGTTTCATACACAGGTCGTTAAAAGTTGCTCAATTTTGAGTTTCCGGCGACACAGAGGGCGAAATTATTGTCCTTGTCCTTTCGAAATCAATTCCAGCTGCCTTACAGAAAAAAACACGTGAAGAAACCGGCTCTTTTACAAATTTCCAACTGCCATCAGGGAGACATCACCCAAAGCCACTGGCAGCCATTAAAATATGAATACCCCGCCCACGGTGGACCTCGAGTACGTTTAATCAACTTCCAACAAAACTGCGCCCGCATGGGAAGATCTTAAGGAACCGAACAAATACCATCAAGTTCTGAAACTTGATGGTATTTGTTCTGAAACTTTATGCTGATTTGTACAAAAGCGGATGGTGAAAATTACAAACGCAATAGCGCTAGCCTGTCGGTTTCTCAGAAAGTAGCCGCTAGTTGACGAGAGTGCCAATACGGCTGAGTAAAGAATGGCTACGAGTTGACTCTATTAAGCCATGTCGTATTGGTATCGGGAGGCAGAAGTGGAGTGAAGTTGGGGTTAGGGCTCTAACTGAACAGACTTAACACCGAGTACCCGGCCACTTACTAGGTCTTCGTTACCGCTGCATCCATGGATGCGCGCACGATGATGCCCGTTGTCTTTAGATCCTGGAGCTCAAGTCCTTCGACTGACAAATATACACCTCTCTTTAGCTTTAACTTCGCTGCGCCCAATAATGCATATGGTTGCTGAATCCCGCTATTGAATGATCGATGTACACACGACTCCCTCATTATTACCAATGAGACTAATTTAGCAAGTAGTGAGTTTATCTTTTTAACAGTATGACTCCTGTCTGAGCGTGGACAGTGTTTTGGAATTGTGGAGAAAGGGGTTTATTAAGCACTTGGTGAGTTAGCCACTACAACTTTGTTTCATTTTGTGTTTCAAATGATATCGCGGAAGGTATGTACGAGTCATAACTGATTATACACTCTTCCTTTCATAAACCTTGTCGAATGAAAGCGGCCTCCTTAAACAGAACTGGACTGATCAGACCTTACGTATGTAACGATGCAACCAATAAATAGAAATATGATTTGTTAGATATGTTGTGTATTTTTTAGGCATGGTGTTGGCAGACGGATGATATATCTGGAAATGAAGGACCGCCTTTGGTGTGTTGTATTAGTCTATTGTGGGACACAGTTGGGGCGTTAGTCATTTACGAGCAGGTGTACGGTGTACTATAAGTAGCCACGGTAGGCGACATCGAGTACGGTTATGAGCGTGACCGACCGTCGTTGGCAATCGGGTTAGCTGCTGAGCTTACTTGAGGCTTCATATTCGGCGTTGCACATAGACACAAGCCCAGCAGTTACTATATGTAGCCAAGGTAGACGATATTGTCTACAGTTATGAGGATGGTGGACCCAGGTTTTGGGTTAGATTAGGATACCACGCATAGCGGAGGCCTCATTTTTATCGGCCTGCATGAATACTGGCCTGGTGTTTACTATAGATTGCAGAAACAAGCGACGGCGCTCGCAGTTAAAGTATGATTGGGTTTCGTTGGCCGTTAGATTAGGGTATCATAAGTGAGATTGAATAATCAGCGTCGCATATAGGCGCTGGCCTAGCGGTTACAAAAAGAAGCCACGGTAGGTGATATCGCGTACTTTTATGAGTATGCCGTCCGTCGTTTGCCGTTAGATCAGGTTTGTATGATTAGTTGAGGCCTCGTATTCATCTGTTCGAATAAATACTGGCGAGTAGCAGAGAAAAGCGAAAATGCGTATACTTATGAGTATGACGGATATGAGTACGTCGCATAATCAATGCTTTGTACTCAACGTCGCATGTGGACACGGGCCTAGCAAGTAGGTTAAGTGGCCAAGTTAGGCGACTTTGAGTACGGTTGTGAGTATGACAGGCGAGATGGATCAGTGTTTAGAGCCCAAATTTACTGACCGAAAGGTCCGTGGTCCGAACCCGACATTTGCCTCTCGACTTCCCCTGTCTAGACTTGGGCAACCTCGCAGTATTCTAGCCCTCGTGCTTCCTTCTGGTTGCATGGCAGCTAGGCACCAAATTGGTGCTACAGCTGAACCTTTTTATGACAAGCCGTCAAATTAGGCTATCACGCATAGCCGAGGCCTTATTTTCACCGGTCGGTAGATACTGGCCTGGTGTTTACTATAGGTAGCAAAGGTGAGCGCCATTAGTAGTACATTAGTATTATTAGTATGAGAGGCAGTCGTTGCTCGTTGAATTGGGTTACTGTGCATAGGTGGGGCCTCATAATCAGTGTCACAGCCACGGGCCTAGCAGTTACAATAAGCATTCTGGAGCATTGGGAACGCGTACCGTCATTGACCATTAAATTAGGTTGCCGTGTATAGGTGAGGCCTCATAATCAGCGGCAAACATGGACACGGGCCTAGCAGTTAGGATACGTAGCGAAGGCAGGTGATGTTGAATAAAGCTATGAGTGTGACGGGTCATCATTAGCCGTTGGATCAGTTTGTCGTGTATAGGTGGGGCCTCATAATCAGCGCCGCACATTGACACGGACCTAGGATGCTGCAGTGACGATAAGTGGCCGAGGTGAGTGACAACGATTACTGTTATCATGATGACCGCTTTATGCTGTATTCCACATATGGTGAGTCATATTCTTAGTAGAGATGATACCATTGTGTTGGTAATTTACCTAAGGCGACGTCCTGACGCTGTATTGCCCACAGGCTAGTTATGCATAGCTGGGAAAGGCAATCATCCACAGAGATTGCACTCGCATCTCTACTGCGCAATGCATGCTGTTTTCTGACAATGCTGTACTTAGTGGAAGCTGAACTCCATAAGAGAAAGTGTTGTGACGAAGTTCGCTGAACAAAATTATCTCGTCCGTTAAATCTGGGGGGTATGAAGCAAACAAACGTTGATGGCCAAGCTTCCTGGGTGGAATTCGCATTGGATATTCTGTAAATGTTATTTTATTCTTAAAGAACGCCAAAATATGGTAAAGTGTGATTTCGTCTTTTACCTCTCGTAAACCGGTAGCAAAATGCGAATCGGTGATGGTTCGTAACCTTGAAATTTCGCTCACTTAAACAAAAGGCTCTGAGCAACATACCACTTACAAGTGCAAATGGATTAGACTAACTCCCTGTAAAATCACAACCTTGAGAACCCTATGGTACCATTATGATCACGCCTGACTCTATGCCACCAACCAGTTTGGAATAAACTATTATTATTAGGAATAATATGTTTTTCTGCCTAGCCCTGGCCCGTCCAGAAAGAGCACAGGCATGCTTTCCTAACGTTCATTCCCCAGTGAGGCATCATGCATTTCAGGTATGTATCGTATCTCTTGAGGCCAAATACTAAGTATGCATCAGCTACAATAAATAACTCAACACCAATCAGCCATTGAAGATGACGTGTAAGCGCAGTTCTAAACGTCTGTCGCCACTGCTGTGCCTGCTTTATAGAGTATTGCTCCAAGCAGCCACCTGCCGCATGCGGATACTTCGATAAACCAGCCTATATCTTCCGCTCATTTCGGGATCTCAACGGCTCGATGAAAATTGCACATTAAGAAACCCGTGGGCTTCCCGTCAGGACATAAGTAGCAGTCAGAACGCCTGATAAAATTTGACATTCCATCCGGATCAGGATGCACCATTTTCTTCTTCCAGCCCAGACGAGTGGGAGCCAGTTGACCAGGCGTCGTAGATCCATGACCGCATGTCAATCATGTGCGCCGTCTAGGCCCAATCAGCTGTCTGCCATGATCGAAGCAGGTTACATCTAGCCAGTTGATTATGCACTGTGAATCCCTAGCTGCGTGTGTTTCAGCTAGGCTCGTCCAGCTTTCTGCTATGATTGACGTAGTTTATATCTAGCCAGTTGACTAGGAATCGTGGACGCCTAGCCACTTGTTAATCATGTGCATAAGGTAAGTTCTCATTGCCGTATTCCGCCAGCAACGACAGCTTCCTTCACCTAAGCTGGGACTCAATTGTATATGTTATAGCGGTGGTAAATCACCATTTTTATTTCTGGTCGCAAACTATCTGGCAACTTCCCAAAGCCGGCTATATAAAGCCTTGTATGTTTCGCCATCTGCACAGCTATCTGCAACGTTCACCCATTCTTAGCGATTTACGCCTTATACGAAGTCACGATACCTCATTTCATTAAGCAGCTTTCCAGATCCAGGCAACTGATGACCTTGAAGACTCGTTCACATAAACGGATCAGCCATACAGATAATTTGCATAAAACGCATTGCGCATAGCCATTCTTAATTATGAAGTATTAACCCTAAAGACACCTTAGTTTCTCAGATATAGGGTACAATAACCGAATACCGATAGGCGTGATCAAGTGAGTGCATTCAAACACTACGCTCAATGTGGAATGCTGCTATATGGTTTTGCACCACTTGTACGGAGCCTGTGCACGCAGATGGTCCGTGAATAATGTGTTTTCTAGATCGGCCGACTTGAGGCCCTTAGGGTGATTATCGTTGATAATTCATGGACGTCTCCTTTGCTCCGTATGCTGTCGCCTGTCAAATGGATGCCAGTGTGGATAAAATCTTTGTTTGGAATTCTGTTAGTGAGGGCCGGCTCGCTCCTTAATCGTGAATGTTTCAAGCTAATCAGATTTGACTTCGGACCTTCAGTGAACGGCTTCGAAATAAGTCTCTTAACGTGCAATGTTGCCTTGCGCTCTCTGGAATTTAGCAGAATTATGTATTTTTAGCACTGCGTGGCTCGCTTTACTTCTTACACGTCTTTCATATGACAGTTCTAAAGTGTTTTATTCATGCGAGTTTATGTTCGGGTCAGAATCCGATCAAGGTGGATCATTTTGGTGAACTGCCCGAGGTTTTCTTCTGAGAAGTCTGTGTATGCTCTGCCTCTTTCACACTCATGAGTTCCGTTTTGTGGTTACGATTAATGGTTAAGAGTACCGCGAAATCCCGTTTGCTATTATCTTCCCTGGGGAATATTCACAAACATGTAGATGACGACAAGAACGATGCATTTGTGAACTCGATGAGGCTCAGATTACAAGCCCCCCCCCTTCGTGCAAAACTGGGCTTCACCTCATCACGGATTCTGTTGCTGTATAGCCTGCCTACATCAGATCAATTGAGTACAACCTACCAAGAAAATAAAGAGCGGTTGATTTTGGTAGACCAATTAATTAGAACGAATTCTTCGCGATGCTTAGGAATACTGGTAACTCGGGTGCATTAGTAGTTCATCAGGTGGCTGTTAGTCTGTTCAGCAAGCTTGACAATTGACTTGCAGAAGAAAATAGAAAGCGCGCTTGCAGTTTCTTTTGCAAGGCGAACATTCCAAAGCCTTTTTTTGAACTTGCTCTGACATCCTTCGAAAACTAAATAATACTGGACGAACAGTGCAAGTCGGCTACATGATTTCCGTTTTAATCCTCACCTTCTATCAGGATGAGGATGGTGCTTTGACACCTGACAAAATACTACTCGCACGTCCCACCAGTAGCGTACACAGCTACGGTGGTGTTTTTCAGCAAACTCATTGATATCTTATAACCCTCTTCAATGTCATTGAACCGCTTTTAGCCGAACGGCTGAGCACTCAAAATGCTTGCCGGAGAGTCACGAGTTAAAGACTTCCTGGATTTTCGGGAGATGAGCACTGCTGATTATTCCAAATAAGGATGAGACAGCCATACAGTGCTCCCCAGCTTTTAAGGATAGGTTGGCTAAGCTTACAGGACGAAATCTATGCCAGAAAGGTCCAAGTCTCGTCGAACTGACAAAAGAGACCGAGGTTTGCGTCGACATTTCAGGAGCATCTCCTAAGCAGGGTTACGTTAATGGAATTTCGGTTATCTCCAAACATCCTTTCAGTTTATTTTTTGGCACTTCAAATAACGGCACCGCAGTTTATCTGTATTCGAAAGGATTAATTCGGGGATAGTTTAGCCTTTTTGTCATACCGGTTACCAAGGTCGTAGTCTGGAACTTACACCGTACTGTGCAGCATACTACCGCGTGGAGTGGTCAGTGTCTTAATTTCAGTGACTATTCTCCGGTGGAGTACACGCGCAACTTGGTCAAAACGACGTCCAACAGGGTGAGATTTACGTACATTGCCAACCTACCACCGAAGGAAGATTTATTGAAGACTCTGTTGACCAACACCCATCCGGAAAATTTGTTACCTTAAGTAAAAATTGGCCACCTCCCCGACCTAACCATCACAGCCGGACTGAAAGAGTCTAGAGCGTCTACGATTCAAATACCATCTACATGGGACTTTAGTCGGCTTAAAACTGCCCTTACGTAGTAACCCAATTGCGTTCTGTCTCGACAACAAGCAGAGTAGTTTGAAAACTGCCGTTTAGCTTCAGTTCACTTGTGATCAAGTTGACACAGGTGTTGAAAGAATTGGCTGAATTCTTCTTCAGCGAATTGCCGCAGTCGAAACACCTTTATGTGAAACGGTGTTGATGATCTCGCAGTAGCCCAACTGGTGTCTGTCAACTTCAGACCACGACATTCCCCAGGGTGTTGTGAAATTCAATGTGTTTATCTCGTTGTTACCAGTTCTGTTACACAAAAATGTTGAACGTTTTGTCTGCGACTGATGAAAGTGATTTTAAAACTAAGCCATTTGAGGTTAATGCCTCATAGCTTTTCTAGTGGAATGAATCCAGGGAACCCCGTTCCAAACATTCTGGGCTTAAGCTTATTTGTTTGAATCCGGTGCATTCACTTCTAGCAACAGGGACATTGTACTAGGGAAGGGTTGTGAGTACTTTCACTGCTGCACCGGCCAGCCGATTGCCCTAATCGTTGCCTCAATTTGATCTGTCTGTTCTTCAGAAATACTAGCATACTACAGTCCGAGTGAATACGGAAGAGCAGTGATGTACGCGGTACAAAATGGGCCAATAGGTTCCGCTTACAACTTTAATGCCATATCAAAGACCCGTTCGGAAATATGGTTTTCTGGAATTACTAACAATACTGTCACGATAGCAAAACCAAGACAACACACAGCTCAACGCGATTCCTGATGCCGCGTGTGCCGAGAATATTACTTATACGTAAGCGAGTAGTTGAATCTGTGGGCTGATTGCATTCTTGCTGTACTCACTGACGTCAACGGTGTTTATTTTTGTACAGAAAGTAACGGACCAAATTCATCAGCAATGCGAGTGATATCTGCTTCGACTATTTCATTGCGAGAGAGCAGTTCACAGTTGAACTGGGAGTGGTTGGTGAGGACGGTCTTGTCCTCGAAGCCTGACGTTTACGGAACACATTCTTCACAGATTAGTGTTTAGATGTTGCACCTATTACCTTTCTTTTCCGGTAGCTGAAATCAATTGCTGTCAAGTCGACCTTAGAAGAGTGACAGAGTAGCTTTTACATTTCTAACGGGCTGGACGTAAGTGATATGAGCAAAAACTCACGGGACTGGTTGTAGACATTGCATACAACAGCAAAATAGTAGTAGTTGACGGCATATTTGAACGACAAACGACCAGCGCCATCGTCTTCCGGATACATGAAAAAACTTTTTTATAGCGTGAAGAATACCGAAGATACCCAAATAGGGCAGTGGATAATTAAGCTCTGTCATATAAAACTGCTGATTATCTGATCCCAGAATATGAAAAAGGACTAACGCAACCTAATGGTGTACATTCATTAAGCTAACTCGTTTAGAAAACAACCAAGACTGATTATAATCCAGCAGCTCTCAAGCTGAAGTGTCTTTTGAAAATTCTTCTCACCACCATCAATCTATAAACAGCTCAGGGGAAGGAAAATATAGCAAGATGAGTAAAACTTCTACCTGAGAAGTCGTCACTCGAGGCCCCAGAAGACACAAGATTAATAGATATGGATCCCGTGGTTGAAGAATATACGATACTGTATCCTGACTAATTGCGAGCTAGTCACAGTGCTGGTGAGCCGATCATGACCGAACTGTTAAGGATTCAACCATTCGAAGCTCGCAGGTTTGAAACCCTGTGTGCTTCATAAGATGCGCGCTGCTGGTGATTCACAGTGAACATGAAACAAATGTACTGTGCTTCTCAACTTTTTAGCACAGATTAGCCTTACTTACAGGATGATATCTCCATTGAAAATTACGGAATATCCTCATCCGATAATCAAGCTTCTAAGCGGTTTAGTTGGACCGTAGATCTAATGCGGAGTTCGTGCACATGTTTGAATATCTGGGGTGCACAAAGTGTGAATGTGAGACCGAGAGTTTTTGTTCGTAGTTTCGGTTCACCGTAATTGCACTGGAAACGCTGGGACGAAACAAACATTGACCGATGGTAAGCTTTCGTAAGGTGCTATCCTCAGTACCCACGCCAATCCGGTAAAAGCATTGAATCTGCCCTACGGAGTGAGTTGAATGCACTCGGGTTGGAATGATCGACCGAAGCACACGACAGACCAACCTCGACAGGACAGTAAGGACACCATACCTGAAGCTGAAAGGTCACAACTGGCTGTAAATGAAACAAGTTAAATGCACGAGTAAAGTCTGCGCTAGAAGTTTCGTTCAATCCTGCAATCTAGTTCTATACGGACGAGTAGTTGAACGGCCTTTGCACATTTGGGGAATAGTCTAATTCAAGGATTGAATATTTTTGGAATCTATTATTTTAAGTTGTTCCAACAGAGGAAGACGTCCAGCTGATCGGTCACGAGAATTTCACAGATCAGCTAAACCACATTTACACAGGTTAGAAGAGTTTTCGGACTCTTCTGCTGATTAGAAAGAGCATTTATGTCATACTGATAATGAAAATTGCTTCAATATTAGGTGTACATCAGAAGAAAGCGTAAGTTGTGTGAACTGCATTCATGCGTAGTTGCACAACAAAAAGCCATCCAGCCACGAACAGCCTATAGAGTGACAAAAGGATCTTGGTCCTCGTGGAAAACCGGTTGTGTCGAACGACTCGCACAAGATGGTAGTAACCCGTGTTCTTTTTCCTTTGAAAGGTCATTGGCATCCGGAGACGGGGGTGCTTCACACTGCACGGGAGGCTGTGTGATAGTCATAGTGGAGGGTATATCTGTGGAAGAATTAGGATGGATGTGGGAGTCCAGATCACGGACATCACAATCAGTCGGAAGTGAATGATCGTAGTCAGTGTCAGAACATCGGATTCTAGAGTATTGCTGGAGCAACGGATTCGTTTCTGAATCAACACCACAAAGCGAACTCCCATCTTCATTATTAAAGGCGTCCGAATAACGGCGATGTGAGGAAACTGCGTGACGGCGATTGGGACCGAGGAAGCGAACGGTATGTCCTATGACAATATAAGGATAGAAAGCAAGTAAACCTTTATTCTACAAAGCAAGTGGCGGTAGATGACAAATTGCTTCCTATCGCAAGCCTTATAGCTAGTCTTGCAATCAACATGGGTAGAAATCAGCGAGTTAACAAAATAAAAAAATTTCACCCTAACATCACTCTCGTTTGAACAATCCTCTTTCTGTTCTGGTGCACTCATTCTGGCGAGTCCATACCAAAGGGGGAAACACCGGTCTCAAAATTAGACCTCATTGACGGTGCACATCCTCGACCTTGCTGGAGCGTGAACTCTGGACATCTAAGGTGAGCATGTTACCACCACTTCAGCAGCGCAAGCTAGACGCGGTTGAATCATCACGTTTGAAGTGGTGAACCCTTTCGATCTTGAAAAATGCGATTGGTTCGCTCGGCATCTAGAACGGCGATCTGGTAGCTGGCCTGACTGAGTCGATCGACTGACCTTTCTGTCAGAACTTCCCAGTCAGGTAAAGTAACAGGCGCTTGAAACCCACCGGACACAAGTGGCAAGAAAGTAGTTTTCTCGAAGAAAACTATTCACAAGGTTGCCGAAAACCCTTCGACAGTTCCCGGTCGGTTTCGCCATTCGTGGGCTGTGAAAGAGTTATCACGAAACTTGTGAGTAGTTTCCTCCTACAGAATAGGTGATATATCGGAAATCACATCAAACGAAACATGTGAAGAAAGTCTGCAGGGATTCAACCGTCTCTCATGAAAATCAAATTGGTGCGGAAATGAGTGCATTCAACGCAGAGTTGTTACAAATTTGAATGGGGTTGAAAAGTAACGACCTGGCGTCGCGTACGGAATTCAACACTGAAATACTCAGTTAAATTCACTCATGGTGATGCATATTCAGAGATAAGTTCCCGGAGCGAATAAGCCTAAATGTTCTGCACAGGTCTATTAACGCCCCAACGATGGCGAATTTTGAGCCTTATTGATGCAGGACGAGCGGAAAACAAGAACCCATGATTTCCAGGTCTTAAATGGGTGGATTCGGTTAGGGTGCAATTTAACAGTTGAACATGAACGACGGAAGTGGTTCCATTCATGAAGGCGCATCTAAACATGTGCCTGGACCGAAGGCAAATTCAGTGATGTCTCACTGAAACAGTGTGATTCCTGTTGTTGGCAAGGGACCAAGTTTGGGTGGAAGGAAATTGTGCAACAGCGGACTGACGCAGTAAGCTCTCCCCTAAAACGGTGCATCACGAAAGCCAAGCAACTCCTGTTGCTTATGGAACCCCATGTATTCACGGCATTTCCAAGCGCCCATCGTGTGCCGGCCAATCGGAAGCAGATCCACCGAGCAAACTACGCCGCCACCCAGACCCTATACCACCATAGAGTGAAATATGCAGCGTCTGCTGTGCTCGATGGATTCTGGAAGGATCGATACAGAGGTAACTGTGGCCTATTTCTGGACGCCGAGCAGAATTAGAAACAGGTTGTCTCTGCTCCAAGACAAGTGGATAGCCGGCCAAGTAGCGCCGTGCTGCCCCATTCAATTTGAAGTTGATCGAGCCAGTTACAGGCGAGGAAGTCGGTGGTACGACCCGTTTAACGGGCTATACGTCCCCAGGTCTAGACAAGACCACATTAAGGATACTTCGCAGGTTCACTGTCAACACCCTCGCTAGGTATTTACACTTACTATTAGCACTTGGGGGATGTCTACCAGATATCTGTCGTGCCCATATTGCCTTATTTCCGAAGGTCCCAAAACCAACTTCACCGTGATATCTGAGACCGATCTTCGTGTCGCCCAATCCATAAAGTGCTTGCTGATCGCTGAGACCGCACATTGCAACTGTTCTCACTACGGCTCGCATTTCTACATCAAGACGGTTATTTGGAGGCTACATCGTTGTTGCACGCTCTGCTTCATCACTCTTCAGCGACTGCATCTAATCTGAGTTTGGTGTTTGTTGATATGCCGGAAGCGCTCGATTCCGTTCCACATGACATAACTGTCAGACATGTTGGGGAGCACCGTTACCTCTAGTTCGATTCATCGATACAGCCAGATCGACAAGATTCCCAACACCAACGATTTGAACACCCAGGTTTTGAACACCATCCTAGTGTTCGATTAATTGTTTCATCAACGACAGAGTTGAACAAGAATAGGAGTGAAAATCCTTGTTGGACAGTACTTGTAGTAGGAAAGGGTTTGGAGAGCCCACAATGCACTCTCCCATGCCCAGATGTGAATTTGTGGAATGGATCATGTTCGAAACCCTCTGGAGCATACCCTGTTGAACAAGTGTGGTCAAAAGCACAGACTGATAGACAAAATCAAGGAACCCCCAAAGTCAAGGAACACCAAAAAGGCGGGTCGTCTGAGCACACGAGGTTGCTCTAACACCTAACGGAGTATGAAGATGTGATCGACGCAGACTCTGCCCTACGGAAATCCCGTTCGATGGTCACGAGTCAAGGACCCACGTGCTGCCATATGATGCCGAAACAGATGTTCCGGCTTTGAGTAGCAGTGACCGTTAATATCTGACATCTGATCCTGTGGCAAGCGTTCCAGGAGTCAGTTCTGATGGACTCGTTTAATTTCTGGGTGCCCTAGCTTTTCAACGAGTAAGTGAGGTGTGTTTTGCATACACTTGAGGAGCGCAATGGAAAGCATCAGAAGACAAGTGAACGGACAGAGTCCACGCCGGTGTTCCAGGAGGAGCAGGCAGTGATCGATCCTCATCACCAGTAACTGACAGCTATGTGGTCTGTTTGGATCCGGGACTGGTTCGTTGGTGGGCACCAGTTTGTCAGGCGATTTCCGCGGTTCAGGAAATCGATACTTCAAATGAACAGTCTGTGATCGGCAAACATCTGAAGCAGGCGCTCCCCGTTGTTCGTGTGTCTCGTGTCCAACCCAAAACGTCTACCCGACTGCGCCTCAAAAGCCCCTGGTTTATCTACCTGAGTGTGCACGTCACCACCAACTACAAAGTATTAAGCCCGTTGTAAAAGAGCATCTAGTGTGTCATAGAAACTGTCTCTGGCAGACTCAGAGCTACAGTCTATTGGGAGATAAACAGACACAATAAACAGTGTGATGGACCTCGCTTTATCGAGTTTGCTTCACAGACGTTGTTAGGCGAACCGTGCAGAGGCGAATAGTAGCGAGTATCCAATCAACTGGAGAGAATCCCGCTCGATCGCTCAGTACAATACACACCCCGACATATCCAGCTGCAGTGAAAACAGACTTCGAAGTGTTTACAATTATCAGCAGCTGAGCATGATGCACGGCGATCGAACCGGTCACGCCTAGTGCTGGGGGAGAGTGTACAAATTGGAGTGTGGTAAGTTAGAAGAGGAAATAGGTGAAAGTATGAGAGGAGAGGCGTTAACAATAGCATGTTTTCGCTTATCCGTCCTGCTGTACGCAGCAAGCAAGACGATCACGCTGAGGAAACCACGCGACGCCGATGTTCCATGAGAGTAATGTTAACTGTAAGCATCATGGTTGTACGCATTCTGGGACATTGCCACGGTGCCCAGACAAGGGGACCACTGGAATTCAATCAAAGCATTTGGTCAAAAGCCTGACCAGAAGGTAGTGGTGTTTGGCAAGGAATGCAAGTGCGTGATCTTTCTTATAGAGCAAGTCGCCATAAGATAGGTTGCTGATTAATGCGCATGTTTGATACTTAGAGGTTTTCCACCATTCTAGTACTCGCGCAGAGTATCAAGTCTCACAAAATCAGCATAGCAAGGATCAGTGACCGACTGATGGTGTTAATCATTTTGAGGTTGTCCTTTGTTGAAAAAATGTTTTCTGATCAAGATTACGGTAGGTAAATTGCACTTGATCACAACAGGATTTTCCTCGAGTCCATAAAGTTGTACAGAAAAGCTATTTATTAGACTAGTAGCCAATAGTTTAGGAACACCACACATATAGTATGTAAATTTTCGTTCTTCATCTCATATCCCCACTTTGAAATCGGTAATATCTGGATTGTTAGCGATACCATACCGATCGATACTCACCCATTGTGGTGTGCATTGAAATAACAGAACGCGTATACGCTTACTTACTGTGGAAATGATTATGTAACCCTCACACCTAGCCTTCTAGTGAATGTCGCCGTTTTCATGTCATCATTCTTTACTCTAATTAGGATGTTTTGCAATTTGTCGATTTTTGGTGCAATATTGTAGGATAGGTGAATAATTCTGCCTGAACAGCGTCCGGGCACAAAGCAAAGGGGAGAATAGACTTTGTCAGGGAGCTGAGCAATCACTTGCTGGATTATGTTATGTTATGAGCATACCGACAGCACCGGATAAGGTTCCGCTGACTCATGTTTGCGCTAATATGTCATCATCATCAACATAATCACCATCAGAGACAGTAACATCAGTATTGAGACTCAAGCTTCACTGGCGTACGTTGGTTGGGATACTGCCAGGGTGCCCACACCTAGACAGGGGGACGATCAGGGTTCTCAAAAAGGTTCTCTCAAAAGCCTGACCGGAAAGCAGCGGTGTTTTACGGGAAATGCAGGTACATACTAATTTTTACGGAACCAGTCGTCACACATGTTCTGGAGGGCCAGGAGACTGCGTTGGTCAGACCTCCAAATATTGAACGACCTGGTATGAGAGACGCTGAGTGTCGCAAGGACACTACCCAGTATAGCTCACTGGGTCACGGAGGCACACAAATCGTCATACCACGGTAAGATACAGTCTCTTTGTGACGGCTCTAATATGTGACGGGGTAAAAACATTACGATTCGCAGAGCGATCAGTTGGTAGTGTTTTGTCAATGCATTAGTGGGTAAGTGTAGGATGATCCATTTCGGGAAGCGCAAGGGCTCCCCAGAAGCATAAACCTTGCATTCATAGCCCTCGCAACCACAGCAACATTTGACACGATAAACAGACAGAAAATGTTGCGCGTTTGGCGGGTTACTTTCACAGACACTACCTAGTATAGTTCAATGGGTCATGTAGACACACAAACCGTCACACCATGTTAAGGTTTAGTCGTTTCCCGACGGCAACTACTATGGAAGTAGATGAAGAATCATGTACTGAATCTGTGCGTCAATGCAAAGCCGTATCACGAATCAAAAAGGTCATGGATGTTCGAGAAAGTGCACGCTGGGTCACTTAATTCAATCCGTAATATTGAGGAAGGTAGAACACCGGTGGATACGTGCTTAGATCTTTTCGATTCCTGTGTTTTGGGTGAGTAGATCACTAGGATGAGGAACGAGAGAAAATAACTGATACAGGGATAGGGGCGGAAATATCTAGCGGTGACAAATTAGCGAGGCACCGTATCGGCACCTAACGCAAAACGCGTCCATCGACGAGTATCACTTTTAACAACGCATAACACGCATGTTATAAGCACCTAGAAGTCAAGGCTATGTGTAAGAGATTCTTCAGGTTCAACGGTCTTTTTGTTGCAAGACTAAATTTTATTGAAAACACTAAAAAATTCCCGAACTGAGAACAGTAACGAATCTTCAGTCGAGCGTTTACCATCTACTAAACACTTATTATGTAGTAGTTAAGAGACACGCCGTCGGTCCAAACAGTTCACTACGTAGCATGCTAATGGTTTTTAACCTTCTTCGCACTACGCTTCCTTCTAGTGTATTATGAAAGATCTCCCCCCACCCAATCAGTGCCGATCCGAAACAGAAAATTTCGAATAATATGGAGACCAAAAACAAAGACGGCAGCTGCCACCAGCACCTTGTAACGTCTTACAAACGTGGCCAACAGAATAGCCCCCTGCCCCCACATAGGAACACGAATACTTTATACAGTTTGAAAGGGGTGCCAGTTGCTAAGCAATTGCGATAGTTCTGGAGGTAAATTCCACAGAATGCGAAGAAGTAATTGAAATCGGACATGCAAGGGTTCACGGATGGTGAGCTAAGTTAATACGTGGTGATTACTACAAAATAAGGAATCACGGTTGTTCGAAAAGCCACATGACTTGTTTGTAGGGTTAACCAAGATATGATAGAAATGGCATGGCAGTTAGGGACACTGCGCCACCATTGTACAGTTTGCAGCCGGCAGCGATGATTACCAACCCCTTTTATAATGACAGACTGTTGACAACAGGCATGGCTTTCTCTGCTACTTTCTTAACCTCAAGCCTGATAAAAGCGCCAGTACGGGATTCTCTCAAACAAGTGTAATCCTCTAGCATCATTGTGATCAAAGAGTGTGTGCACTCTGTCCACGTAAGGCTTCGCTTGCAGTGGCCAAAAATAAATCCAGAGCATATATTCCAACGAATCATTAAAGTGCTCCCCAAATGGAATTCCACTTAATTGAGACTCACTCTCCTGTCCTTACCCAAAAACCATCCCCTTTTAGATTTCTTAGAGAGAGACCTGTTTGCCGTCGAAGATTAAAATCTATTGGTAGCTTGGAAGAAAGATCTACTCGTAAGTCGGAATTGTCAAACCGATATCGTCGGATAACGACACTACGATCGAAACTTACCGACATGGCGCACGTGTTCGAACAAGTCCCGACGCATATCTGATACATCCCACATCGACCACCAAGACGTGCAACAATCCACGTTGGGTGCACTTTGATCCACATAGGGCAAATGACTGAAAGAAAAGTGGTGAGCGAGGGCGGCGAAGAACATCTCGATGCAGATGGCGAAGTTCTGGTAGAAGAAAAACAACAGAGGGTGTCGGTAAGCCTCGAAATAACGAGTTCATCGATAAAGACTGGGAGCACTGCTGGTTAATCAGTTCGATGTTTCCATCAAACAGATCTATTCTTTAGTTGCGTGAACGGGGATGAGCAGAGAATAAGCTCACTAAGAGTATAGTTTTCCTGAGACAGTAGAAGCATTCGTGCGTCGGATATCGCTCCCCTAACAATAGCAATCAAAATTCGGGATGTGATCACTTTGGATGAAGTATATCAGTGACTAAAAAAAGAATACACGTCAAAATTAGTTGAGAACAAGCAACATATAGCTCCAAAAAGAACTCAGCATCAGATCATCAAACGAAAAGAGGTTAATTTGTGTGTTCGATGATAAATGACTATAAACGATCGTAAACAAAGTGATAACTGGTGAACAACCAGATTAGAGACAAAACGGAAACCTAAGTAAAAGGTGTGATGATTGCTCAAAACTGATAACCGCTCTGTGTTTTGACACTGCGACCAAACGAGCTCAGATACCTGGGAATTCATAGGATTTCTCCGTACATTTGACAGGATTAAAACACAAACCTACGGACTACGTCGTACAAAACTTCGGGGCTACATTAACCATACTGCTGTTCTGGAGATATTCCTAGTACAAAACTTGTGTTCGCGGAAGTCGATGAAAGTATTATGTATACATATGTATATATATGTACATAAACGTATCTGGTATAGGTATGTAATACAGCCCAAGAGTAAACGCATTACGAACCCATGACAGCGATAATTTACCTGGAGGACAATGCCAATAGAAGCCACGTCAGTCATTTCCCAAATCTTGACATCTTTGAAGACACCGGCGACAGCCAGAATGAATATGAGAATGGATTGCCTACAAAAAAAGGAAAACAACTTGAATTTTCTAGCTTTTTGCCGATGTGACGACTGTATGGACACAATTTGGCTTTGTGCAGCTGGTCACCTTGAATTTAGTCAATCAATCAAATACACGTGGGCGAATAAACTGTCATTTTGGGGGCGACAAATTCGTGAACTTGCTTCTTCTTGCGCATGTACGTTTTCAATGATTTAGGGAGTGGCCAGTCACTTTCTTCTATCTCACAGCACAGTCAGACATTGATGTATAAACTATGGACCCCAAACTAACCAAAGATGGCGTTGTCGTCTTCAGTAGGGGGAAACCGAAGACTTGGATCAGTACCCCAAAGCTCAGGAAGAAACTTGGCCTCCATATTATCCATACAATTCGTCACTAGAACCAGCAATTTGTCGTGTATGAGGAACATCTGGTTGTCGACCGGAACACCCACAGCACAAGTTGGGGAAACTTCAAAAACCGAGTGATAGCGTATCAGGAGATGGTCGCACTTCCGCAGAGCCTCAACGAGAAAAAAGTTGCCTGTGTGTTTCAGCATGAAAGTGTTCACTTCGGCTGGATAGAAATTTTCAAACATCCAATAGCCTTGTGCATGTGACTCGGACAAAGTAATGCGACAACTTGATGTTTTTCATAACGACTGCTAGATCTCGATTATTTGGACCATTAAAAATGAGAATTTTCAGACAGCCTAGTTAGATCTCCGGACAACCATACAAAGAGTACATTGATGACATCAGAGGACCAGATAGGTATTGAGAGACCGACTATTGTTGAATTATCATGCGTTACTTATCGCCACTGGCTAGATGCATCTGGTTCAGTGCCTCATGGTAAAATTTCAAAATTTCATCGGGATGGAGTGCCAAATTATTTTGTGGCTAGAAAATAAGGAGGAGATACTAGTGACACGGCTGACCAACAGCAACGAACATTCTAATTGAGAGGCCTGTTCTTGGGGCGGGTATCTAGTCGTGCATAGATTAGTGGACTTCAGATAGTAGTAAAATAAAATACTGAATTTAATAAGGTTGTGGTGAACCTATTTCGGCTGTCCATAAAAGGCCGCTTTCTCATCGAGGTATGGCGCATCACTCACAAAAATCACTACCATAGTCAAACGTGATTTTTATCCTGAGAAGGACCGCTGTCCTGCAAATATCATGCCAAGAGTAGCACACATTTTCGAATCAAAGGTGGTGCAAAATTCGGCTGTAAATCAGCACGGTATTCAAAAACTTTTTGTTACGTTCCGTTACAACAAAGTCCACCGTGCTGCAGCACGAAATTAAGGGTTCAGTCTAATAAGGCTTGGTCACCGTGGTGCCTCGCGCCGGGCACTAGCAGCGGTTGAAACCGGCAGATGTGACAACGGTTAGCTGAACCTTCAAAAAACTCCTTTTGTGGATTTCATTAGGAATAGAGAATTTGCCTTCATTTAATGTTACTGTGTCTGCCGGTAACTGTTATGTCTGCTGATTCGCCAACCTGTTGTATCTGACTCCTGATCCGTTCCAGTGCCTAATGCCAGAAAAAAGACGCACAGAAGGGAACACAGCTATATTCCGAACAAGCGAGTGCGAGAGCGTGAGTGCGTGCTGCGAGAATACAACGGTCTCAAGCCAGTTATTCGAGGGACACTGTCTAACTTGGTCCAATGCTGAGGCACGCGATCTGGTCTTGATCAACGCTGACTCGCGCTGCCTGGGTTTGATGCAAGGCTGTGAAACGCTGTATATTGAGGGGACGTTGTGTCTGGTCAACATCTAACAGAGCTGAAGGTCTCCGTAGATTTCGGGCATTCAGTGGTTGCTTTCAGGAAGCTGACCTTCCTGATAGTGTCTATGAGGGTTCAGTCATTTATTTTACCGCGGAGTTTGCATTCCCATCGGGTGACAATGTCGGTCCGGATTAATGACTTTGACATCCTCAAAGAAAAGGCTTTTCCGATAGGCCAAAATCTGCTCATCAGTATCGTCACAATCATCCCATTTCCATCAGCAGAAATATACTGTAAACTCATCCACTTCAGCCAACTGAACCGGTAAGGGAACCCGGTTGAGGAAGTCAGCGAAAACCGAAGACCACGTCCTGAATCTCGTACACATATCCATATATGAGGAAACCTGGAACCTTGATGGTGTTCAGGACTTGCGTTACACTGATTTTCAATCGAGTTGAGAAAGCTTCTAGTGACTTGTAACTGTTTCCTCGACGAAAAGCAGCTGCTTTACAGTGCATGCTGTTAGATAAGTGACAAATACTGTGTCTCGATGTACCCAGTCACCTTAGCGCACTTTAGCTGCATAGGTTCCTGCAACTAGAAGAAAACACGAGAGTTGACATACTACCTGGCAGCCCAAGTCTAAACGGTTGGGTTCGAACTACGGACGTTCCGGGTAGCAGGATCGCGTCTTAGCCGCTACGCGATCTAGTGCAACAACAAAACACCACATCAGCGTGACATAAATTGACGACGAATCTTTTGATAAACGGAACTCTCTTACTATTTGCACTTCAGGTTGCCCGCTTGATGGACTATGAAAATATTTTTCACCACACCAGAGAACACATACGGTGTGCAAATATTTACGGTGAACCAGCACCATGTGCTAACTAATTACGGCGGTCTCCATGTACATCAGAAATTATAGATTCACCCCTTTGAATTTTTATTCAAGGATGGATGCGTAAATGAAGCCGCACCTGAAAATAACGAGCGGCCGTATTTGAACTTTCAGTTGAGATTTAATCCTGTCAGCGAGGCCAATTTATTCTGAAAAGCCGAGAATCAATGTACAGCTGCTTCATCCATATTGGAAATCATCAGCAGTGTGCATCCCATGAAATCCAGATAACTTCGAACCTATGACCTTCCGGTCAGTGGTTTAACACTTGACTCTTCGGCCACAAGTGGCTAAACAGAAGGGTGATTAGCTCTCACCTGGACAGAACACACACCATTCATCTTTCAGTCACGGAGCCACACCAATTGGTCATGTACTGAAGTCCCACTCACCTTGTGAAATTATTCTTCCTCTGAGAAACTTATAGATTTACCATCGTGTGATCGCAGTGCCGTTCCGCTTCTCGAGACCGAACAGTAGTGTTCGGCCACTCACTAAAAGATCACAGATTCGAAACTCTGAGTTTCGTGAGATGCGCACGGCTCATGACTCCTGATAAGGATGAAGCAGCTGTACATAGTGCATCTCGCCTTTACACATAGATTGATCTCGCTGATAGGACGGAATCGCAATTGAAAATTCCGACATCTCCAAAGACTATCATCAGTACGTGAATGGCTAGTGAAGAGGCATTATGTGAGAGGTGGACCTGTCCCAACAGCTGTTGGCTAAGTCGGAACAATTGGAATCTTGGTGAATGGTCAAAACGTCTACCGAACCTGTCTTGATCCTCACAAAGTATCTGAAAACACCGATAAACTCGAGCCACATGAACCACACTGTTTTACTCCAGTAAACTTTCCATTTGGGAACATTTTTGAGCCATGAGTGTCATGAGAATTAAAGATAGTGCATGTAAGTGGACAGGGGAAAGCAAAGCAGTTGAAGGGGCGCTGCGAAACCATTTGGTCGAGAGCCTGTAATCAATGAGTTCGTGCTGCTAAAGAGATGATTCAATACCGCATTTTGACATAAATATATGAAGACAGACCGCAGGGCGAATGCCGATTATGAACTCAGCTTTGGGTCAAGCCAAAAAATATGAGGCTTGTGAGCGTGACTGGTCGAAATGTGAACCAAAATCCGATACCTACAAGTCTTCACAGAGTTTCCACTGAAATGAATAGAAACAAGTTTGCTGCTCGAGCCTTAGACTGCATATTGTCCTGGTAAGTGTTAAAGACTAGGTTATACGCAGCGCGACTGAAGTGGTTAATGCGGAACCAGTTCTTTAGATAGTGAACAATGACCTTATTGATACGACGAACCGCAACAGTTTGTACGCGAGAAATGAAACCTGGGTGGATGTCAGAACACTTTTCGGTGATAAGCTATCAGAAAGAAAACGGGTTCCCAATTAATACTGGTCACAGCAACAAGCTATGGGTCATTAAGTCTTGGATTAATTAAGTGCCGACTGGGGCCACATAAAGATGAAGCTACAAAGTGCAACCCGTTACGCTAAATGAGAAAACCTAAATAGCAAGGCCTGAAAACGAACCCGTCGTGCCAAAAAACACCGCAATTTCTGACATACTTCTGCAGGGTAAGGAGAGTGAGTTCGAATTTGAAGTGAAGAACATCACAGCCATCGGTACTTGTTCGCAATATGCATACTCCATTATAACCACCGTCAGACGTCATGCGGCGAGGCTAATGAAGTATTCCCTGAAACAGTTATCCTGGAAAACCTGTCAGTCATTTGGCTAAATATTTTACCTGGTGACCTATTCAAAGCAAACAGAACAAAACTAGTTGTTCTGAAGAGTGTTACGGAGAAGTCTTGTGTTGAAGAGAGAGAATGCTTCCAAGACTTATGGAAGCTATCAGGTTTCCGTAAGGTATATGCGCACTTGATACTGAACACAATGCAAATGTAGAGCTGTCTGGAGATCGGCCAGTTAGAGAACTCAAAACACAGTCCCAATACCTCTTAGATTATTGAACATTAATTCCTGTGCTAGAGACGTTGAATAATATCTTCGACGATTCCAAATATGGTAATGACGTACGAAAAGATAACATTCCTCCTCAGCCCCATCAAAAAAGATGCACAGGCACTTCAGAAGAATCCTGGGAGGTCTTATTCTCTTATTACTCTGGAATACCGGGAAATTAACGTGACATCAATTCAGCATTTTAAGCCTACAATTTTTGGAGTTACCAATAATGCGAAGTTTCTTTCCTTGGGCACATTATCCGAATCCAGAAATACGGGAATTATTTTCCAACTGCAAACACAGGCTGCTGAGTGCAACTTTGATGACGCAGCCGAGGGACGAACCTATTACCATCACTGAACATCTATCTCTTCAACGGCAACTCCCTTTTGAAGATTCTAGTTTTCAGTCGGCTCGCGCTCATTATGAGAAGGTTCAAAATATCCTTGCCGCTACATCTGAGAGAGCTGAAACTCGCGTAGAGAACTCATAAGTTTCAAGGCAAGCGGAATTCGTCGTCGCAGTAGGCAGCGGAGATTCGGATCAAACATAGATTTGGAGTGAACAGCTGTCTGACGGACACAGAAAGCAACCTCTCGAAAAATTTGCCCCTGTGGTAGATTACATTTGCGCCATACATGCTCGCATAGGAGTTCCAGATGTCACAATAGCTAGGTCACATCCAAACGATTCATAAACGTAGTAAAATTGTCGATTCACGATTACTGATCATGTTGTAATAAGTGGTATGGAATACACATTTTCTTTGCTCACCTTGAAAGGTCTCCCTCTTTAGTTTATCTAGTTAAACGATTGATTTTATGATGGACACGGTAGTATCGAATCCTTGATTTCAGAAGAAGCTTTAATACGATTGCAGCTTACAGTTCACTTATCAGGAATCTGTTTCTATCGCATTACACGTCACCTTGTATCAAATTTTGGTTTCTGTGAAGTACGATTTCTGATGGTAAATGTTACCCAGTGCCATCTTCTATTTTGTCACTAAGGCCGGCCAACCCATGCTTGAATTCAACGCTAGGAAGGCAAACCACACATCTTTCGCACTGATAAGAAAACTTGCAGAGGGATAGCCGTCTGTGTGCTTAGCTACGGCATTCTTTAGTGTGTTGACCCTCATCATCAAAAGTACTGAGAGCACTATGAAGAGGCACACGGAAATCATCCGAACTTTGTCGCTGGTTGCAGGGAGCCTATGGAAGGCAATTGCGACAACTTGAAATTTTTATCTACAAACAAATGGAACTGAAGGAGAGTTGGAGGGTGGGAAGAGGCATAGCGCGCCAACCGTGAAGTCTGGTGGACGCAGAAAGCTAAGCAAATGGAGGAGGGCCAAAAAGTCGGAAATGCCCGAAAAGTATTTGAGTTGATCCGTGCTAGCAGCCCCCGGGAAATCACCTGCGGGCGAAACCACCAAGGACCGGAATGGAGTAGAACGCTTCGACCGGTGGGTCGAATACTTCGAACAACTCTCGTGGCCACCAACTACCACGCATCTGGAGCTGAGCGCTGACGGAGTGTGTGTGTGTGTGTGACGGTAAGTGTGGAACCCCCTACGGACTCGAAGGTTAATGACTACATATACCCTCTCAAGCTCGACAGAACTCCTGGTCCGAATGACCTCTCACTGACATTGCTCAAAGATAGGGGTAAATTCCTCAATCAGTCATTGTCTGATCTGTTTACATGCATTTAGGAAAAGGAGACCGCACCAGACAACTGGGGAGAGTCAGTGATAGTGCCCGCTTAAAAAAGGAGCAGGTAGTGAATGTGGTAACCACCGGGTTGGGGGGAGGTCAGCTTGATCCCGGTCGTACAGAGACTGTTGCCATGTACTGCGCATGACGAACCGTCATTTGCCGAAGAAAGTGCTGTTTTCCGTGTCCAATTCGGAGTGGCACAGGCACAGAGGTGGCCAATCCTTGACCAGGGAGAGGGGCATGAAACAGATTAAGAAGCGTTTGGGCGCTGTCGGTGATATTCGCTTACCAGGATGGGGACTGCGTGGCAAGCTGGCTGGAATTTATCTAAGATGCTCTAGGCTGACGTTAGATAATGGTCGCAAACGACGCTAGGTCAACCTCAACGATGACAATTCATTGCAACAGAATGGTCAGACCTGCTAATAACCACTTGTGGAGGGTATAGACACCTGGCTCTGCACTGTTTTCCTTGGGAATACAGGTTTGTTTGAGCAAGTTTCCGTGCTTCTCTTTCCTATTCACTCACAACTAAAGAGTTCTTCCCCATGATGGTAAGCACGATGGTGATAAGTATCGGGTAATGGATGTGGAATTGCGTGTGGACACAAAGGAAAGTTGTGGCCGGACAACCAAAAGCTCAGCTAAGTGAATCCTTTGTCCGTGACCGATGCTATCAATTCCCACCTGATAAATCTTCACCTGGCAGGTTCTTAAGATCCGGTTTACTATAAAAGCGCCGGACCCCAGTCTGGTGAGGTCCATGAAGTGACAACCACTGAGGTTATCACGATCACTGCACTACGAAAGAGAGAAATATCATGACCATCTGGAGAAAAACACAACTTTGACTTTAAGGTGATATGCAATAAACACCCCATGGCAGTAACGACGTACCACCAACATCACAAGAATCAATTTCGAACGATGGTTTTTTGGCTTCTCCTGAAAATACGCCATCTCTCTCCTGAAAGGTCATCCTTGAAAAGTCCCTTGGGGTGAAAACCTCAAGGAGTAAAAATATACGTGCAAAAGTGAACACATAAACCATCAGTAAACCGGATACTTTATCCTCACGGGTTCTCTAAACCATGGCCTCTTGTGGGGAATTCCTCAAGCGAACAAGCCCAACGACGGTTCTGTTTGAACGCCAAAGAATCTCATCTGTAGCGCAGCAGCTAAGCAGTCAAACAAACTAACAATAAACAAGTTAATAATATGTGGTCGCTCTTGAGATTTACGAATGAATAGTCATAACGTACAAACGTTCTGAGCACATATCTTAGGCTACATATTACGGGCGTCATGCAGTCAGACTGCAATTGTTTCAACTGTTAGTAGAAATTGTGCTATCCTCACCCTCTCCAGGCGGCTTCTCCGAATAACTTATAACAACAACTGGGGCAATCGAAAGCCGACAACCTCAAGAAAAACCGCTTTGAGCGCCGTGGTTCGGATAACCTTACACACACTGTCTCAAAATAACAAGGTCGGGCAAAACAGTAGCTAATTAAATGCGACATTAGGTACTCCGATAACCACCCTTCCGGGCCTCCGCGTTTTAAAATTCGGTAACCTATCTTAACTGCTTAGTTCACGATCTACCGCTATTTTAACCATTAGATATGCAGTGACCTGTTGACAATATCCCAAAAGCATCAATGTTCGCCACTGTGTTATTGTTCGAGCCACGGAAATATTCAAGCAAAACGGTGTAAGATCCACTGCGACTAATTATACCATTTGTGTATAGTCAGGTCATCAGAAAGCGATGGATAATACGCAAGGCTGCAAGTAGATCCAACTTTCAAAACAAAGGTAAAGTCCAGGATGACATTTACACAATGGAGTCCCTTGCAGAGATAAAAATGTGAGCAATGGGGTTGGTGATGATAGGACGGCTACTATAAGGCGGATATGTGCCAGTGACAATCTACATGCTTCGTTTTTCTGGGCCCATGCGCACCTCATGAGTATGTGTTTGTAGGGAGTTGGTCGGTTGGTTTGCACTGAATAGAAAAGACCTCAAAGAGCAACCTACATTTCAGCATTACTTTCGAATAAAAAATCTCTGGAGGTACTATGCTAATTTTGGCGCATTCTGGTTGCTAAAGGCTGGGAGGAAAAGTAGACGCAGTCCACACGATACCGTGAAGTTGTAGGGCTGAACTTACCAAAATGACATGAAAACGACAAATTTGACACACAAAAATTTGGACACCGGACTCATCGGCCGCAGCTCCTCCTTTGTACATTGATAGAACAGGATGAGGCAGTACAAAGCCCACTGAGAAGAAGGTAAAGAGATATATATTGAAAGCCCTTGAGAGGCGGCAAAAACTACAATCGAAGCTGAATAACACAAATAGTGTGTGTGTCTAACAAACTAACAGCATGCTACGGTTTGCTACCAAATCAACCTCCATATTTTCGTCGATTCTTTATTAGCCCTGACTACTTAAACAGTTTAGTCTCTAGGATGACAAATCTCCGTAATTTTATGCGAATTTGATTGCACATTGATTTGTTTGGTGACATTGACGAGATGGCTCAGTGGTTAGAGCGCGAATTTACCGACCGGAAGGTCCGTGGTTCGAACCCGACCATCGCGTCTCGATTTCCCCTGTCTGGGCTTGGGCAAACTGGCAGTATCCTAGCGCTCGTGCTTCCTTCGGATGGCTTGGCAACTAGGCACCAAAAGGTTGCTACAGCTAAACGATTTACGTTCGCAATGCGGCTCGTCACCAACTGAGTTATAACATTGAGTAGGCAGAGCATGGCAAACAAAGTCGGTTTGGTTTCTTCTAGAATACCGTTAAAAAAGGACGCACTTTCGGGCACAGAACAAGCATAAAAAGATCAGTACTGGTTTAATAGGGTAACGAATTCTCTTCGCAAGTTTGATGATCAGAAGCCGAGACCTGGAAAGCCGAAAATATGCACCGCGGCTGAACCCCAAAGCGTGATAAACTCGAGTCCAGTGTTTTCCGCTGGTGTGGAATAACAAGAATAACAGCGCTAGATTGAGCAAAAGAGGGTGAGGTGGATACAGATCCAATAAAACGGACGACCGCTAACACGCCAAATTCGAAGCGTGTGTAGAACTAGCTAGCCAGAAATCTTGATAAGTGGGTTATCGATTGATAGGACTAGGAGCTAGTAAGCTATCATTGCAGGTGTTCATCTACACTATCAGATAATGACCGGCTCCCATTGTCTTCCATCCTTATTTCCTGACTAGATGGAACAGCTCACAGAAGTTTCAGAGACAGAAGCGGTTTCCCACTATGACGCACTTCCACATCAACAGATTTCAGGACCACACCTCTGAGAGACGGATGCTCATACGTCCGATTGGTTACGAGGTTATATGTGACAATGACTGGAAGGGCGCTCCGTATATCGAGAAGATTGATAGGTATTCAGCAACCGTCTCATGATCAGGTCCCATAACCGCAAACACAGGGCACTTGAACGTTGTAGAAGGTCTCGGAGAGTAAAACAATGATCCGCGACAATATCACCCTGTATGAGCGCCGTCGTAGATGGGTACCTGATGTACCCGAGTGGTCAAAGATAATCCTTCTGAGGTCTGCCGAAGGTAGGCTAAAACACGGCTAGAGTCACACTGTGGCTCAATAAACATACTCACCATTGGAAATGAACTAGGATATGGTCAATTTGAGTCCGTTGTTCGTTATGGAATGGGGGCCACCACGTGAAAAATTAGAGGAAGCTGTGTCGAAAATGGGTATCACAATGGAATAGTCAATTGTCCTCACACAAATGGATTAAGAGTCCTCCATCGACACTACAAGTGAAATCCGGATGGCAGACATCTGATCTACCAAATTGAGCGTTCGAATCGTCAATCAACATCATGATATCAAAACTACGGGCTTTACGAAGCTGATTTAGTAAGAAGAAGGAATGAGTCTGGGGTGGTGCCTTCGTGATTGGACGTGCATCAGTAGTGAACATATCGCTATGCACAACTCGATACAGGCGAATGGCAAAGGGCCAGATAAGAGGACACTCCACGGGGGGTGAAAACTGCGGTGCATCCCAATGCAGATCAGGTAACTTAGTTTCAAGTACGTTCACCGGTGATGTATGGAGCACTTACTTAACTCGTTGTAGGCGTGATTCAGGAATGAGGAAGGCATTACCGTAAGAGCACACTTGACCAGGTGAGGCTCACCGGTAGCGGTGCGCACGGAAGATGCGCTTGGTAGCGTGGGTGGCTGACATAACTCGAAAGGACGTGCGAACATCATGTCCCTCTCCACTATGTTGCTTATCACTTCTTTATTTAAGGGCTCCAGATACTCCTAGGCAATAGATAAGCATTTTGATCACGCTAACAACGGTACTTTTTCGTCCCGCCCGTGCTGGATCTGACAAAATCACAGTCAATTTAGGAGAATGTTGTTTATTGACGTCTTTAGTGAGCGGTTTTCACGAAGCGATAGCGTGGGACACGTTTCAGAGAGAGCTCAGAAATGTGCGAAAGCATTCGATTGGCACCAGCCCAAAAGTTCGAAAATATACTTATAATGAACCTCACGAGACCGCCCGTACGAAGAGCCTGTTTCCTTTGATTTGAATTTGTAGAGAAATTCGTGGCGAAAAACGGAAGAACCCTTTTTCTAGAAAGTCGTCCATCAGTAGGACAACTCAGGTTAATGTATCCGTTGTCAAGGTACTGCATAGAGTTGCTTGAAAACATTTCTGGTGTTGCAAACAGCAAAACGAGACCAGAAAGGGGCCTACTATCAGCATGCAACAACCATCCGCGATTCCCATACCCCCAAAGTTCAGTTAGTTGATACACATATTCAAGAAAACTGGGTGTTTTCGGCAGTACGCCAGCAGTCTTTGTGATGAAGTGTATCGAAGGAGCGAAATATCATGAACTGTAGTAGGGCACACGTCGTGCACCCCTTAATCGTGAGATAGCTAAGAAGCCGCAGTGCCAATATAGCCCAGCCTGGTCAGACATGATGGTGAGCATCTGGTACTCAGCTGCAACTCGGTTCAATTGCGAAGGGACCGACCACTAAGCAATGAATAAACATGCGTGATAATTAAAGGATAGGACAGTATGCATACGATATCAAGCAGGCAAGCGCGGACTTACCACTTGAGAAACATTGTTGATGATTGTGAGGTAGACGAAAGCATGTTTGAAATTGAAATCCCCCTCGCCATAAACACCCAGGCGGTCACATATGCTACAAACAGGTGACAATAGACGACATCAGATAGGAATTTGTAAAACAACTCGCACAGAACGGATAGTGTGGAATATCGTTTTGCCCAGCTAATGTCCGGCCAGCGAGTGGGCCGTCGTTGTGATTTTTCTACATCAGCCGATGCTGTAAATAGGCTGAAATGGCAATACAGTCGGGTAACTGAATAAGCAAAAATAAAAACAATCTTTCAAATGTAACAGACGTTCGGTGCTTACCTGCAATGCCACCCGAAGGAAACACGATGGCTCAGATGCTGCCAGGTTACCCAAGCCTAGACAGGAGCAGTCGAGATGCTGAGGTTGGGTTAAAACTACGGATGTTACGAGCTGAACGTTCGCACCTTAACCACTGAGCCATCTCGAAACTTGAATGGTCTTTTACCAGCATAATACCAGTGATTACTGCGATTTCGATCACGATCAAGACGGCAATACACAGGTCGCCAAGCTTGCGTGAACGGCCGACGCCACCTTAACTCGTCCGTATATTGATAGTTGTCCGATATATTCTTGGAGTCACTAGAAATTTGCATAAAAAAACTTAATTTTAATTAATCAAGTGTGGTGAGAAAACTGGCCGACGAATCGATCCTTCCTTCCAAACCTCAGTTATTGAAATCACTGTGCACCGTGAGTCGTGGGAGTGTCCGTGGTGGATAGTGTCAAAAGACTGCTTCCGATATGTCCATTCAACTTATCGCAACCCTGTTCGCAAAGTAAGTCGTCTCCAAGGTCGACAGACCCAAGTTGGTTGTTCGGGATGAGTTTTTGCATTACATGTTATCTAGCAGCTCAATTTTGATGATTAAGCAGCAACTGTGATCCAGATTTCATGAAATTTTCTTCTGCAAAAAAGTCCTCACTGAACCCATGTAACGGAAGGCAAAAAACACGGTTGGGTTTTCTTATGTTTGTTCATTCTGCTAGGAATTTGCCCACTCAAATTCACGTAGGGGGTTGAATGCCTAGATGGTGACTGTAAACTCGGACGCTTCTAATTTAGAGTTAGCAGGTTTCCGTACCTTGGTCCCGAAGTTTCACTCAACACAGACTGTGAATTCACGTTTGAATCCGTTTTCGCTTTTGCATCCAGTATCAATGACAGCGTAGTCACACTAGCGTGTAACTTTAACCAGACCAACCTAAAACCCGACTGCACTTCAAGTTTGCATGATCAATCGACCAGCCGGTTATAAACGGTGTCCATTTAGGTCACATTCTCGCCAATAATATGGGATCCTTTTGGTCCAAGATCCGTGCTCCAAGCTCCACCTCTACTGCTGTATTGCCTGTGCTCTAGCAACTCCCAATCAATAGTCGCTAGGATGTGGAGGTTGGGCTCCAGTTTTGTAATAAACCCCCAAGACAGACTGGCTGGAATTTCGTTTCCCAAGGTTCGATCATGCCGAGAAAATGTCGCCGTGCCCTGTTTGTTGGACCTGGTTCTGAATGGAGGGTACCACAAGGTCGACAGCGCATATTCTACAGACGGGTCTTGGCTGCAGTCTTCCCAGATCTCGAATACCGTACTAACTGAAACACGGGGCGGCCTTTGTGTAACACATTTAGTTGAAGAACATAAACGAGAGATTCCGGTGGAATTCAGCTTAGTCACCCGCCGAAGCCAAATTGGTGTGCAAAAGGGCGTATTTCTCGAATCTTAGTACACTCGCTCTCAATCTCATGTGTTGGGCGGTACTAACTGAATGCATGTTCCCAAAACACTCCCCCTGTCCATGAGAAAACTCCGTTAGTTTAGGTTCGGCCATGGTGTTACGTCCAAATTTGTTCCCTGCCGTTGTTCCTGGTCCTTTTCTGAAGGACTTCATTACCCTCAGACAAGACCTCCGACTAACTTCAAGTGCTGATATCTTTTCAACTAATTTTTCCGTCCAAAAGTATGGGGGCGTATTCTCACTAAAAGCTCTCACGTTCTCTACTCAAGGTCTTGGCAGCATCTGGTGATTTGATGAGGACCACACTTGAACAACTATGTGCCTGTACTCCCGCATGCGTGTCATTTTATAGTTTGCTCGCTACCCCGAAAAGTGACACTGTTCGAAAGGAATTTCGTAAGGAATATTTCTTGTAACCATTTGCGAGTGAGATGTTTTTGTCTTCTGTAATGGCAGTTCGCTAACATCTAGCCAAACGGGTTACACCCACTCAGGTGTCTGTGTCTACATCCTGGACGCTTGTCCAATTTGTATTCATTTTTACGCAGATATTTAGGATGTTATTCTTTCAAATTGGCGGAATAAGGAACAAACTAGAAAGATTAAACAACTACATTGATGTCTGTTGGTCTGCTGACTTTGCTCGGATTGATTCGCATGAGCATACGAAAACCAAAACAAAGTCAGTTTTATCCATGTTCCAGACATACTAATGGAGATCAGAGGTACACAAGGGAACTGCCCCTACTTGGTATGCCTACAAGATGCTTTCGCTGATGGGTCGATTTGGGGTTATTAGGGAAAATGCCACACGGAATTCGGATGAACCTCTTAGGCCCGTTCATGACACGGTTACACCTCAACTGTGTTTCGTCTACTTTGTTCGTCGAGAAAACGAGGTTCAATGAGGAAGAGGTTATGGCAAACAAAGAGTCGAAGAATCGCCCAGCCCAACCTATCGGGGAAATGAAATAAACATGTCATTACTATTCTTCACAGAGTACACATTTTATGCTGTAGGTTACAGCAACGATTTTGACTAATGAAGCGCAGTTGTTTCTCTGTACAGTGACCTTCTTTCACAACGGACCAATTCGTACCGGCCCTTTGAAACATAAATTCTCCCACAGAAAAAACCACCCTTGCCCGGTATCTACTGGTGGTCTCTATAGAAAGGGGGATTTGTATGATATGCTAGGAGTGTCTACCATTCCCTCCATCATATTGGCGAACATGTAACGAAGTAAACTGTAGACGCCCGCTGTGACATAAACTCTCAATACAATCTAAGTATGGATTATGTGAGTGGTCATTCAAATTTGCTAAAGCGCTCGTCTTGTTACTAATGCAACGCTAGGATCAGAACGCAAAACAATGTGTGCCTTGTCAGCAACATAAAATAAAAAAAACAACCGGCGGTGTTTTGAGAAACTTAAGGAGAAGCAGAATGAGATTTTGACAGCACAGTGGGGCACTCTTAAATCCAAAAGTGGTCTCTTCCAAGTCAATAACTTAATCATTTCTACGGTCTTGTTAGTGTACGTTAGGAATGGTGGACTTTTTTAGTTGACCTACAACACGACGGAAGCAAAATCATTACACACAAAAGAGGACAGTTCAAACTGAGTAGGATGAAGACAAGCAAAGAATTATGCTACACTCACTGGTAACGTCGCCAGTGACAGTCAAAATGACAGCGTTTCAGATGATACACCCACTACATCGTTCATCAAAGCCGACTGGCTATGCACCAACAGTACCGTGTGAATAAGGTCCATACATCAGGTTACTTTTCAGACCCAGCCAAGGACAGTGCTATGCGCAAAGTTTAACCGAAACTTATGTGGTTCGGGTGCAGTCCTGGTCTCTCAATTATTACTAGGCGGTTGGCGAGAAGCTTTTCCTCTTCTGGAGAAAAGAGCTGAGAAGATCAACCGAAAGTAATCCGTTCTGTGAGGCCTTAACTTTGACATTTGCTTTAAGGAACCAACTGAAAATGGCTGGTCTTAAGCCCATAGAGTGGCCGAACCAATTTTAGGGCAATAAAGTTTAGGTACACAGTGATGGTGTTACTGACTGACTGAAGGCTGTAGCAAACTCAAGAAATTTTACTTTCACTTGAGATAAACTTCGGAGTACTACTGAAGAAGACGAACGAAGTTGGGGTGACAGCACAAGTGGAAGACGCTCACAACCACACCAAATAGCTTATACTGACATCACGGGAGAAGGCGAGCGAAACCAATCTTAGGCAGATATGTTGGGCTCAATTGATCAGAAATGCTAACTTGCAGGTGAAACTGAACGAGCCATTAGGAAACTGAGAAACAGATGACATTATGTTTCATCAATCACAAAAAAATTTGGGAATTGTAATAAATCGAACAGAATATCATTGTGAAATGAAATAAATCCTGAGTGACAATCGAAAGTTCAACATGAACCCAAAAACAAACGCCGAGGAGACGACAGTTGATACGAATAAATAGTAGCTGAGACCCAGGGGAATACGAACATTCAGACTGAATACCTAAACTACACAAGACTGGATTGTGTTGGGCTCTATTCTGTGCATGTAAAATCCTCCATATCCCAAATTGCACCTAGTTATTTGACGTTTCGGATCCCATTCAACACAGCCTAACACCATTTCCTCTGAGGGACTCCATTCACTCAACAAATATCCTGGAACAAATACCAATAGGTTTTCGAAAGTTCCTTTCTACCGATTTGGGACTCCATTCCCGAATCTCTTGCTGCAGGAGAATGCTGACTTCGTTTGCAATCTAACATCCAGGCATAAAGTGTCTCTATGTAACCCAGCTGATTAGACTGAAAACGTCGTTCGTTTCAGTTTCGTATTTTAGTGTTGCACTTGGAACCACTGTGGAAAGACCTCTGAGACCAACTGTCGCTGAAACATTCCTGGAATGACCAAAAGTCAATTTGCTGATGATGTTGCTAAAATCATATTCTGTGAGCGGTTTGTAAACAATGTACGCCTCAACGTTGACATGGAACATCTTTAGACCTGCTCCCTTTGACAATCGGGTCGGGACAGACGGGATTCACCACTGCAACAAAGTCTGCTGTGAATTCAGAGGTGCACTATATCCCTGCCATAAATTTAAAGTGCACCTTGGCATAACTGGCCTATGATTCGGAGACATCGGTCAGTAAACAAGGAAAGTGATGCAACTGTCAGTAAGCGCTCTACTGAATGAAAGTAAATATTAAACTAAAACGTACAGCATAAAAGATGCGGCTTTATCTTGTGCGATATGAAGAAACTCACCTGTGAAGTGCATGCCAAATCGTATAACATAAGAGGAACGGATTAGATTTACTGTAACATCATACCAAAGAACACCTACTCAGTATCCACAAAAGCTGAGGGCAAATACTCAACGACAAAGTTAAGAAAAGATACAGTAGTAGTTCGACAGAAGTTCAAAGCAGGACGTTCATGAAAAACCCAAAGCATGAAATCATGAATTAAAGGAGCACTCAAGGGACAAAATACGATGGAAGCGGACATCCTAGACGCAACCACTTGGCAGGAATATGGCCAAGAAGTATGACAGACGAGCCAATCGACGTTACTTGAGCAGTCGTATACCTTCCTGACTGGTTGGAAACAAGATCACATCTCGAATTGGAAAGGCCAGGAGAGCTTTAGCTAAACTCCGACACCTATGACGCCGGCGTGAAGTCAATATGTCTGTCACGTTCGGAGTATATATTGCAACAGTGATACCTACCAGAAATATGGTGCCGCGTGCACAAGATATACGAAGGCCATCAGTGTCTCCGAGGCACCAGCCGGGTCTGGTGGGGACACCGGATAAGAAATGCTGAGATACATCGGAAGATTTTAAGGAAAAGGAACTCTCATGCGGTGGACGAGCTAATCGTGCCTCATAGGTAACACTGTTTACGACTTGTGCCCTATACGTCTGAGGACCATCTGTACCGCAAAGCACTTTTCGACCAGCCCTATGCTACTTGAAAACGAAGCAACAAAGCATGCAAACACCAACCAATACACTCAGTTGGGTGACAGCTGCAGTATCCATTTGCCGAGACCCAAAGACATGATCCACGAATGATTGCTGATGCTGGCAAATGCTGACTCGATCGCTCACTCAGTGGCGCTCCTACATCGAAGCTGTCACCCTCAACGTGTAGCTGCCCAGTGTCCTACTTCATCAAATAACTAGACTGATCCAACATTAACTAGCCATGGCCTCTAGTGCCTGGCTATTCCTCACCTGCACTCCAATTGCTGGGTGACCGAAACTGTAGCAAATGGAACCACCGTAACCTTGCTACACGGTTTATAGCTGATGAACAAAACTGATTAACACAGAGTACCTCACACGAAAGTATGATCGGAACAAGTCAACATGCAAGTATGCGCGCTAATGAACAGTTGAACTCCAGTTTGTGTTAGGCTCGGAGTGAGAACCACAACTACACTGTGACTGATATTGGTTGACTGTCACCGGTGCATTGCAATGTAACTGAATCAATGTCTCAACGAAACAGTGTGACAAATGGGTCAGATAAAAAGATAGCTCTTGCCAAGTATATCAGACAACATTGTGGGTTGACAGAGCCCCACGGGAGCTAATGTGTATCCAATTTTGGAACCTAGCTAGCAGTTCTGACGAGATTCAAAACAATAAGACCACTTTTACAGCCCCTACCGAGACAATACAACCTCGGTGTCTACCGGTGAATGTGTTTGGATGAGTCTGTAAGGATAAGAACAGTAGTGAAGCTGATATCACACATTTGAGCGAAACCACCAGTACTGTAACACTAAATCAAGTAGAAAATTTTCTGCTGACAATGTCGGAGAGAAGGTAGGAATGAGGAGAACAGGTAGTCACATCCGAATTACAATCATGCATAGTAGGAGTAATCGCTGCAACACAGTCAGCGTTTAGAAAACCAGCTAAATGATGGTAACATGAGTAGCTGGTAAGGCAAACAAAGTAGGCGATGATACAGTCAGTGGATTTTTTGGAATATCGCCTCAGACTCGGATAAGTTCCAAAAACTGTAACAACAGTCAACAAACAAGGCGCCTCGAAGAACCTGTGAATACGGATGGCGACATCTATCCTGTTTTTCGTCAAACCGATCCATTTGCTACGCAACCAAATGGAGGAAGTGCTAAATACTCATGGAAACACTATGAAGATCATAAATTTCGGTGGCTACCAGTCCATCTACAGCACTCGTGTTGCCATAGGATCACCAAACGGATTTACTTAAAGTTCATTTGTGCCTGATGTGGGCCCTGCAGGTAGCCCAGACGTCTAGTGAAGTCAAATGTCGGTGCAGGGAAAATATACAACTATTATCCTGCAAAACCGAAATATTCAGCCCCAGCGAGTGCCGGCACAAATGAACTTGTTGTACAAGTGTCTAGCGTCTGAAAAACAGAAATCCAAAAACCTATTCCTTATTGCGTAAATATTTCCAGATTCAAAGCTGTTCAAAAACACTGCAACACAACCTGTTACCCATCACCTCCTATCTGTCAGACGTTGGCTGCGGGGCGAAACAGTGCTGTAGTAATAGCGTTATCTCTTCGTTCATTTTCACTCATAGTTGCGCGATTTCACACAGGCCAGCCTCAAAAGTGTTGAATCTAAGGTGACAAAGCTCAACCTGCCTCAGCTTTTCAGCCGATTCCCACGAAATATTTAGGCGCTCAAACTCAATACAGCGAAAACGGAGCAGAACAAAGAGTGCCTTGCTGTGGAGAGTTGACACGAGCTACACATACATAAAAAAACTAACGCCTCATCGGTCGTCGCGCGGTGCCATCAGCCGGGTCGTTCGGTCGTCGCGCGGTGTCATCAGCCGGGTTGCATAACTCCTTGCATACAGCAGGCCGAGTAAGCAAAAACATGCTAGTGCTGACGCCTCCCTTCTTTCTCCTTCACACACTCCCACCCCCCTCTCCCCACCGCATTACTAACTCTATCAGTGTAGGCCCATCAGCAAAGGACTGATGATTCCATTCGTCTTGCATAGATTTTGTAAGCAACATCTGAGAGTCGTCCGGCCGCGACATCCTCAAATATCTCACAATCAATCTCCAAGCCTCAACAGCCAGTCTATCTGGCCACCTTCAATGTCCGAAATCTGAAGCAAGCAGGCAAACAAACTGCTCTCGCTCTCACACTGGACTCACTTGGCACTAATGTGTGCTGTGTATCAGAAACAAGAATTCAAGATGCAACAGCAATGGTTTAATTAACAGCCCCTAATTCTCCACTCGATTCCGGCTGCACACCTCTGGCGATCCACAGCCTGCAGAGACAGGATATGCAGGGGTGGATATCGTCCTACGTCACCGACCGGAAGTATCCTTGCTTCACTGGATACCTGTTGATAGTAGCCTGCCGGCGGTTCGTCTAGCAACATCTGTGAAGGAGTCTCACAAGCAGGAAGCTGATCGATGTCTGTTTGTCATGTCTGCTTACACATGTCTTTATACATTACTAACTTCCGAAACAGCCGAAGTCGTCTGGCCACGTGGTGTGCCCCAACCGCGTGCCGGCCAAGAACTCAAATCGATCACATTGCCATCACTTACCGATGGCGCACATCAATAACTGACTTCACCTCGTTTTGGAACACATCTGTGGATGCTGACCACGCACTCGTCTGGAGTCGCTTCTCTCTTCGTTTTCCATGAAGGCGTGAGGTGCGGAAAAATTGTCTGGAAACTGAAAGACTGGTTGATCCGGATGCAAGACGGAGTAAACAGAATCGTCTTACAGAGTCTCTTCCAAATGCTCCACCATCAAGTGTGAATCCATATTGGGACGAGATCACCATCTCTTTGCACAGTGCTGGGAGTCTTGCGAGTGGCACGACGCTACCAGACCCACTCAAGCACTGTATAACAGAACGAACAGTGGTATTGCTTAAATCTCGGAGAAATATCCCAGCTGGTCCCGAACATAACTTGACGCGTCAAGTGAAAGTAATTGAACGAACCAACAATGAAGTCTGGTGGACACATGAAGCACTGACTCGAGACCGGTTTGCCCTCCTTGGCATGCCTGCCAATCAACGAATGCCCCAGAATTTTGCACACATCAAAAGTTTTTTCTCGCACTCTCAGATATCCGGACGTGTGAGAATATACGGTGAGCTCTCCAAAGGCTTTCGTACACAAAGCTTTGTCCCTCAGGAGTGTCCACTCTCCCCATTCCATTAGATTTCGTGATCGATGAAATAATGAGACGAACGCTGGACGGCCTTTAAAACCCCAGTGTTCAACAGCCTCTGACGAAAGCCTTGTTGATCTGAAATCATTCTAAATCGTTCTCGTTTTCGAAGAGGAGAAGGCGCAGGTGTTTTTGGATAAAATGACCAAAGTCCTCTGGCATGTGCTTTGCACTCACAAAGTGTAACGTCATGCTGGTGGACATGCAGCCACTGAAAACGCTACTGAAAATCCCAAGAGAAGCACTCAAATGTGTGGAGTGTTTCACGTATGTTGGAAGTTATAGTAATTCCGAGTGTAGTGTGACAGATGAGGTCAATGCACGAATCTGGAAGACTCAGCTCGCGTTTGCTAATTTGAAATACCTATGGCGTCAAAGCCGAATATCTCTGGATCTCAATGGACCTGGGCATCAGGCTACAGTATGAGCCGTTTTGTTGTATGGTTGTGAAACTTGGTCCGTTTGAACCATAGCTCTTGTGGGCTGGTGTCGGCGAACCCGCAACGAGGCGCCCAGAAAGCGCCATGGGGACTTCCATTGAAGAATGTATCCGGCATCAGAAGCTGCGTTGGTCGGTCCATGTTTTACACATGAACCATCATTTGCATAAAAAAAGTGCTGTTTTCTGTGCCCAATTCAGAGTGGCGGAAGCAGAGAGGTGGTCAAACCTTGACCTGGCAGAAGGGTATGAAAGAAATCACGAAACGTTTGGGTGCTGTCGGTGCTACTCGCCTTCCAGGATGGGGACCGCGTGATCCCCACTGCACCTGGTTAAATAAACTGCAAGATATGGCTGCCAACCGATGTCAGCGGCGTTCTTGTTGTCAGTTTATATCCAGATTTTCTGAATGAGTGTTTGGAGGTGTAGTCACTTCGGAATGGTTGTAGTAAGTTAGCACCAAGTCCCTTCCCCGTCCATCTTTATTCTTTTCTTCACAATAATTCTTTCAAATAAATCATGGTTGTACGGCAGCGAAGCATCAGTGTTGATCACTGATGTCATGCTGTCGATGATGATGACTTACAAATACAAAAATTTCCGTCTAGTTTTTGGAACTGGGAAGATTCGGTCGGGGTATTCAATGGTATTAAGACCGACCATTTTGGCCAATCGGATGTAGTCTACTGGAAAGAGCAATTCATATGTATTTGTGATAACAAAGATTTGAGGAGATATAAGAAAGTTCCACTTTTCGTCAGCAACAGATCACCGTGCCTGATGTATTGCTCAACTGGCTGTGCAGTGCCTCTCTTCATCAAGAAATACTGATTTTTTACGACCACACTGCTGTGCACGGTAACACCAGACACAGATGGCAAGATGGCTCAGTGATTAGGAACCAAGGCTTAAGCAACCTGGCAGTATTCCAGCCACCGTGCTTCCTTCGGGTGGTATGGCAGCTAGGCACCAAACGGGTGTTAAAGCTGCACGAGTATCTTTATTATCTTAATTAAACTGAAACACGACGCGTGTAATGCGGCCGTGTTCGCGTGCTTTTTCCCCGAATGCTGATAATTTAAGGTGCTATGCCATTTTAGTCATCATTTTAATAGCTTTAAACCGAACGCGTGTGAGATGGACTCAAAGCTTACGTTTGTTGGCCTATTGAGACCAACATGAGTTTGGAAAAAGCGGTACACAGAAAACCAAAAGTACTGAATACGGAAGTGAAGAATCAAATATTCCTGAAAAGAACGCGAAGTAATGAGTACCATACTGCAGAAAACAGCGCACAAACAGAATGCTGACCACTTACAGCGCAATGGCGGTCGTTATCGGTCGTATCACTGTGTACTGCAGAGCACCGTGACGACAGTGGTCAATGAACCGCCTAAAGGGAAAAAGCAGAGGGCACACTTACACATCCACCTAGATTAAATAGAACCAAGTGATTTGCTTGAATAAGCTAAACATGATAACACTGACTCATGCATCCTTTATTGTGATAACTAATCTGAAGCCCGTCGTTTATTAGTATAAGAGCAATAGATCAAAATGATAATCCTCAGCTGTAAAAATCGCGTACTTGCAGTACAGCAGACACACTGCCACAGCTTCATCCCGCGATGATCGGGGACGGGAGCTGATAAAACTGTTGTGTCAAAACAGAAGTGTCAGTGAACTTTCACTGCAGATAACGTAAGAAGCTATCCGATGAAAGCAACAGCTTGGATGCATGCGCCATATTCGGCGCACGACTGAGCTATGTCCGACAATGTTTCTAGCCATTAATTTGTCCTGACTCGGTGCCCGTATCCAGGGAAACGGCAATGACCGACACCACTGAGTTTGGTGGCAATGGATTTCATCCTACACTGCTAAGTCATTGCTTAACCTCCGTTCGTCGCGTGGTTGTGCGAAAACGGCCCTTCGATAAATTCGGTCGACTGACATGCGGAGCGCGTGACCAAGCCAGCGCAACTTATAGAGAGTTATTTCTTCTAAAAACCATTCCACACATTTCGGCGTTGCCGATCCGGTATTTCCACCGGACTCAAAAAACGCTCGGAAGATATCCATGTTCAAACACCGTCCTCAGGACGCAGTCGCCAGGTTCCTGACCCGTATAATAATACGGAGCGCACCACAGCATTAGAAACGCGACCCTTGATTGATGAGCTGATATCACGCCTACGCCACAGTTCACAAAGTCTCCTCTGGCCTTCACAATCCGGATGGAAATATCATTTTTCGCGAAACCACCGGGACTGATATAGCTGCCGAGGTAGATAAACTTGTCTACCACCTCAATCGGCTCATCCGCAAGCATAAGGTTAGGGTTCGAGTCCACCCTCTGTTGCACAGCGCAAGGGACATGAATGGACCACCGAATGGTTAAACCGTCAGGGTAGTGATTGGTGGGTCCGTAGCGAGCGTATGGTTCGTTAATCCTTTCTCATTTTTTGTCGCTTCCTCGGAAATAATCGATAGATACACCAGCCAGTAACTCTAATATTATATATGATACATATTATATTGTAATTATAAATATCTGTCGGAATAACCACTCGCTTTATTGTCACAAAGCATTAGAAGAGTGAAGAAGCGATTGATCAACCTGGCTCAAACGGTAATCCATTTACATACAAACATCCAATACCAACGCTGTGAAATTCACATCATAACGGAGTCAAGGCAACTTACCTCCCCATGGTCCAGTTTGGACAGCAACAGAAGGGAATAAGGTGTTTGACCTGGGGCTTCTGTTCGATTACATAAATGAAGTCTGGATGTTCATGCCGAAGGTAATTTAACAAAAATGCCAGAAAGTTGTATATTACATAAGCCTCATAGCATTCTCTCAATGTGTCAAAGTAAATGGCGCTGGACGGAAATTTCAGAGCAAACCACTAAAAAATAATCGGAAAATATTTCACCTACAGCATCTAGCGCGTAAATGGGGACCATCCACAATATTCTAAAATATAAAGTTAAGGGGCAAGAAAAGAGAAAATACCTTATGATGTGACGCTGAAGGTAGGGTTTTGTGTAATTTATCAGATGATCAAGGATTGTCCACAGAGAGATCGGAACTGCCCCAAGCACAAACACACCACCGATAAACCAAGCGCTCACAACGGTGGGCGAAGAGTTCCGGAATTCGATAATAAGTAATGGTAAAGCCACACAGAGAATGAGTGAATAAACCATAATAAAGGCAGGTTTGACCCAAGAACGCCATCTCATATTAGCATGCGCTCGAAAGCCACAGACTCAGCTGGTAAAGCACGGTAATGGAGTGACTGTCCGAGCTCTCGAGCGGAACTGATCAAATATCGGAGCAGGCTGAAAGGTTAATTCAAAAGATTCGACGTAATGAGAATGTCAGTCAGAATACATAACTGAGCAACAACAGATACATTCTAGAAGTACAACAATCTGAGGTCAGCGGGTTGTTTCACGCAATTAATACTCGTCAGCGAGAAAAAGTGTTACCTTACAAAGATGCATGTGCGTATCCCGAAATACGTTTACTTGTGCCGCTGTTTTCCTGAGACTGACAGGTGCCTGCATCATTTTTGAAAACAGCAGGTTAATCTTATTGTCAGCTTGACTTAATTAGGCCACCACACATACGCTGGTGATCCATAGGTAGAGATAATGAGCCTTTGGTGGTCTTTCGTAGCCTTGTGTTGGATGCGGCCACCACAATGGCAGTTCTTTTGAGTCCGGTGGAAACTAAGGGAGTGTATCTCTCCAACACAAGGCTCGATGAACGGCAAGTGTTTGCTGTAAGATTCTTACAGGACACAAGTTAACGATCCTTCGTGGCACATTTCTGAAGCGTTTTGATTGGGATGCTGCTCCCGGAGAGGGTGCAGGGTGCGTAAAATGCAGTATTGGAGATCAGACCTTAACCTAAAATTGGAGTTGGCATAGAGCGGCAACTATCCTCACAGCTATTAGGAGTAAATACGCAATATTCTGCAAACTCCTGTCACTAGTCAGCAAGCAATTCTGGTTGTTATATCGAGTTGAATTCACAGCCCGATGATACTTTTTAAAAATCACACAGAAGCGAAAAAAAATACAAACGATAGGGATGGATGCGATTTAGTTTATCGAGTACCCAGTGAGTGGTAGAAGGTTGAGTTGCACTATACTGACAGCTGGAACACAATATTGTTTAGAAAATAATACCACCAGCCAATTTTCATTACCTGGTGAAGTTACGCTGGATTGTAGATACCTTTTCTGAATAGTAATCTCATAACAGAGGCAAAAGGTCTTTTTCTCGTAAAGGCCTCTCTTCGCTTTGATTTCTGGATTACGTAATACAATGAATACTGCAATTCGAGAGAATACATGTCTGATGATCATCACTACAGTGGAACTTTGTGTGAAGTTTTCTCACGGGGATGTGTCACATTATTTTGCTTTCACTTGTACTCTATAGACACATTTGCTGTTTGTGGCTTCAGGGATTTCCATTGGAACCAAATCGGACCTACCGATTTTCACTCCTCTTTATCCTCTTCTAACGCGCGTCTGCTGATTTTTGTCAGGAGGCAGGTATTTCGACAGCAACGTTTTGCTTGGATCAAAACCCTTTTCGTGATAAGGAAGCCTGGGAACACTGGCACCGAAACTTCAAAAGATACCTCGAGGTGATGAGTTTAACAAATCCTATTGACCTAGAGACCTAAGTAAATTTTTGTCCCATCCATTAATTATGGATTGGTTCTAGCATATTTTGTCTGAATTGGATACTGAAATAACTAGTCGAGAAACTCTGCAGTCATATGATCACTATCATCAAGGACAGTAGTGAAAATTGGCACATAACTGTTATACAACAATGGAGAAGACCCTACTGAAAGATGAAATGAAAGGGGAGGGATGGAGACCTAATGTTAAAGTCCTATGTCTATATAGAAAAACACAACTCCTAAAATCTATAAGGTAAAAACACATCCGAGTATCACGTTGGAGTAAGCTGGACTGATTCAAAGTCTTTAGGGAACAACAGAAGCCCAACAAACAACGATAGACGAGTGCAACCTTGATAGTTCGTCTGAGACGTGGCAGCACGTACAATCGGCTGCGTGTCATGCCCTATGCGGTTTCCAACTACGTGCAAACAGAATCACGTAGACCCACCATGGAGGACGCGAAGACCCTACAGTGCTCAAGTCGACAGCAGCCGCTTCCAGGTTGAGCTGCCACGTCATCGTTGGTCCTCCGCGAACTTTTCGCCAACAAGGGCTTGGAGTGGAGAGCACGGCTTTCCTTGGTAGACGGTAGTCCGATATACGTGACATATGCCCAAACCGCCTTTTCTTGGTAAACCTTACCTGCTTCACGAAAGAATCCGACTCATTACCTACTATTCGCTTAAAGACGATTTCGTTACGTACGTTGCAGGCAGTCAAATCCTACTACACTAAGGAGACAGTGGTGGTAAGATATCTTAAGAAGTTATATGTATAGGAATAACCTCGCGGTGCTTTTGTAGACGCGGCCCCTTAACCTCAGTAATATTTGATTCTGACACCAAAAGTGAAACAAGATGGTAAATGCCTTCGTGATGTGCACACTGAACTCACTTGTCGCAGTGAAGACGTGACCTATATAGGTGCCAAGATGAGTAAACCTACCAAAAGGCTCAAGTTCCTCATTCTGAAGCTTAAAAGGGGTATATGGTAGTGGGAAGTCTTGAAGCGAAAATTGCATGCCGAAACACAAGCGACCTCCTATGTTCTACTTGCAACTGAAATAAGGGTTCTACTCCTAATGTTGAAGCAGTCACTCCGGGTAGCTTTTTTGAATGAAGGTACAATGGTAGCTTGGCCGCAAATGGTTCGAACACATTCTTGTTCTCAGGTAGGTTTAAATAATTTGCTCCAAGCAAACCAAAAAACTCAGCATCGTCTTTGAACAACGCTGATGGGAGCTCACTCGGCCCGGTAGTCCGGGTGGTGCCTCAAATCAGAGAGATATATTAGCAAGTCAGAAACTGACGGGGGGTAACAACTGGCGGACCACGGCTCCGATTGAACGAATAACATAGGTCTACAACAGAAGGCGAGCTAAACTGTTATCCAAAATATTCAGAACAACCGTTGGGACGCTGGTTCTTGTTATACATTAAATTTTCAATATTACACTTGACCTCACAGCCGGTTTTTCAACTCCACTTTGTGTATTAGGACATTCCAAGCAGCGTTAGTATTCTGGATTTCAAGAGCCCTCTGATTACGTCAGTTTTACCTAGCCGCACGCAAACTATGTGGCTAAAAGCCTTCCGCCTGGCCGAATTATACTCAGCGCTCACTGTTGCATCGAAGAACGATTCTTGTTTGTTGGGCTTTCAGAAACACCACACAGAGTTTACTGCTCTAACAATGGCGATGTTTAACTCACCACAGTTACGTACAACGCAGCTTTTAAAGCTTGGCACGGGCTGATGTGATAGCTTAACTTTCGGGTCAGAAAGTTTTCTCACAGCTGAAAGGTCTCTCCAGGAAACTTTTAGAATATTTATACCAAATATGGGCATGATCTGAATCAACATGATTGGTACAGAAAGATCGACAGTCAAGAATACAGGTTTGCCACAGAGTAGTCAGTTTAGTTACATGGTTGTGCATCAGTGGGCGGACACCAAGCAGCGAAAAGGTGTCCACTGCCTCTGAGGCCGGTACTACTGAGGAACTGTTACAAAAAGGCCACCATTGTCATAATGTCCTAGTTTCAATATGAACAGGTAAACAGTGCGTCTGATGAACTGCCGCACTTGTGGATTGAGACCGCCAACGACTGAGACAACACCTGAACTCCCTGTGTGGGATATAAGGGTGGTTATTCCATGTAAAAAGTATCTTTAGAAATCAAATCAAATCAAATCAAAATTATAGCTGGTTGTTGCAAACCGCAAATAAAGAATGCATATTATTTGGGCTGGCCGGGATTGTTATGGAAGCTGATCAGCGAATAGCGCCTAATTACGGGGAGCTAGTCCAGTAAAGATGCATCAACTCGTAAGCACCGGCGTAATCTCCTGCAGTAAGTTCTTAGGCTGACCCAGATACCGTAAGCACAATCTTGAAGTCGATTTTCCGAAACCCAGTGTCTGTTGATAAGATATCACGAGTGTGCGAACTTTGTTGGTCGATTTCCTTCAGGGTTAGAACATGAAAACGTCGCGACAGGAAGTCAGGAACGAGTTCTGAGAAGCGAACGAGAAAGGGAAGTCGTGGGCCTTGATATCCAATTAGCCATTTCTTTGGATTCAAGAAATACGGGCGTCAGCGGCAGCTTGTTTTCATCTACCCTCCCTACTACATGCAGCAAGTAGACCGATCCGGCTGAAGGCACCACGTGGTCAATGTGACACGGAATTATTGGTATTCATATAGTTGATGGTCGTATGTAGGCTGATGTGCTCTCAGGGCGCCAAAAGAAAAACAATTACGATCCTTCGGCTGGACAACCTGACTGCAAAGCGGCGATAGCTGGTTTGAGGTTACCGGGGTGCTGGGACATGACGGCACGCATGATACGAGCCCCAATCAGGAGGGCCGGAAGACTGCTAGCCTTACTGCCCGGCATGGGAGACTGCGACGTTCACATACACAAGCCCTAGTATAGCTCAGTGGACCTCATAGGTGCACAAACTATGAAAACCACATTAAGGATGTCCAACCCAGAAACGAAGCATGTGTACGGAACCTACTTACTCTAAAATAGGTCGAAGAGAATGTGGGCGAGTTCATTTAAAGGCCCTTAATTTTTGTTAAAGACCTCCAACTGCAGAACATCCACTATGTTCTCATGAGACGCACCACATCCATTAATCAGCGGCCTCACGAGCACAAACTGGCCTCCACTACGGAGCGCGATCTCAAGAAGAAAATCTGAATACGATGTTTGATCCAGCCAGATTCCTTACATTAGCAGGGGACGTCTGAAGAGGTGAAAGCCGAAAATTTCCAAACGCACTCCTAACCCTCCTCCATGGTAAAATCTTCTGTGTCTACCAGATATAAACTGAACGATTTCCTTAACACGGTCCATCTGAGTCTGTGGTAGCGCATTTCATCCACCCTGTCAAGTACTCAACCTGCAGATCCTGTGGGGAAAGAGCCACTTTCAGAAGATCAGTAATTCAGGTTTCCAAACAACCTCACTCTGTTTCGAATCCATTACTCCTACAGCTCTTAGTTGCCTATACAGAGCCACCATTCATTGGACAACCAACAAAATCTAACTTCACACTAAATGAATGCCGACATTTCTGAGGATGTTTAGGGGGCGATTGTTCATCGTACTCGGAATATTCCAAAGCCAAATTATTTTCCTTCAAATGTGTGATCAGTAGAACAAGGGACTACCAGTAAGGAAAGTTTCACCACAAAGCTGTGTTTTGCCAAGGCGTGTACCGGTGTTTCGACTGGAGCTGAACAAAAATGTTGTTATCCAGTTGGCACCCCCGAGTGACCGTGCTGACTACGACCGAGGGATCTCAGAAACTCAAAAGTTTACTGAATACAGCCAAACGTAGGCCATTTTAGTTAACCTTATGCTTATTCATTGTTCATTCTTTCCCAGAAAGATTTCACACTTTCAGCCTTTCAGGAGAGTTGAACTTCCTTGCCAAGAATAGCGCCACCGTAAAGACCTTTACCAGTTTGCCCATATCTTGTGCATCGTCACAAAAGATATGTGGCCTCTTTCAAATCATCACTGACGGATTCGTATAACACAAAAACCTTCAAGGAGCATTTGCTAACGAACTCTCTTTGTGTTCAGTAACGTTGCTGCTGTGTATGAAACCATCCTCATCAGACACAGCAACACCAGTGATGTTACTGATGCCATACTGCCGTCAGGCTGTATAGAGGCTGGGATATTACAAGGATTACAAGGGATATTACACTCACACCTAGATAGGATGGTGAGTAGGGCCTTCAACCAAGGAATCTGGCACAGAGGACTGAGTGAAGGGCAGCAGGCGGGTGCCACCGTACTATCACAATAGCAAATGTTTACAAGGAACAAATCGATATACGTGCTCTAACGTTCAACCGGGAAGACCATGAGACCGTGCTTATCAAATCTTCACTCACTGACCAACCTGGTAAGAGAGACAGTAGATGTTGCAACGGCGTCTCCCAATATAGTCCAATGGGTTGCTGAGGCATACGGAATAGTATTCCACGTTAAGGTACAGCCTCTTCTTGAAACCTTGAAAGCTAAGGAGCTCAGGGCGGCTATGGTTAGCATAGACGAGATCGTCCGGTTGGTGATAGAAGGTGGCGAAAAAAATATCAGTAGTTCACGGACAACCACCGAAAAAACCGTCTCGTTGTTTCTTCAACGCGCCTTCGATTGCCAACCGGTAAAAGAGCGTGATGTAGTAATGGTAATCAGAAAATGGGAACATCCATGCGTGATAAAGAGGGCCAGAGTATTTATGTAAGAAAAAATACAAAATTCAACGCTGGAAAACTTATTCCTCTTTCCTTTAATTAGATGTTGAATGCAAATCCGCAGCTGAGAACAATACTGCCTATACGACAAGTACACTCATGTAGATACCAATCTGGTTTATATTTTGTTGCATGGGTTTCACAACAGTTTATGCTCCATGGATAAATTCAAACGTCTACAGGACACTCATCCATTTTATAGAGCCGAAAATTTCACTTTTGGTTAGCGATGTTACTACCATCCATCAGGATGTCACATCCATGATGGACTTAAAACCGAAATAAATTCATGTTAACAGTAATCGATGAGTACCCTAGGTTTTCGTTGTTTTCCCGTGTCCCAATAGGAGCTGTCATTACTCACCTAGCGGAACACGCAACCTTATCTGGTTTGTCATCCTTTGCAACGAGAATTTCCAGTCACGGACTTCAACAGAGTCATCCTTTATCCATTCCGACCACGGAATAGGTTTCGTATCGGACAAAATCTAAAATTTCCTTTAAAATAAAGAAGTTAGGACAAGTATGTCATAAAATAAACCACGTATAAGAAAAGTCGCATGGCTGAACAGAGTTCGGTAGACGTGTCTATGCTAGACATCACTTGAGGATAGTGTGTGAATACCTCCGGAATCCAAAGATGCTGCAACCCGCGAGCGACACTTAGTACGCAATCGCAAGTCTTCTCTGGAGTCACGACTAAGTAAACCATACTTTTCGTACACCATTAACTGGTAATTTTCACTCTATATTTCCGGCTCATGTACTATCGATACTTGACGATTAATGTGCACATTATGGCCTTCTATTCTGCCTTATGTCTAATCTCGACCTGGAACCACTCGACTCTCACAACACTTGGGTATATAAAATATTCAGTAGTTACTGTCATCTGGATATAGGCTACCGAGTCCCCAAGCTCGATCTACTAACTGAGGTCGAGCTCCCAGGATGCAACCGGTAGTTTGAGAAGGCGAGTCCTTCAAGCAAGCAGGAGAATGTATCATGTTGGCGACGGTCAACACTTGAACAGCTCAAACTGGAACTCTAAAAGACCAAGTCCATACAGGAGAAGTTGGATGTTACTGAAAACCCACAGGGCAGCGCTAACTGAACAAAAGGAACAGTGTAATCCGTAATTAAAATAAAGTTCACGACAGCATTCTTCTAAAGCAAACAAAGAATTACAGCATACTACTTGCTTGACAGAGAAGCATGTTCGTAGTTTGTCAAAACTAACCAATTGCGTAAACCCGTCACCTTCTTAGAGGATATTGTTAAACATCAATGCACCAACGTTAGCGATTTCTATGACTACAAATCTTCTGTTTGCTGCTTCTTAGCTTACAGGCAGGTGCCCAAGAAGTTTTATCACCGGACCGCAGCGGCTCACACAGCGGCTCCCAACAAAACGACTTATACAAGCAGTGTTGTTGCCAATCCTAAGCTTAGCGTTCGCTTAAAAGTATGAGTATAAGAGTTCCATGATTTGGATTCGTTTGGTCTGTCACAATACCATTAATTCATACCCGAAACGTGGTGCCCGAAAACGAATTGTCACTCTTACATATGTGCTCACAGCGTGAGAGCCCCTATTGCTGACCAAACACAATTCTACATTGTGAGTGACGAGATATGCTGCCGAACGGCACATCAAAATAAACTCACGCCACATCGGTCGTCGCGCGGTGTCATCAGCCGGGTTGCATAACTCCTTGCATACAGCAGGCCGAGTAAGCAAAAACATGCTGCCATCAGCCGGGTCGCCTTACTTACTGCATACAGCAGGGCGGGTAAGCAAAAAAACCAGGCTACTGCTGACGCCTCCCTTCTTTCCGTTTCACATACTTTTTCATCCCAGTCTCCCCACCCCATTAATAACTCTCTCCCTGTAGGCGCATCATTAGGACTGATAGCTCCGTTCGTCCTGCATCCGCTTTAAAACCAACATCTGCGCTTTATTTGGAACCGATGTCCTCCCAGTCTATCTGTCCGACTTCGCTGTCCGCAATCAGAAGCAAGCTCTTGCTCTCACACTGGACTCACTTGGCACTAATGTGTGCTGTGTATCAGAAACAAGAATTCAAGATGCAACAGCAATGGTTTAATTAACAGCCCCTAATTCTCCACTCGATTCCGGCTGCACACCTCTGGCGATCCACAGCCTGCAGAGACAGGATATGCAGGGGTGGATATCGTCCTACGTCACCGACCGGAAGTATCCTTGCTTCACTGGATACCTGTTGATAGTAGCCTGCCGGCGGTTCGTCTAGCAACATCTGTGAAGGAGTCTCACAAGCAGGAAGCTGATCGATGTCTGTTTGTCATGTCTGCTTACACATGTCTTTATACATTACTAACTTCCGAAACAGCCGAAGTCGTCTGGCCACGTGGTGTGCCCCAACCGCGTGCCGGCCAAGAACTCAAATCGATCACATTGCCATCACTTACCGATGGCGCACATCAATAACTGACTTCACCTCGTTTTGGAACACATCTGTGGATGCTGACCACGCACTCGTCTGGAGTCGCTTCTCTCTTCGTTTTCCATGAAGGCGTGAGGTGCGGAAAAATTGTCTGGAAACTGAAAGACTGGTTGATCCGGATGCAAGACGGAGTAAACAGAATCGTCTTACAGAGTCTCTTCCAAATGCTCCACCATCAAGTGTGAATCCATATTGGGACGAGATCACCATCTCTTTGCACAGTGCTGGGAGTCTTGCGAGTGGCACGACGCTACCAGACCCACTCAAGCACTGTATAACAGAACGAACAGTGGTATTGCTTAAATCTCGGAGAAATATCCCAGCTGGTCCCGAACATAACTTGACGCGTCAAGTGAAAGTAATTGTACGAACCAACAATGAAGTCTGGTGGACACATGAAGCACTGACTCGAGACCGGTTTGCCCTCCTTGGCATGCCTGCCAATCAACGAATGCCCCAGAATTTTGCACACACCATAATTTGTTTTGCCTTCTCAGACTTCCATACTTGAGTATACGAAGGGCGATATGGCCCAAGTGGTTAGAGAGCGAATCTACTGACCGGAAGGTCCGTAGTTCGAACCCGACTTCTGCCTCTCAACTTCCCCAATCTGGGCTTGGGAAACCTGGCAGTATCCCCGCCCTCGTGCAACCTTCGGGTGGTATGGCAGTTAGGCCCCGAAAGGGCGCTACAGCTGAAAGATTTATACGGACAGCTCTCCAAAAGCTTCCGTACACAAAGTTTTGTTTCTCAGGGGTCTTCACTCTCTCCATTCCTATTTAATTTCTTGATCGATGAAATAATGAGACGAACGCTGGACGGCCTTCAAAGTCCTAGTGTTCAGTGGCGTCTGACGAAAGACTTATTGATCTGAAATACGCGGACGAAATCGGTCTCGTCTTCGAAGAGGAGAAGGCACGGGTGTTTTTGGGCGAAATGGCCAAAGTCCTTTGGCATGCGCTTTGCGCACACAAAGCGTAAGGTCATGCTCGTGGACAGGCGGTCACTGGAAATCCCAGGAGAAGCACTCGCAGGGGACATTGATTCCCCGAAGGCAGGGACTCACAACGATTGCTGTGGATGGAAAACAGAAAAAAGCCCAGCAAGCGACGTTGTGCAATACTTACATATAAATCAACCAGAACGTTAGACAATATATAGTACTACTTAAAGGACCTTACTGTGCACGCCTGGTCCCCGCAACGTACAATAGGCCCAACGCACACGTGATTGGTCACGCCACCGACCTGCTCAGTATCTGCTTAGGCTCTGATTGGTCGAAAATGTGGACCCACAACCAATCATACTACAGTATCAGCCGATTTTCGTTGTCGGCGCCCACCCCGTAAGTTCTCACTGCACGTGCTCAAACACGACGCGCTGTACTTGGTTTATCACTTCTGCCAGACTTCCTTAGATGTATTTCTGTGGCGAACCTCACCTTGGGGGCCGTTTCGAAAACGCGATTGCGATGTACGTTAATTCAGTCAGCGAAATGGAACCCCCGGTGTCTACTGAACTTCATCAGATCGGTGAATTATTGTACCGGCAGCAGAAGCAGTTTACCGAAACATACAGAAATACCGCCGAGCAAAGTAAAGCTGAGCCTAAGATGCACACCCAAAATTTCTCTGAAACCATAGTTCGGAGGAGGAAAACTTTAACGCAAAGTTTAAGCACTTGATGGCATTTATTCAGTCCCTTAAGATCTTCCCGTGCGGGCACATTTTTGTTGGAAGTTGTTTAAACGTACTCGAGGTTGACCATGGGCACGGAATTCGTATTTTAATGGTTGTCAGTTGCCTCGCGTGATGTCGCCCTGGTGGAGGTGGGAAATTTGTGGTTTCTTCTCGTGTTTTCTTTTCTATTGCATTGGGAAATAATCTCGAAACGACAAGAACAATACTTTCGCCCTCTATGTCGGCGCAAACCCAAAATTGAGCAGCCTTTCACGACGCGTATATGAAAAAGTCCCCTATCATTTTGGCAGGTGTCCTGATTTATCCATTTATTGATTCGGTCCCTTAAGATCTTTCCATGCGGGCGTAGTTTTGTTGAAAGTTGTTTAAACGTACTCCAGATCCACCATGGGCGCGGAATTTATATTTTAATGGTTGCCGACGGCTTCGCGTGGTGTACATCTGATAACGGTGGGAAATTTGCGGAAGAGCCGGTTTCTTCACCTGTTTTATTTGCATTGCGTTTGGAAATAATCTCGGAACGGCAAGGAAAATAACTTCGCCCTCTGTGTCGCCGCAAACTCAAAATTGAGCAGCTTTTAAGAACCTGTGTGTGAAAAAGTCTCCTATCATTATGGCAGGTGTCCTGCAAAACCAAGTCAAGGAATCCATCACAGCTAGTAAGTTTTTTGTTTTTTTCTATGATGGTCAGTACATGCTATATCAGGCGAAAGGCTATACCGAACCGTCGATAGTGATATTGGTAGAATTAGTGTGTTTATGGGCAGAACAAGCAGACAGCACAACAAGTTGGCCAGTGCTTTCAAGTCCTGGCGCAAACTAACGGATTGAGGCGGTATTGTTGGTGCCTTTGACACCCTCATCCGGTAAATATTGTGGATATGCTGAACTACGTGCAGTCTGTCAGACTGGGTATGGTAGTCGCGGTACCGTCATCGCAACGTCGTACTTGGGTCCGTGGTCAGCCGGTACATGAACATCTTGGGTGAGTCGTTTAGGGTTGTTATTTTAGTTACGATTCGCCAAGGAATTGTCACAAATTGAGACCGGCATGCATTAAGAGTATTCTTGGGTCCATTGAGGGCGCACGGTGTTTCATTGCTGTAATTCAGATAATGCAATGAGACTGCCATGTGTATATCCGGCAAACAAAATAGGAAACGTCTTGGAAAGACTTCTAGGAGGTACCATGATGTGAGTTAGACTGCGGCCGAAAGTGGTCACAATTCCTAACTAAATAATGTCCTCTCGACGCCGGTTTTCAAATATCTGACGAAAACCTTGTCGATATGGAGTGTGCAGACATCGTTCTCATCCTCATAGAGGAGAAGAAGGAGCAGGTGTTTTTGAATGGACTGCCCAATGTCCTTTGGTTTGCGCCCTGCACTCACAAAATGTAAGATAATAATGCTGTTTATTCACAACTGGTGGGCAGCATGATCATAATATTACATTCACAATTAAGCATGAGTTTGTTCGTAGTTGCAGTTAGTGAACCGAGTGGACGAAAGGATACAGTCAAGAGTAGGAAGGGATTAGTCGCGGGTGTGCTATCAAACTGGGTATGGTGTCATTGCACTGACGTACTTCGGTTTCTGAACAGCCCCGTAACGTACGTCGTGTTTGAGATGTTTAGGCTGGGACATGCAATTCTGTAAGCAGCGGGGTTTTTTGAGTTGGCCGAGGGTATTCGCAGAGGTACAACGAGGCCAATGTAAGATCGGAGTTATTTTTCTGGTAGATTTGGGGGTCTCTGTGGATGTAAATCTTTGACCAGGTGGAGTGGATAACTGCAAGTAGAGCGTCCAAACCGGGTATTGCCGAAGTACAAAGCCTGGTATTACGAGGGATTGGGATGAGGTCAGCAAAGCCCGATGAGTTTAAGGAGATATCTGATAGGATAAAGTGCGTTAATACACAGAAAAATCTGAACGTTTGCCACAATCAGGTTGGTGACAACAAGTGACTAAAGGAGACAGAATAGGAGTATATTTGTACTCATTTGACTAGCGCTCAAGCACGGGTTGAGTTTGCCAATGAACGCTATTATAGTACAAGAGGTCTAGAGCAAATCGGTATAGGCACGCAGAGGTGGTGTGTTTAGGGAAACCAAACATACTTACTGACGGGAGTAAGACCTCCGGGATGGTGGACCAAATTATCGGAAATTTCTTACGTGAGATTGACACTGAGCACGCCACTTACAGTCCAAGGAGAGGTATACGAATTTGTGAAGCCTTATATGTACATTTGAAGTTGTATTAGTTCCGATTGCAGTGTGACAGAATAGGCCGATGTGCGAATCTGCAATGCTAGGGTCGCGTTTGCCAATTTGAGACACCTATGGCGTCAAAGTGATCTGCCCCTTAGTATCAGGAAACGCTGCAATACGGGCTGTTTTGTTGTGTGGCTGTGATACTTGTCCTGTCCGAGCAGCGGCGCTTAGACATATTTAGGTGTTTGACAGTCGTTGTCTCAACCGTAGCTCGGCGATATACAGACATGAATTTGGAAGTGAAGATGGATTGCAATACTTCGACATTATTTGGATGAGGCCGAAACCCACATAACAGGCACGGAACAGAGCCTCAGAATAGTCTGAACTAGCGAGCAGCTTCCAGCCTACGTGCTTGGCATGTGGAAGCTAATTTATATAAAATGGGATGCTGAAAATTATAAACGCAAGCACGTTAGCTGATCAGTTTTCTCAGAAAGGGGTCCCTAGCTGACGAGACTGCTATTGCGGCTGAATATAGGATGGCTACGAGTCGACTACATTAAGCTACGTGGTATTGCTCTCGGGAAGCGGAAATGGAGTGAAGTTGGGGTTTAGTGCTCCAAATGAGCAGACTTGATAAGAAGTACCGGCCCACTCACTAGGTCTTCCTTACCGCTGCATCCATAGGGCACGTTTGATGACGCACGTGGTCTTTGGATCCTAGGGCTCAAATGTACGCCCCGCTATCGCATAATCGATGTACACAAGGCTCCCTCATTATCGCAAAGGGGACTAATTGAGCAATTAGTCAGTTTACCTTTATAACAGTAAGCTTTCAGCTTCAACGTGGACACCGATTTGGAATTGTGGACAAAGGTATTTATTAAGCACTTGGGGAGTTCGCCAGTACAACTTTGCTTAATTGTTTGTTTTAAGTGATATCGCGGAAGATGTTTACGAGTCATACTTGATCATACATTTTTCCTTTCAGAAACCCTGTCGAGTGAAAGCGGATACCTGAAACTGAGAACTGGATTCACCACACATTACGTTTGTACCGATGCAACCAATAAATAGAGACGTGATTTGTTAAGATGTTTGTGCGTTTTTTAGGCATGGGGTTGGCAGCTGGATGACATGTATCGATACAAAGGACCGCCGTTGGTCGTTGGATTAGTCTCTTACGTATAGTTGGGGCACTAGTCAGCTACGAACATGTGTACGGGCACTTCAGTTACTATAAGTAGTCACGGCAGGCGACATCGGGTACGGTCACGAGCATGACGGGCCGTCGTTGGCCATCGAGTTAGGCTGCTGAGCTCAGTTGTGGTCTCATATTCAGCGTTGCACATAGGCACAGGCCTAGCAATTACAATAAGCAGTCAGTGTAGGCGATATCGACTACAGTTGTGTGCATGACGAACCCACTAGAGTCGTTAGATTAGAATATCACGCGTAGTTGAGGCCTCATTTTTGCCGGCCCGCAGAAATACTGGCCTGATGTTTACTATAGATAGCAGAAGCAAGCGACAGCTCACACATTTACGTTAGATTAGAGAAGCATAAGTAAGTTCGGATAATCAGCGTCGCATATAGGCACTGGCCTAGCGGTCGGAAAAGGAAATCAATATAGGCGATATTACGTACAGTTATGAGTATGACGTCCGTCGTTCGCCGTTGGGTTGGGTTTGTGTGCGTAATTGGGGCGTCGTATTCGTCGGTTTGCATAAATACTGGCTTAGTGATTATTTTAAGTAGCAGAGATAAGCGACAACACGTACTGTTATGAGTATGAAGGACGCATAACCAGCGCTTCATAGGCAATGCCGCACGTGGACAAGGGCCTGGTTCGAATGTGACCTCTGTCTCACGACTTTATCTGTTTAGGCTTGGGCAAACTGACAGTATCCTAGCCCTCTTGCTTCCTTCTGGTTGCATGACAGCTAGGCGCCAAAGGGTTGCTACAGCTGAACCTTTTTATGACAAGCCGCCAGATTAGGCTGTCACGCATAGCTGAGACCTTATTTTCACCGGTCCGCATAGATACTGGCCTGGTGTTTACTAAACGTAGCAAAGATAAGCAACATCGCGTACAGTTATGAGTATGAGAGGCAGTCGTTGCCCATTGAATTAGGTTACTGTGCATAGGTGAGGCTTCATAAGCAGCGTCGCACATAGCCACTTGCCTGGCCGTTATAATGAGCGACCGAGATGATTGAAAACGCGTAGAGTTATGAGTACGAAGGGCCGTCATTGGCCACTGAATTAGGTTGCCGTGTATAGGTGAGGCATCACAATCGGTGTCACACATTGATACGGGCCTAGCAGTTACCATAAGTAGCAACGTGGGCGATAATGAACACAGTTATGAGTATGAGAGACCGTCATTGGCCACTGAATTAGGTTGCCGTGCATAGGCGAGGCCTCATAATCAGTGCCACATTGACAGGGGCCTAGCAGTCACGATAAGTAGTCGAGGTGAATGACAACGACTACTGCTACCAGGATGACCGCTTTGTGACGTATTCCACCTATGGTGAGTCATGTTCCCAATAGAAATGATACTAATATTTTGGTAATTTACCCAAGGCTATCTCCTGACGCTGTATTGTCCACGGGTTAGTTATGCATAGCTGGCCCTCGCATCTCCACCGCAAAATTCATGCTGTTTTCTGACAATGTTGAACCCACTGGAAACTGTGCCCCACAAAAGGTGTTGTGACGAAGTTCTCTGAAGAAAATTACCCCGTTTGTTAAATCTGGGGATTATAAAGCACACAAATTTCAACGGCCGATTTTCCTAGATGGAATTTGCTTTGGATATTCTGTAGATGTTATTTTCATGCTTAAGGAACGCCAAAATATGATATTGTGCGATTTCGTGTTTTATCTCTCGTAAGCCGATAACAAAATGCGAATCGGTGACGGTCTGTGACCTTGAAATTTCGCTCACTTAAACAAAATGCCATGAGCAATATATCACGTACAAATGCAAATTGATTAAACTAACTACCCGTAAAATTCTCAACTTCGAAAACCTTACAGTTCCGGCGAACGATTTGGGTGTGCTTCTAATGAGCAGCCAGAGTACCTAGAAACACCTAGCGTCACTGGCTCAGGGACCCAAAAAGCAGACGCTAGCAACCAATACACGTATGTTTGGTGATCCATAACTAATGCAGTCGCGACCTCACTCATGAAGTACAAATATGTCTTCTTTCGGTTCGCACTTATGACTTGTGAGTTTAGCACTACGGAAATATTTCTAACATATTTTCAGAACACTGGTCAGTGGCAACTCAGAATATCGGTGCGAGACATGGTGGTCTTCTGTCAGCCGTTCGTCATTTTCATCAGCTGTGTGCACGCAATAATTTCCACGGCCTTTGGGGGATGCACACGTGTCCCAGTAGTATTCTCCCAGGAATGCGAGGGTAGAAATTGGGGATCTTTGTGAGAAGCCCGTTGGACACCGAATCCATGATGCATCTGAAAGTTAGCCGAAATTTACTGGCGGCGATGAGTGCCCATAGGCTTCAGTAACCCGAAAGCCCAAGTCGCCTGATATCTGAGTTAATACCCCAGTCTTTGTCTGATGGAGCTTGATCGGATCAGCAGTTTGAATTGTTGAGGAGCTGGTGACTCCCGGGACTGCACTCCCAAGCACGCCTGAAATGCTCTGCACCAATTTGCTTTAAAGGACTTAGTCAGTGCACAGAAACGCGTGCTAGGATGCGTTTTCTTCCAAACGCTAGAGCAATTTTAGGCCAAAGAGCTCTGTAATTGATATACCTCTGTCAAGAATTTAGAGAGAATTGACGGATTGCGGAAGCCTAGTGTACTTCAACCGGCCGTTTATTCACAAGGACGTACTTGACTGCTAGGGTCAATAAGCTTAGCAGGGCCATCTTCACACGTGCGAGCTTTTCTGTCGGTTTCATTTTGCGCTTGGCATTCATCAATATTCAGGGCGTCTTCCAAGCGGTCAGTTTACAAAACTAAGATAGAGCAAATTTTCTACAAAAGCGGGTTATTTTAACCGCACTAACTGATCGTATCGATGGAGAGTCTCAGCGAGGGAGGGACTTTGCCAACTGCCCCGCGTGGCGGAAAGTTCCGGCATACAACACTGATATTATACGTACAGTGCCTGTCCTGTTTATACAAATAATGGATACGCGACTTAAAGAATCCAATGGGGTTACCGCTCCCTGGGACTACCCATATTGTGGGCTTCAGTTGTGACAAATTGTGGGCGCCATGATTTCATTTTCAATCGTGTTCAGGAATATGGCTTCAAAGTTTGGTGAGAAAACCGCATTTCCAAGCGAGACGTTGGCGAACATAGTAGCAGGCGACGCTGATGCGATAAAAGCACGCCAGCAACTGCGGGCGTATCGTCCCACAATCGTTCCTCGGAAGCGTCATCCGCCAAAACTCGTTTTCGCCAGTCATGCATTGCGTTCTAAGCTAGCAGAACCGCCAAGTGAAACCGTTTAACAGAAGGTAAATACACCCACTCATTTGTCGAATCCATATCGAGCTCCAACTTGTGGCCCACTCACCAAGGTCGGTCTAGCGTATTCGTAACACCATTGGTTGGTTGGAGTTATGGAATCGCGCTGTGACCCCAGTATGTTTGCTGAAGGCAGCCCAAAAGCCACTGCGTGTGCAGTCAGTTACTTGCAGCTGGCTGGGCATGCTTAATTTCGGATGAATGGGAAAGACCCAAAGATCGTGCTAGTGGCCGGGAAGTTTTGTCTACTGTCGTTAGTTAATTATACTGGCACATTACAATCCACTCCTTGTAGTGTGTTGTCTGGAGCAAGCAACTCTGTTTTACCTTGCCAGCTTGCCTTCTGGTACCGGTCGGAGTGCTTTGGGGTATTAATTCAAGATCAGAAAGCAGCTTCCCACTGACCTCTGGAAGGCGAACGAGCTGTCTTCTGTCATTTAATCAGGCATGCTAAAACCAGAAAAGACCGTGCACGCAGCAGTAGTCTAGATGCCCGAAGTAAACCATATATCACAATAGGTAAATCGTACACGCCCGGTGACTGGTGACGTGGTCTGTGAAACTCCTGGAACATTGGAGCAAGCCGTAAATAATACCACATTTATTTTTTGTGTAACTGCATACAACATAAAGTAAAACTTACGTTCCGACGGCGCATAACACCATCATTGACAAAAGCAAGGCTTTAGTTTTAGACTTTGTTACGAAATGCTGCAGCCAGCCTCACTGGAACACTTTCGCAGGATGTACATGGTAAAAACAGCATGAGAGCCCTTGATTGGGGGTAGTCTACTGGCTCTTGACCAAAGTCTAAATGTAGGAATTCTGAAATCTTAGTTTGAACTTATTGCTGCGCTACTGCGTCACTGAGTATAAAAAAGACAGAAACGATTGTGCACTGTTCGTGCCACATCACTGAGTAAACGGGCCCGGTTAAGAGCCTACAGTTTCTAAGAAGTACCGTGAATAATACAGCATTGTCTCAACGGGTACATCTATAAAACTGCTTTGAAATTCTCTGGATTAACGCATTTGGCTGTCAGTGAGTGAACCACAAAGGCTATAGTAAACTTTCATGTTCATTTGAACTGCCGAGGAACTAAGAGAAAACCTCACTTACACACAACGCACCGACACGTCATTCGACCAAGCCGCGGACAAGTAAGTAATAACGCTGAGTTGCATTTTTGGCAACCGTACACTCTTGAGGCGCGTACCCAGTAGACACCTGAGAGTAGTGGAAGCGAATGAAGCTAGTAAGTTCTCACAATTCCCATTGATGGGTTATATGTAAAGCACTGGCTGAACTGTCCGGTTTTATATAAGACGGTATAAAGATTATCTTCCTTTCACCTTCCACCAGCGTGTAAGCCGCTGAACTACAAGGACCCGACCCAGGAAGTTTTGGCGAAATCGTCTTCCCTGTGAGTCAATCCGTGAATCCGTGAAAAAGCTGTCGTGCAGAATACTTAGTAATCCACTTTTGCAACGTAACCAATATAGTTGAGCAGGCGAGTACGCCAATCTGATACCTCAATGTGTTCTGCAAGAGAGATGCCTTGGCACAAGGAATGGCTCGTAAGGTAACTGACCCACAAAGATCCCTAGATTAATCAGGCTATTTAGCTGCAATTTGTGGCCTAGAATTTTGGTCGTTGCCGACATTATTAGCAAGTGGCTAGAATTTATTTCAGTAAACCGCTTTCCAATTAACCCTTAATCGAAACGCGAGCCGTTATCGATCATAAACTTTGATGATCCTTGTATACAGCAACGGTTGTGATTACACATCATCGGCGCCCACGAATTCTTGGTGCATGCCGCACCTGAGTGCAAGGTTGATGGTATTCATAATATAATTCAGGAGGTATGTGCGCTAATAACAGTTTTTACTGTGGTTGATAGTGGTTTACATTGGTGAGTTACACTACGTATAAAATAAACGCAATGCGAAATGTGGAGCAAGCCGAAAGAGGAACATATCAGTCGTGAGAGTTCCTTAGTGAAATGTGTTTTCTCTGCAGTCTAGTTGCTACACGTGTTCTATAATTGTCCGTGAACTTGTGGAGGGTGGATAATAATAATAATTATGTGTACACCCAACATGTGGGTGGCACGCCGTCAGGCATGATCATAAGGTTGCAGTCAGAATGAAGGAATGACTGGCAGGGACTGTGTGTACAAGGAATCTTGGGAAAAGCCACAGCTTCAAAGGCGGTGGACTTTATCCGATGAAGACGTGGTCACCACTAAACTGGCACGATAAGGGAAGCCGTTTTTTGGAGAGAACATCGAGCACGATCAGATCATTAGGATTTGAGGGTGGTTGGTAAAAACTGCGGAAAATGAGGAACTACAACATCAGATCTGGAGGAGCAGCATACTTGGCGTCATCCAGCCAGTGCGCACTGATGATGTCACCTCGATTGATGATGAAACGTTCGCAATCCAACTGCCAAGCTCGGCGAACAGATCAACAATCCACAAAAGCTTGCTCCCTAGAATCTCAAAGTGAACCGACCAGCGAGGGATAGTTACGAAATATTCTGGTGAAATTTGAGCAACCCCACACCAGCAGTGGCCCCATAGAAGGTCACCTGCATAAGTACTACTCAAATCAACGCTCTGAACACCAAATACACAATTCGGTAAAAAAAACACAAGCAAGTGGTTCCTTGAAATACGGCCACTCTGCGCCGCCGCGCGCTGTCTTACTGAAAGCCAGAGTGTGAGTTTATGTCTACTGCGGCAGACATCCTAAGTGGACACCATAGGACATTTTGTGGGGACAAAAATTGAGATTTAGAGGTTTAAAATGGCCCAAACCAATAGATCCAATCGTATCTGTTAAAAGGTGAGAATACATACCACACAACCGTTTTTGCTGCCATTAGCCTGTCGTTTAAGCTATTTAGAATGGCTTTTAGCTGCATACTCCTTCCACTAAGACTACCTTATTCTGCATCGTCTGAGTGGCAGAAACAGAAAACATTAAGGAAAAGGAGTCTTTCTGACAGCTATACTTCTTGCTTTCGGTTGCACCGGCTGTAACTTTTACCCATGACATCGACCAAGCAGATATAAAAAAACTGGCAAGAGTTTCATTTAAGAATTGTTCAATCGGTGCACGCGACGTGACGTCTGTTATGCAAATCCTCCCTATTTCCCCCAGATTGTTCCTGCTGCCTGCTGATGTCGCCAAAAATGTCATCCAAATCAGTGACATGGCATGCAGCTTGTGCTTTCTCCAACATTTTGTCCCTGCAAGCTTTGAAACACTAATTATTTTGACAAACGTGTCTTCTTGGATTAGCTATCACTTCGTTCCCCGCAGCAAGTCATATCAAAAATCCATATATTTCCACGTACATCATGCTAATGTTCACGGCAGTCCCTCACTGATAACTTATGAGCCTCCGCAGCTACTATCCGAATGGGCGTCGCTGAAGATTTTCAAAAGCTGTTTGAGAATACTTTCTAACTCCATGTTTCGGTACACCAAACTCGAATGCACGGCAATCTCATATTCCTGCGTGACTGCCAACTAACCTCCTGGGCAAAAGGGATAGCTGCTAAGGCACATTCTATTCAACCCATTTAATTGTGTGAATCATCCACTTACATGTCTCTCTACACAGCTTCGTGTGTGATCGCAAATTAGCTCAACCCCGGTTGCGCACTACTTGACGAATAAGAGTTTCTTATATTCGTGTAGAGCCATGCCTGTTTCCGATGATCACATATCACCATCCCCCAACATCTCAACCAGAACTTAAATCGTATTTTTTTAAATCGGACCGTGTAGCCTGGCTACCGTAGTTAAATTTTGTAACCGCTATTGGCTACTTGATATTTCCGGCCGGGGTATAAGTTGCACTCCAGTATGCACTTCCATCTTTAGACACCGATCTACATACGGCTATCTTATTGCCTTGTTTGGATGGCAGTCATCTACCACCCTCAATGGACCCAACAAAATGCTCTATCCATACCCCTCTTAATTCGTCATGATTGCCCTGCCAGTGCCAACTACCCAAAAAACCCAACTATTTCAACCAAGAAGTTCATTTACGGGACCGTCAACGGGCCAATGTGCGGCCTCGGGATCCCGAAACCCTGGCCGCCATACCAAGTCTAATGCTTTGCCCGCAGTTCAACATATCTCTACTGTTTGACAATAGAGTGTTATCGCACTCAAAAGACCTTCAAAATCCGCTGAGTTTGTGCCAAGACTCGAAAGTACACGTCACCCTAGTGTGTTGTGTGCCTGTAATTCCACGAAACCATTAATATCTCCCGTGGAAACACCAAGTACTCGGTATGCTTGTAAAGATGACGCCTTGCAACGCACACGATGCAGCGTGTGCTATCATAAAAATATCAGCCACCATTACTAGGCGCAATGAAATCCTTGTTTTTGTCTGGCTGCAATCCCGCTGCAAAAATAAAAAACGTTTCCCTACGCAGGTCGCTAACAAAGACGGTATAACTATTGTTCGTGAACCCTTCTAAAATATTTCCAAACCAACTTCAGCAGAAAACACACAAACAAACAAACTTTACAACAAAATTTCCCGTTGACTTCACGGAGACAACGCGGAGCCTTGGAATGCATAGGAAATATGCATTCCGCGCCCAAATTGGGTCTTAAATACGTTCAATTAATTTCCAAGAAATTTCGGACTGTCTGCAGAGATTATGAGGCTTCGAATAAATACCATAAAATGATGAAGCTTTATGTTAAGTTCCCTGCGTTCGAACTGCTGCTTCAGAGATATTTGGAGTGTGTCTATAATGACCGGCATTGAGTCATGATCGGGCGATTGGTAGTTGATGAGTGGAAATTTTTTCTGAAACCACGATGTCTTTAATGCAAACACTTTATATCCTAATGCTTTTCTCTGAAAACTCTGCACGCTTGGTTTGTTCAAGTGAGTGAATCTTCAAGTTTTGCTGTTATCTGGAATCGGAAATCAGTACCTAGTGGAATAAGGTATCACGAATTGTGGTAAAACGCGAATGGTTTACAATGAGTGAAAGTCGCAGGCACTTCTGCAATTATTGTTGTTTACGGAACGTGCTACAGCCTACCGTGTACTCGTGGACGCAAAATACTCATCAATTATGTAAATATTTTTTCCTGTGTCTTGTGCTCGATCAGACGAATACGGTACTCTCACAAGCTAGGAACTGTTATTCCGGGTAATCCGTGTTACAGACACTTTCTTTTTAATTAAAAAAACTCGTACGTAATGCTTGCAGATAGTGACGGCCTAGGCTCTTTTGTCGAATTTCATGGCGCACTTCTGTGGTAGCCGTGTTGACCTTCGCCAGAATGAAACACAAGCAATTGTTCGGACTCGCATAACTTAGCCAGGACGGAAGGCACATCAACTGCAACAATAAAACTCAATTATCCGTCTCTTACTCCAATGAGGAGGTCAACTTCGGAAAGACTTGGTTGAGTTGTGTATATGTTCCAACTTATAAGAGGTGACTAAAAATGGTTTTCGTGTCTCCCTAGCCCAAAACCGTACTGGATAACCGGTGCATTGTTTACTATTTCAGCTGGCAAATGTCTTCAGTGTACATGATTCTTCAGATTTCTCAACTTTGCCTTTGTTTTGCTGGTCACCTGCTGAATTTTTAGTGTACCTACTGCTAACACAAATCACCTATGTTTCCTAGCTTACCCCTGAACGTGATGTTCTCTCATGTGTTCATTAAACACCTCAAATTCTGTGAAGAATGAAAGCCCGACCGCTGCCTATTTCTCAAAAAAATATCAAAAGGTAAAACACTGCAACTGTAAACTGAATGTCTCCGAAAATTAAGGGGGATTAATGAAAACAAATTCCAACAAAAGCATGGTACATTATGGTGGCCAAAGGCAACATTTCTGCGCAAAAATGTTTATTGGGCACTCTTCTCACGTCACATGTCAGGCAGGAAGCCTCTTGTTTTGCTCTCCCTCGTTTTTTTTGCCCGCCACCTTCAAATCCTAACGATATGATCTTGCTCGATATTCCTTTCAAAAAAGAGCTTACCTGATCGTGCCGGTTTAGTGGTGACCACGTCTACACTGGATAAAGCTCACCGCCTATGACCCTTTTTCTAACCCCCCCGTACTTACAGTCCCCGCCAGTCATGCCTTTATTCTGACTGTAACCTTGTGATCATGCCTGACGTTATGCCTCCCACAAGTTGGGAATAAGCATTATTATCAGGGTTTTAGTGCAAGGTGCATCCGCTGGATAAGGATCACCGCATTATGAGGCCATTAAATTTGAGCTTTGCAGGCTAAGATACGGTGGAATCGAAGGTAATCAAATGAGACACACCCACCTGGTGATGGGTATTCGTAAATTCTGGAAAATAAAATCCATGACAATGAGGCATAATGTACATGTACTCCAGTGATCTAGCCTGTTGAACTGAACCTTAACGATAAGTTTTTGCTGATCGTGAGATATCTTGGTTGGTGGCTAGGATCATCATACGCTTAAAGGGAAATGAAGAAATGGGGGATTCGCAGTGAAGAGAAATGGCAAGTTTCGTCCAAAATTTTCGGTTTGCACTGAATTCGGGTAGGCTCATTGGTATAGCTGTTGGGAGGAGGTCGGGTGCAAAAGGTAACTGAGCGGGAGCAGTCGTGCTAATGCATAGGGCTAGTCGAACAGAGTAAGCAAACATAGGCTGGGCAAAGTGAAATTGCAACGCTAAACCGGGATTGTTAGACCCGAATGGAGGGTCCATCGGAGTAGAACGTACTCGTACGAGAGGCAACTTTGGGCGGTTCGCAGTTCCAACCAAGGGGACGAGTGGGTTACGGAAGATAATCCGGAGTATAGGGAGAATAGTTATAGGCTTGGCATCAGACTGGGTCCGAATATGGTTTCAGGAGGCCTTGTTAGTTTTTAACTGGGCAACGTACTGCTGTTGACACAAGAGCTTCGTCGGGCCGGATGAGCTGGTCAAAAAGTTGGCCGGGTTTTAAGGGATACAGAGGTCCAGTCAGTAAAGTCTCTTCAGATTAGAACAGTAGGTCAATGGTAAATGTCAGTCAAATGGTTTTTTCGGCTCATATGATTGCCTGCATCTTATGGTTGATGGGTTGGTTTGGATTTCACGTAAATTTTGACTGCGTATGGATAATAATCTTCCACTTCAAGTTGCTTCAATTGATGGCTCACCTTGGGTGCCACTGGTAGATTTCCTTAATCTGTTTGAGCTTGTGAGCCTTGCAACAAGTTAGTTAGGGTGGAGGATGGGTGAGATCACATCTAAGCTATTTCAGTTCATGATTCCTTCTGGTAACTGCACATTACACCGCTAAATTGATTTTAAAAAGTTTTCCACAAGGGTGCCAGCTTTATGCTGTTAACGATGGGATGCTTTGTATCTCCGCCGCGTCGGCATGAGCCTCCTTGCCTCAGAGTTTCAAAATTTTCCAAATATATTTTTTGGCCTTTTTCCACTCGTGAGTGTTTCAAAGATGCTCAAAATTCAGTTGCGTTTCCTGGCGACCTGTTTATTTTCTCCTGCGATCTCCGCTTCTAGTGTGAAGTCCCACGGAGGATTGTTCTATAGAAGGCGTACTACAATCGTTGGAGTTAACTGTGTAGACGCAGTCCTTGGTTCTGCGTGCCTAGAGGCGATCCCTTAATTGCGCCAGTGTAGAGGACAAAGTGCTTTCTTTCTTGGAAGGTGCGCTTATTTAACGGTGTTTGGTATCCTTTGAATGATTTTGAATGCCCCTGGTTTATACGGAATACAGGGAGTCTCACTCCATTCACTGTTGGGTTTCATCACCGGTACAGAGACCCTGCGTAACTGAAGCATAATCAAACTAACCGTATATTTATTACCCCGAAGTTTGCTCTTGGTTCAATTGAAGTCGCTTTCCGATCAACTTCTTCTGTGCACAGGGCCCCTATTCGGTTAAAAAGTGATGGGGCGAATTCTGAAATCGGATGGGCAGGCGGTAGTCCACATCCCCCTTTTCAGCTGGTTTCTCGTGTACCGCGGGTTTTAGTCCCACTGACCTCATGTGTGTCATGAACAAGAATATCACTCTACCCGAGGTTGACTCTATCCCCATACAAAATTTGTTGTGTGAATTCAGGTCATTAAGATTGTAGTACACTCCCTGACCTTGTCTCGTTTCATCGCGAGGACAGCATAATATACATAAACCAACAATATCTTAGGTGGATGCTAGAATCCCGCTAAAGTTTTCTATTCAAATCCGTCCATAAATATATTTGCCAAAACCGAGAATATTAGAGATCATTCTGCTAGCTCTCGTCCTTGCGTGCAAACCACGAAGTCAAAAGCGTAGTGATTAGGATTAAATTATGCTCTTATAACTTTTACTATTTCATCCAGCGTGAACTGTATCCGTTTTGAAAAAGTGGTGCCTTATAGTTGCAGTCGGTTATTTCTCAAGAATTCCATTTTGACACATTCCTATATAACGGAATGACATCAAAACTTAAAAAATGTCACATCATTCTACGGTAACGCATGCTTTTTCGTTGGAAAAGTCACACGAATTCTTAATGTAAGCACTATATTTTGTGGAGAGGGTTTTAGAACACCCACCAAGAATCTGGCCAGCTGGTTAGATGGAGAAAACTATTCAGTCTATCGTCAGTCTCACTGATACATCTGGTTTATGGACTTTTGGTAGGCCGTAAAGCCGTGGTTGGATTGCACCTCTGGGATACAATTACCGTCCTCTGAATCCTCGACTAGCACTTGCTTTGGAATCGCCTGCTCATTACGCAAAAGAGCGTCGTTGCCTTTTGCCAGTCACTACCAAAAAGTTGGGTTTCACTCAGTCGATTAACTACTCCACGAAGGATTCTAACGATGTAACCATGCCCCAACCCTTTTCATAATAGAAGGAACTTTCCTCTGAGTAATTACCTTGCCGAATCCAGAGGACGCCGCTCAGTATTCGCATAATGGAATTGATTTCTTGTAAGCTACGACATGTCCAGAGTTGTCACTTCATAGTGTAGAATGTCTGTGTATAGTGTATATGGATGAGGCGAATTATCTACATAGGCGATTTGTTTAAGTGAGTAACTCTTCAAAGTCAATAGACACTACCGACTATGAATACCCTTCCCAACGTAATAAGCAATTGTGCGCTGTGGAAAAGTGCGACTCACTTACCATGGAAGGACTTTCAGATCGTTTTACAGCTGAACGTTTCAGAATCTACATGGCCCTTGTGGAAGCAAAATATGCGGAGTTGCTGTTCCTGTAAACAATTCCTGCCCGATAATTGCTGTTACGGGGTAAAATTGCGTAGTTCGCATTCATTATTGGTGAAAAATCGTGAAAGTTTGTTGTTAAAAAGCAGCGTTTTGTTATAGTTTGCCAATTATGATAGACAGACCTTGATGTTGATCAGTTATCGACATGGAACCTACGTCTATCATAGCGGACAGCTGAACGAACCTAGCGGGTGATATCCAACCAGTGGGCCATAAGCTGCGAGACAAAGTCATAACATTTGTCACAATAAAACCCAACTATGCGCACCCACTCAACAGAGCCGGTCGACACTTCCGGCGGTAGTTGTATATATTGAGTGGTAAGAATCTTGCCAAGTTTATCAGCTGCGAACTGCCGCACTCCACACGACAACGTTCCATACTTCAGCGGGGCCTTGCAGATGCCCAACTCGTCTTCGGTTGGCCGTCGATCAACGGGAAGCCGATCGTACAAACATTTAGACAACATATGGTTGTGTTCAAGATAATTTGAGGTGACTGCGAGATGGTTCCTTTGCCTCCTTAGACAAAACAACACTGGACTGTAGGTGTTTTGCGTACTACTTTTTATTAGAAAACACTCAGCTTAATAGCTTCTTCGGATTCATCGACATTCTGTTGGTCTTGGGGGTCGCCTGCTGCATTTTTTGTACACTTATTCATAACGCGAGACAGCGATGGTGCTTCGTCTACTGGATGAACGCACAAATAGCACGTAGTTATCCTTCATGTATTGATTTGAGGCCTTTTCAAATGCCGTGAAGGATGAAAAGGATGCAGCCCCAAGGTTCTCAACAAACGCGTGTGAAGCCAGTTCCGAAGCCATAGCACAGCAAGTTCAAAGTCGAATGTGCGCCAGAAATTTTGAAAGAAGGTTAATTCAAGCAAACTGCAAAAAATGACGGCAGATTAGGATGATTTTTGGTCTGAGCCCATATGCGACAAAATGCAACATTTCGGTGTAAAAGTTTTACTTCGCTCGCAGTGGTTTTGCAGAAAAAGCATTGTGCCCCCAAGGCGCGGCAATGCTGACAGACAGGCCATTTCAAATTTAATGAGCAAAAAAATTTGAAATCAGTCCAAACAAATTTTAAACAGAAAAGAGGCAGGTTATCAACATCATGGTATTATTATGCATGCAATGAAGTGCTACATTTCACCGCAAAAGTTTTCACTCCAAACATTACGGTTCTCGAGAGAATTGCGTTTACCAAATAATGTTAGGCTTGTTACGCACGCAAAGACTGCCAAGTACAACATAAAACATGACCTCCATGACTAGTGCATTCATCCATCTCAGGAGAATCACTATCCTCCGATAATGTGTATACTAATATATGTCTCTGATCCATCCCGATGAAAATCAGTCCAGGTGGACGGATAGTCATCTGACTGAACTCCTTCGTAGCACAGAGCCGAATACAACTAAGTGGCTAAGCCGGAACGCGGGCTCACTATACTGTACGAACAATGCAAAATAATACAAGCAAATACTGGTGTGTAAAGCAAAGAATTGATTGAATTCGTTTCGTTCAAAAATCTCACAACTTTAGGATGTGCACCAGTTCCCGGTCTACTAAATACTCCCAACAGTAGGTGGCGCATGCATTTGGCGCAGTAAAATGACTGGTTTTGAAAGCCAAACAGGTTGGCAGAATTAACTAAAGGAATAAGGATGTGAATCTTCATTGAGAATTCACGCGTTGGAAAATTGGATAACATCGACGCGCGGTCGTTTGAAACATTAGGACTTCCGTTAAGTTTGAAACTTCCTAAATGTCGCAAATTTCCTTCACCCTTTCCGTTGGGAACTGATAAAGCTACCATTAACGTTCTATGTCCCATAATAAAGAAAATCCAGTGTGTGCTTATCGAACTGAGTTGCTATGAGGCCTAAGTCTCGGCTTGACAAATGCTTATCAGCATATTGAGGGTCAAAGATAACATAAAGATAATCGTTCAGCTGTAACACCCTTTCGGTGCCAAGCTGCCATGCCATCCGAAGGAAGCACGGCGGCTGGGATACTGCCAGGTTGCCCAGGCCTAGACAGGGGAAGCCAAGAACCAAAGGTCAGGTTCGAACCAAGGACCTTCCGGTCAGTAAAATCGTGCTCTAACTACTGAGCCATCCCGCTTTGGTCTGATTAGCAAACGGTTAGCCAGGTATTGGGAGACATCTCTCAATTGTAAGTGAAACAGCTGGCACGACTATCACGCTTGGGCATGTTCTGTTCAATGTAGTAGCTGCCATCCAGATTGGTCCACTTCACATTCAGATAATTATAGGAGTCCGGTAACCAAGTGGAAATGAAGAATAGGCTATCATGTCAAATAGCAACCGACACAAACATAGTGTGGCGTTTACCAAATCCAGTCACTAAAAATCGGCCAACTCTTGTGTAGTTGGAACACACATGTATGTATCCAAGAGAACTTTATATAAACGCACCTGAGTTTTATCAACAGCCTTGTTGAAGAAGGACATTTCTTAAGGGCAATCTCACAGTCCCTTCCGTGTAGCTAACGCGGGAATCGAAGAAAATGTTTTCAGCTGCAATACAGTTAGTGGAAACTGAATTGGAAACAACCTATTTTAAACAATTACTTTGTTTAATGGACCTTTTCCTGAAACGAAGAGCTTATTATTTTGTCGCTATCCTGGACAGCGAACAACCCTTTAGGACGAAATTTTAATTTTTCACGAGATTCCTTGGGGAACCACTGAGGTAAATGCACCGAAGTTGGTCGGAAGAACCCTCTCTCGAGAAAAGGAAATTCGGGTACATTTGAGGATCTGGTACTTTTGAAGATTCACCCATTTCGTTGACCAACCCGCGGTCGAGTATATTTCATGCCAGTTCTTGGGATGCACAAGGACGATATGCATATATATATATATATATATATAGTGTATTGGTTTGACTTGTTTGTCTAGGAATGGCGGGTGGTACTATACAGTCTGATTAAAAAGGACAAGGATATCCATCGCTGGCAGAAATAAGACAGAGTAAACTATCATGAGCAGTCCGAGAAACGCAACACCGGAACGGAAATTCCAGTTGGGACGTCATATGCGCGAGGTGCTTGCGTTAACCAGAATCTGAATGCATAAAGTACGAGTAATCGGACTCCGCTATCTAGGACTAGTTACGATGATTATCTCGGTTACTTCTCCATGGATGATCTGGAAATGCCAAAGTTACAGACAGTGGGAAATGAAGGCTGACTGAGAAAGCGCCCTTCCTGAATTCAACAAAAACCTACGTCATAAACCTTTGGAAAATGCCGTGGCAGGAAATATTTCGGAGGCCAACACACCCAAAACATTGATCCCAGTTTGCAGATCGCTGGTAGCTTAAGAAATGCCAGGCCTGTAGCCAATCATTACAGCACCAGAATATTTACATTGTTTTAGGGGACCAAGGATGTTCAGGTAAGTGGCGACCGAAGATAACCTTCACAACGTTCATGGTAACCACAGACAAGTAGGCCATTGTAATTACGAAGGCTGAGACTACGGTAGAAATGAGATTGTAGTCTTGTTTGGAATCACAAAATGGTTGTTTAGTCCGCTGATGTTAAACGATCTTACTGGTAAGTTCCAGCATTAAAAATCGACGAACCCCATAACCCAAGCGCCTAGCCTAACGAAGCTTCTGTTAGAAGTGAAGCATTGTCCAGTAATAAACTTGACGAGTTCCTTCCAAACATTTCTGAGACGACGACTTCCTAATTGATACTAAGAATTTACGAGCTGGCTGGGCCACATAATATACTGCTTATGGGCTAGTATCTTATGAACATCAATCCACCCTCGTCACTTCTCTAGAAGCCATTTACACAGGCAGTGATTCTGCTTGAAATTCCTGGTAACCTTTCTTGTCCCACACAGTGGTGTGAGACCGTTCGGAGTGAATTTGAGCTAAGCTTTCTTAGGGCGCCGATGGAGGAAGCGTCTAATGGGAAACTGCCCCACTAATAAAAAAGAATTCTAGTTGGGGTGGAGAACTATGTATGCAGTGAGAAAAACCGACAGTTTGGCCGACCCAAACACGGAAGTGAAGTAATCAGCTGACCTAAATTCACCACCAGTCTTCGCTTGGTTTCTGTGTAGCATGTTGCACCAACTGGAATTATGGAGGGTGCGCGTCGGCGATCTGATCGATATGGAGTCACACTAACCTGCCACGAGGTTAGCCAAGACTGAGAACGGCTGAATTGCAATTTCAGTGTGTCCAACATGTCAGGTATGCAAACCTCAAGTTATCATTTGGCCTAAAGTCAACGGTCAGCCCGATGGATTGATGTGTGCTTTGAAGTCCGAAACGCTGGTTTTGGGCATCTTTACCAAACACTTTCAACTGTAACTGGAAAGATTTCAACAGTAGGAATGACAACTTCAATGGTGTTGCTGTTATGCAACGCCATTGTGAGAAACGCCGATCGTGAGAAACGAACCACAGGGATGAGGTTCACATGTTTTCTTTCCGCATTTGGCACACGTAAGACGCTTCCATGAGAGTAAGGAAGCCAGTTGGACCAAACAGCACGACACGACCGTACAACTACACTCAATGCTCTGAATATCACTCAGACGTCGATCAGGAATCAGGAATATCTACTAAGCGACTAATCTAGACAGAGCAAGACAAGAAAGCACATACTGACAGGAACAGGCGGACGCGTACGTTGTAAAGGTAAAAACAGATAACTTAGCTGATGGGTCGAAATCATGCTGGTATGTACTCATGACAGGAAAGAATATTTCACGGTGGAAAGCATGTGGCCGTGCTGGATAAAGCGGAGAAACTGGGCATATATTGGCTAAATATCAGCTGAACCACCAGAGTAGCACCAATGTGAACCTGTTTTCACTGGCGTCATCCTCGTTAGCAGTGGCATTGTGGATCGGATGCGTACTCCGCTTTGTCGTTGTTAGGGCAGTCACGTTAACTCTCACTCTAGTACCATAAGCTTTTCAACAATCTCACAAAGAATTCGAAACCCGTTGTTCTTATGTTGACGTCCTGTCTAAGTTCTCCCATCTAAGAGTCACGAGCAGCTGTTTCACAACAGAGAAAGGCTCCATGTGAAACGACTCAGGAAGCAAGTAATGACAAGCTGCGAGTGGTGATTGTCGTTCAGATAGAATTAATTAGGAAAATGCAACCCCCATACTGACCAGAAGTACGGAGAGTCAAATGGAAGACCCGAGAACTTACGATGAGATACTGTCATTAGACAAGGATAGCACAAGGAACAAAGGCCTTTTTTCAACAATTTATAAACTTGCCGAAAGATAGACGGAACTGCTGTCACAATGTCCAGTTACACTGATTCGTAAGGTCACTGGAGGGGTAGTGACAGCCGGAAGAACTGGAACTTTCCTGTGGCATGAGTGTTTGGCAAAAGTAATAAGTTACTAACTAACGTGCCTTGAAGAAGAGCATTGGTTAGTCACTGTTTGCCGATTGAGTAGAAAACACGAAAAATGTGAAACTGGTCGAACAAAACTCAACTACCTAGTAGTATGGTTTGCAAATAGTATAATACCATTTGTCCGAGGGTGTTTTCAGCATAAGTCAGGCTGTATACATTACCATTCAAGCGAAAATTAAGGCACCTCGTGGAGAAGCAGAATTCAACTTCAAATAACGTCTGCCCACACCTACGTCTTCTGCGAATATGGGTTTACAATAACCGAAGAAGAGTATTAGCGAGTGAGATGAAAATTTTCGCTGTGAAACGAGAACTGCCTACGCTGCAATAAGAAACTGATACACCTAGAAAGCCTGTTGAATGTACATCATCCCTGCACAATATAAGTTTCTCTGGGTTTACATAAATAATTCTGATAGTTTTGGACGGCGCAGTTAACAGCAATCTCTACAAGCAAACTAATATTCCACTGCAGTCAATGAATTATCTATTGGAAGCGCTTCCAACACGGTTGCACTTACAAAAACAGGCCATCACAGCGAAACTATACTCTAAATTCCTACTGGCCTCTTCGACGCCTAAAATTGGGACGTCCGGCACAACTGGGCACCAGTGAGACAAAATAGATACAAGCGGAACTCACTACCAGTTAATCTCTTCCATCGTTTAGAATGCGTTGCAAAAGCATTGAAAACTCAGTCCATAAAACTAAACAGCGCTCGGATTGTTGAAGATCTCAACTAGCGGCTTATCACGGTGAATAAAACACGGGAGACAAGCGCCATCGAGAAATAAGACAAATACGGAAAATATGGTGACGCACCTACCACGAAAATGCGTGCGCCACTTCTGTACACCCTACTTCTACGTGAACCTCACTGTACGGTTCGGTTCTCAAAGAGAACCATGTAACAGGATAAGCAGATGCGGAATCCAGTGCACTTGAAAAAACTGGTGTATTCGAAGGGTGACATCCTGACAAATACCAGCGTACAGCAAAGTGGAGCTTCCAGTTATCAGTATGCACTCTTCCGGCGTTCCAATGCAAACAGATATGGATAAAAACACAGGTAGCTTCTAGGGGATGGTATTTGTTGGTCAGCTTTCTCCAAACGGTTACCGCACTTGGTTAAATAAAGCTATGTAATGAGCCTACTATGGTGTTGGAAATAACAGCCAAATTGTCTGTAGATCGTAACTACATTTGACTGCAAGGCTAAATACCACTGACTGCAGGAACGCCAGCTTGTCGGGCGGGGTGTTCGCTGGAAGTTGTTTTAATTCGAAGCGAAATCTCAAAGGTGATCCTCCCAGCTGAAATGGCGTTTATTGTGGGGACAAATGTACACGTCTGACGAGTAGGCAATTGGTCAACCAAATACAGTCTGAAATCAGTTAGCCTTCCACAGAAAGATGAATTCCAAGGTTTTGCGGTAAATTTGCCTTGTTGCTGTTAAATTTCCCCTGTGGAACCACTTGACCACATGCATGTTTTTGCAGGCAATCAGTTTCGAGACATCTGATCCACATATCGTGCAAGTGGTGGACACACTTCCCTGAGGTAAGGATTTCCTCAAGAAATAATTCCTGGTGTCACTTATTCTGATACAACGAATTAAAACTGCACATCCGTGCAGCGGTCACTGTACTACTTCAATAAATAAACTACCTCTGTGAAAGTTGTTTTTAACCCCGATGGACAACTTTCACCCCCAAGAGCTAATTTCGTCAAGAACCACTGTCTCCGTGAATGGTGCAAGAGAAAAACATATTTGAAGAAAACCTCAGATCACTAGAGAGGTACCTGTATGGAACAAACCATTGCCCTGTGTATTAGGTCTGAGAACCTGTCTACCATATAATCGTGCATATAATTACCAATCACTAGCATCCTGGGAATAAAATCGAGGTAAAATGCTCCACAGGAGCACAGTTTAAGAGCGGAAACTACAATGTCTCACTCAGAACTTCTTATTACACCTTTATTTGCCAGGAAATCCTGGACCACCATAGAACCGCCCGTCAATGACCCAGCGAAAAGAACGACACAGATAGCTCATAAAGCTTACACTGTTTGTGTCACGTGAATGAACGTGCATATCAAAACCCTAGAAGAATTGTATGAGTGTGATGGACTACAAGCTGAATGCATGTTACCACATTTCGTAAGTAACTCTTGACGAATTTTCCGAGTAACATGTGTCTGAGACTTAAAAGTAATGCGGGCGAGCTTGAGGACATGGTTAATAAACGAACTATGCCACCAGTTAGCGGGAAGTGTTGCGGCATTCGGCCGGCTTCAGACACCTTCCGCGCTTCCACCGTAGTGTGACAGAGTTGCCATGGTCCCATATTTTCCTACTCCGATGTTATTCTCCACAGCATGTTGAAAGTGTGATACAGTCCACAGCAGTTTGAAAACAGGTTATCAATACGATTACTTTAAGCGATGTGAAAATACAATTAACAGAACAGTGAAGTGCTCAAAGGGACAGCATGGTAATTATGCCTGATCAATGTGAGGTACAGTCTGTACCTACTGGGATCCTTTGATCTCGTTGGCAAGATCACAGCAACATCTACGTAAAAATCCGCTGAGAAACATGTACAAAAATGAGAAAGAGGTGCCGGATGATGGTAACAAGTGTCCAGCGAGTTGTGATGGTTACCAAAAGAAACGAAATGATGTAAAAGATGGTCATCAGTTAATACATTCAAATGCAAAGCGCCCCCTCAAAAACAGCTTATCATGCCGCAGATGGCAGAAGCCCTAAAAGGGCGCGAGGAACACGAGCATCCAGGTGATTTTCAATCCGACCGCGAATCACGTTAGGTCCAACATGTGCAGACAGGAATTCGAGGGTCTCCTTGCACGCCAAAATCGCCAGTGGCAGCTGACTCTCAAAGGCATTAGTAAGAAGAATGAGCAAGTTGTCCAAATGTCGTTTAAACCGCGGCTTCTCTAGGCCCTTGTAGAGTTGGATAACAACGTTGCAGGCTGAATGTTATGGGATAAATAAAACACAGCACCGATTCAGAAAAGAGTAATTTGGACGAGTAGGAGCTTCGTAATGAACAGTACTACGCAAGCAAGGAGGTCGGATAAGAAACGTGCTACTGGGATAGTCAAGCACGAAAACCCGTGATGCGGGGATAACAAATCGAAATTTTTCACCAAAAAATTGGCTAATTTCGTGAGTTGCTGAAAGACTCACCTTGTGAGATGCGCAATGGCAAAAAATACTTGCCAAACGAACTAGATGGAACAGCATCACGCCATATTAGGAAGTTGAGAATGGAGGACGCGATGTTGAGGATTCCATAGCTAGCGAGCGTAATGCGTCACACCCAGACAACAAAGCGGCTTCTTTTCCACACTGATAGCGTCCTTTTCCAGTCTGAATTGTTGAAAAGCTAATGCGAACAGATAGGGCTAGAGGGTCCAATGTGAGTGGATCACCTGGGAGTGGAATACCACTTACAAAAGAAGATAGTGACATAATGAAGCCCCGCTTCACCCACTACCAGAAATCGGAGAGCAGGTTACAGTGATTTCGATCTCAGTACGCCTCTCCATTAACTAGGGGGAGTAAACGTGCACTATGCAGGGTGAAAATTCTGTACGGTTCTAACCCACCATGAGGTAGAATCGACCAAAAAGTAAAAGCATTACAATTATATGTGGGTACCACCTAAGACGAAGCAAGAGAGATTAAACTTTGGGAGCAATCTACACTTGAGAAACCGTATTGTGTACTAAGGTTCTCAAGCAGGAAGGGGCTTTAATGATTCTCAATATTCCCAATTACTCTCTGTAAAAAACTTCCACCTAAAAACATTTTGGGTGGGAAATTCGCCATTCAGCTGTTTTCGTAACTCAAATTCCCGTGAGTGAAATCCTCTAATAACCAAGTAAACCAACACAGTACATGAGAAATGTGGCTGAGCACATCTTATAGTGTTTGGTAAGCCTGCAAAACAGTGATACGGTGACTGTATTGTGATGTTTCACGGGTAGTTTGTCTTTTGCCGTAATGAGAAGGTCATGCTTCCTGGCGGAGTAAAGCAAGGTAGTCTAAAGATCGTAAGAGCATGCGCCCTTAGCCATGGTTCAAAACAGACATAAAGAATCAACAGAAAAGACTCCACTAACTACAGGAGTTCAGTTCATGCAAGAAAATATCTCTTGCATGAACTACGTGAAAGGAAGAATGCCATTCAGTACGCAGTTCTTTAGTGACCAGCAAGAACTAACCAGTTACACGCTATTAGACACGAAAGTAAAACTATCATTAGAACGGAGTTTTTGTAAAACGAACATTCTCAAGCGTCCTTTTGAACTTGGATGGAGTTCTTTGAATATTAAACAATAATGAAGAAGCACCACAAAACGGTTCTACACCAACCTTCCATCAGATGGCGAGAAGGCTCACGGAAGCGAGATGGTTAGAGCGCGAATTTACTGACTGGAAGGTCCGTGGTTCGAATCCGACCTCTGCATCTCGAATTCCCCAGTCTAGGCTTGGGGCACCTGGCAGTATCCCAGCCCCCATGCTTCCTTTGGGTGGCATGGCAACTAGGCACCGAAAGCGTGTTACAGCTGAACGATTTTTAATTTTTTCCATCAGATGCGGGACGGATCTTTGACACTTGGAAAGACTACTCGCATGTTTCATCAGTGGTATACATAATTACACCAGTAGTTTGTCCACATGTGCGCAGCTTTGCATATCTCAGTATTATAAGCGGGACAGTGGCAATGGTCTTACTGGTCTAGTGGTTAGATAACGATGTTTCCATAACCCTGTTTGTTTATGACCTCGTTTTGAGCAGAACAAACTATTCCTCAAGGTATGGAACGAGTTGTGCTGTTAGGTGGTACTGCGTAGAAAAATTGAGTAACGTACAGTGTTCCCACTCTAAAGGTCTTCATTAGAATGCCCCCGGTCTATGTGAGATATCAATGCAAGAGCCAAGCTAATCTGGTGATGCTTTGAAACGTGATTGATGTGATTTATCATCAGTTCTTATCCAACTAAATTCACTTGTACTAAGGAAGCAGTACGTTACACGCATATCTGAGTTATTGTCTCACCGTTATCTGTCCATTTGTTCGTAGATACATTCCCTTGAGTTTCATGCTTCATGTGCCATGCAGTGACGAGCAAAATACTGAAGGTTGCTATACGCTCGTAATTAGACCTTTCTCATCTCGATAACAGTCGCATCATTGAGTCCAACTCATATCCCCGAATAGTCACCATAAGGTAGAAGTCTGTTAGCCAAAATAGTTGCCCACATCCCAGTTTAGAGAAGGGTCATTATGGCATTAAACACGAAAAACCGATTCGAGAACGAAAGTTCCGGTCGTATTGGTGAGTGGGTAGTTATTAGGAAGGCCTTGGAATCATCATCATCATCATCATCATCATCGACAACATGACATCAGTGTTCAACACAACACCGATGCTTCGCTGCCGTACAACCATGATTTATTTGAAAGCCTTATTGTGAAGAAAAGAATAAAGGTGGACGGAAAAGGGACTAAGTACTAGCTTACTACAATCATTCCGAGATGCCTACACCTCCAAACACTCATTCAGGCAATCTGGATATAAACTGACAACAAGAACGCCGCTGACATCGGTTGGCAGCCATTTCTTGCAGTGTCTATAACTAGGTGCAGTGGGGAGCACGCAGTCCCCATCCTGGAGGGCGAGTAGCACCAACAGCACCCAAACGTTTCGTGATTTATTTCACACCCTTCTGCCACGTCAAGGTTTGACCACCTCTCTGAATTGGGCATGGAAAACAGCACTCTCTTCGGCGAAACGATGGTTAGGCATAAGCAACACATGTCCCAACCAACGCAGCTTCTGGTGCTGGACATATTCTTCAATGGAAGTACCCCTTGCACAACCCAAAACTCGCTTTCTAATTATCTCGTTACGGATACGCCGACACAGACTCACACGAGCCATGGTTCTGAGACAACCATTGTCGAACACCTAAAAGACATCTCAGTTCCGCTGCTCGAACAAGCCAAGTCTCACAGCCATACAACTAAACAGTCCGCACTGTAGGTGTATCAAATTAGCAAACGCGACCCGAGCCTTGCAGATTCGTGAATTGACCTCACCTGTTACAGTACAATCAGAACTAACACAACCTTCAAGATATGTAAAACGCTCCACAACATCCAGCACCTCTCCCTGGATTGTAAGTGGTGTGTTCAATGACTGCATGTCCAGCATCATGACCTTACATGTTGTGAGTGCAAAGTGCATACGAAAGGACGGGATGACTTTGGTCAGTTCAGCTAAAAACACTTGCGTCTTCTCCTTCTCTTCGAAGATGAGAACGATGTCGTCTGCATATTCCCCATCGACAAGATTTTCGTCACAGACTATTTGAACACCGGAGTGTTGGATGCCCTCCAGCGTTCGTCTCATGATTTCATCGACCACGAAGTTTAATAGGAATGGGAAGAGTGGGCATCCCTGACGGACACCACTTTGTGTACGGGGGCTTTTGCAGGGCTCGCCGTATACTCTCACACTTCGAGAAGTCTGGGAATACAAAGATCCTATTATGTTCTCGAAGTACCGGGGCATTCCTTGGTGGGCAAGTGCGTCAAGCACAACACACCGGTCAACCGAGTCAAATGTGTCTTGGAAATCCAGGAACACTATAATTGTGAGTCACTTATGAGTATGGCGTTGTTCTAGCACCTGACGAGGTGTGAAGGCCGGAATCCCGCTTGTTGCTCTCGAGTCAGTTGCTCACGAGCCACCATAAGCACAAGTGACGCCAACAGTCTCGTTACGACCGGGGTCAAGCTGATCCCCCTGTGGTTGCCACACTCACTACGAGCCCCTTTTTTGAAAATGCGCACTATCGCCGACTCTCCCCAGATGTTTGGGACAGTCCCCTTTTCCCAAATGCGGGCAAAAATATCAGACAAGCGCCCACTGAGGATTTGACCTCCGTCTTTGAGCAATGCGCGTGGGAGGTCATCCGGACCAGAGGCTCGGTGGCGCCCAAGGGAACATACGCGGTCATAAACCTCCGAGGCCGTAGGCGGTTCCACGTTCACTGTCCACGGTTCTACGTTACCTGTGGGCTGTAAATGGATGCTAGCTGGTGGCCATGACAATTGTTGTTCGAAGTATTCGGCCCATCGGTCGATGTTTACTCCATTTCGGTCCTTGATGGTTTCGCTTACAGGTGGTTTCCGGGGAACGGTCGCACGGATCAACTGGAACGATCTTCGGGCATTATCGGCTTTCTGGACCTCCTCCATTTGCTTGGCTTTCTGTGTCCACCACACTTCACGGTCTGCTCACACGTCTTGATGTCCGAAAATTCGTCGCACCAAGATATGTTGGGGGCCGGTGGGGATATTTCTCCGAGATTTAAGCAGTGCCACCGTTCGGTCTGATATCCAGTATCAAGTTATGTTCGGGGCCTGCTGGGATATTTCTCCGAGATTTAAGCAGTGCCACCGTTCGGTCTGATATCCAGTGCTTGAGTGAGCCTGGTGTTGCCGTGCCACAGGCAAAATCCCCAGCACTATGCGAAGAGGTGGCAATCTTGTCCCAGTACGAGTTCACACCTGATGGCGGAACCTTTGGAAGAGACTCTAGAAGACGATTCTGGTAAGTTCGTCTAACATCCGGATCTACCAGTCTTTCAGTTGCCAGACGATTTGTCCGCACCTTACGCGGCCCTAGAAAACGTAGGGAGAAGCGACTCCGGACGAGCGCGTGGTCGGAATCCATAACTGTGTTCTGAAACGAGCAGCAGTCAGTTATTGATCCGTGCCATCGGTAACTGATAGCAATGTGGTCGATTTGAGTTTGTGGCCGGCATGCCGTTGGAAGACATGATATGGTCAGACAACTTCGGCTATTTCGGAAGTTAGTGCTACATAAGAACAAACTGCGATCAGCACAGCTGGATCAATTGTTCCCCATTGTCCGTACGTACCGAGTCCAATCGATGTCGACCTCCTAAATGAGTCTCAGATAACCTAACCTGGCCCACTTGTTCATTCAAATCTCCGACAACCCCCACGATGTCTGAGATTTTAGCTCACCACAGCAGGGCATTCAGGGCGTCATAAAACCTGTCTTTGGCGGCGTCGAAGCTACAGTCAGTTGGGGGTTTAGGCAGACACGATAAACAGACATCGATTGTTAAACATGCTTCAAGTCCAAAGCGAAGGTCTCATTCTTCATATGATCACTCTTGATCTAAAAGACCACCTAGGGAAAACTAATGATGGTAGTTCCGACGGACGCTTATGCGATGTCTAAGTGGTTTTGCCAAGTAAATCCATAGTGGTCAACCTCTGCAGAAGACACCTGAAGGGGAGCAGCAAAAAGCGACCTCTAAGGGAGGATAACTGAACACGGACCCTCACGTCAAAATACATGTCTGGCCCAAGTCTACTTTGAAGGGCCGAAACTGCGTTAGTTCGTAATCAGTTAATTCGACTACTGGTAGGAAAGAACAACAGAATCTTCAAGCGCCGTTACAAGACAACTGATGAACAGGATCCATTGAATAACTGGACTTGTGGCTGACTTTAAAAAACGTGTTAGGTGTCTCCTAAGTGTCCGTGAACCGAATCGCTGCACTCCTTTGTCACAGCCAAACTTCATGAAAAACATCCTAAAACTGTAAAACAGAAGACTGACAGGAAAATACATCAAAAGTAACACGCGGGAAGAAAGTGCACAACAGCACATCAGAAAGCTAACCAAATTCGAGTGGATAGAATAAAATAATCATAAAACAAGAGCACATTTCAATTACCTGTATCGAGTAGGTATGGGTAGTGTGTATAGTGTTTATACTCGCAAGCCTTTAGCATTTTATCGACCAGATCGTCGGTGAAAATCTGAGGACTGCACTCAGCGATTTGGCCAATCAGGCGAAGTGCACCATCCGCATGTTCCCACGGTTCCGTCGGTCGCTGATTCAGTCCAGCTGGACGCTCACTTGCTTTGAACCCTGAATGGATACAAGGGTGTTGGTGGGCGAAAAGTGTAATACACCGGAAAAAGAAACCCAATCGTAATTCAATTTCTCACTAATTGGGCCTGCAGCAACATGCTAGATGGTTTACTCAGCTCAGTGGTCATTTTTATGACGAGGTCAAGAATAGGAGAGACAAACCAGAAATACGAATGCTTCCAGGACACGATTATCTGAGTGCACAGGTCGTTTATTAACCAAAGAACGGAAACTTTGCAGTCTCAGTTAGAAAAGACCGAATTTTCCTAATTTACAATTCGACAAGCACGAAAACTAGTGTTCCGTAAACCGAGTGATATCCGTTTATTCTCGAAAGACCGGCATTCTGATAAATGGTTGGCAGTTTCGAAACTCATTGAAAATTGCCTACAGCATGCGATTTCAAGGGACCGCGGTTAAAATGGGAATGGTCAATCGTAACAAAATCCAAGACTACGCTTCTCAGAAAGAGGAATCCATGACAAGGTTGACAGTGCAGGGAGCTGGTGATCATCAGACATCCACAGGCTAGAAGATAGGGGTTGTGAAGTAATTGCTAACTTTCGATAGAACACACTACTCATAAGGATGTCAAAAACTCGTAGCCTTAGGAGCAGTGAGTTCTGCCAGAACGAATATCCTGCGATTTCTCGAATACCTTGTCGAATGAAACGTCAGGCGGTCTTTGAGAAGCACACCCAACTGAAGGGTACCATACAGAGAAGGTGCATTTGAGTCTCTCGGAAGTGCACGGAAGTGCATTTCGCCAATCACCTTCGGACTCCATTTTACCCTACCCCATTTCCGGACCGTAACACCTATTTTGCTAAACGATATCAATCCTTCCACACTGGTTTCCCTGCGAAAATGCGTTGGGGCACGTGCACCGAAACGGAAATGTACCTTTGTGTCGTTCAGCTGTAGCAAACTTTCGGTGCCTAACAGCCGTGAAACCAGGAGGTAAAAGGGCTGGGATATTGCCAGGTTGCCCAAGCCTGGGGCAAGTCGAGGTCGGGTCAGAACCAAAGACCTTACGGTTAGTAAATTCGCGCTCTAACGACGGAGCCACCTCGTTCCCCCTTTGTATCGGTCGTTGGACTAAACACAGAAATCTTGTGTTACGCTTTTAAACTGTGAGGTTCGAGACTACCATGAGGAAACAGGATAATACGAAAACTGAGCCACTGAGGTCATCTGAGGTCATATACACAGACTGTCTCAGTGTATTCAGAAAGAGCGTGTTTAATCTTTGTTCGCCAATCGGCCAAACGAACTTGACTCACCACTCAACAGTGACTAACCGAGATTCTATTAATCGGATCAGAGTTATGCTTAGAGTTCAATTCGGCAAGAAGGCTTAATGGTCACCGGCCTGGTTCTGAGCTTCAAGCTTACCCATCTCAACTAAGCAAGCGCCAGTTTGGTAGTCGTCAAAAATCGCTTGCTCAGAATTTATCTGCTAATACAAACATAGAAAATTCTCGACTAAAATTGTGGCATTGTGTTAGTACTGGGCCGAATTGAGGATTTACTCGGAGAGGAATTCAAACTTCTGCAGACCAAGGAAGTGAGAGAGCAGCGAAACATCAATGTTTAACACTGATGTTATGCTGCGGATGATGATAATCAGTACGACAGATTTGGAAGAAGGAATTCTTTTGTTGCGTCTCCGTGCTTCATCTCAACACAAATGGAGGACGTATTTCATAATCTACAAGACTTATCTCCGAAACCAAGTCTCCTAAAAGTAAACGGAGAATGGATGCATGCAGCTCTAAGACGGTCGATGAGTTCTTTCGCTCGAGTCCATAAAATGTGGCAGTATACTAGTCCCAATCAATCTGAAGGCACACATTCAGACCTTCAGAGTGATATTTCGAGGATATGCACAAATACAAATAATTGACACAGTGATCAGGGACTACAGACCCAAAACGTATAGTGTGATATTATGTGGGTAAGAAACAGCGAAATTACGAACCATTTTCCTCTGATACTTGAACAAACATAACAGCAGAAAAGCATGCGTCTAGCGATATTCCAAAAATGGATAGGTTACAGTAGTAGCAACGACAGTTTAGTTTGTCACTAGACGTTGTTGTGGACATAAATCTCGTTTTGCTCCCCCTCCCAAGACCCAATGATGATTGTATTATGAATTAGATATAAGATTTCGGGTATAAGACGAGCTAAGCGGTTAATGAATTACCTGTAGGTGCTAGTGAACCACAAGAGTACATTGTCTGATCTGTGTGACGGGCATCATGAGCATCCGCACCACTGCGTGAGATGACGCACCAAGACAATCCGGGACCTTGCGAACGAGTTGGTTCGACACCGTGTGAATCAGCCGGCTGATCACGAATGTTAGCAAGCTGTGTGTCAATATGCTTGCGGTACAGCTGTAGGATGAAAATGAGGCAAACAATACTGGGAAAAACGTCAATAAACATGACGGTAAAACTGAAGGAGATGCGGAGTGCAAGAAAGACAGTTTGATGGTCAAACACCACTTAGCTGAGGAAGCAACAATATATTTGCCATCTAGCCACGCACCAGTTTAGGAAAGCCAGGTCTAATCTGACAGTGCTGGTAGTTGCTATATCTCTAGCTTGACATCAGGCAATAGGACAGTATAGGGAAGGATGGATGATCGCTTGGTTGGAAAAATGGCACACCGGAAGAGCATTAGTTCTAATTAAAACATAAAGGGGGGATTCGTTTCAGAAGAGCTTGGTAAACAATCGGTAGTTTTTATTTGGGCAACGTTTCGCTTTTGACACCGTTGAACCAGATGACATGCTTGTAAGTTTCGATGTCAATTCGTTATATACAAATGTGCCAAAAGGGGACTCTCTAGAAATAGCTAGGCGACTGCTACTAGCAGACACCTCCCTTTCAGAACGGATGAAATAGTGGATGAAATAGTGGAAGGCATAAAAGCATGCCTGAATCTCACACACTTCGTTTTCGACTCCGTGGTTTACACTCAAGAACAAGGTCTAGCAATGGGATCCCCAATATCCCCGGTTTTGGCAAATATATTTATGGAAGAATTTGAACAAAAGGCTCTAGGCGGATTCCCATACCCACCCAAGATATTCTGGCGTTTTGTAGATGATACTTTTGTCGTAATGAAACGAGACAAGGTTAATGAGTTTTACAACTATCTAAATGAACTGAGTCCACAGATCAAATTCAGTATGGAGATAGAGTCAACCTCGGGTACACTGGCATTTTTAGACTGCATGACACACAAGGTCGGTGGGAAACTAAAGACCACAGTATACGAGAAGCCAACTGACACTGGGACAGTTTTGAACTACTCGTCTGCCCATCCAAAGTCGGTATTCGCTAGTATTGCCTCATCAATGTTTAGGCGGGTAAGGGCCCTGTGCACAGAGGAAGTTGATCGGACAGCGGCCCAAATTGAAGTAATCAACAAACTTCGGGGTAGTGGATATCCAGCCAGCTTGATTAGGCGTCAATTGCGAAGGGTGCTGGTACCGGTGGAGAAACCCAAACGAGAATGGCTCGGGACAGCTGTTATCCCATATAAACCAGGGACATCGGAGACCATTCGAAGGATTCTAAACACGGCCAACATAAGAGTAGGTTTCCAGAGGGGAAACACTCTGCGCTCTGCACTGGTGCAGTTGAAGGATCGCCTCCCGGCAAACAGAACTAGGGACTGTGTCTACAAAATCAAGTGTAGCGACTGCATTAAGGTCTATATAGGACAGACGGCCAGGGAGCTTCACACCAGAATCGTGGAGCATAAGAGGAAAATAAACAAGCCGCCGAGAAACGCAGATGAATATCGAGCGTTATTAAAAGACTCGGCAATTGCAGAACATGCACTGGATACGGGGCACAAAATAGATTTAGAAAATGTTGAGGTTTTGAGACGAGGACTACGGTCCACATCACAGAGACTGATGGCTGAGGCGGTAGAAATCGCCAAGCATCCTAGTGTTAACAGAATAGAAGGCGTGGAACTGGCAAGAGTGTGGAGAACGGTCTTGGATCAGTCGAGCTGACACGTGTTGGTGTGCGGTCACCAGAAGGAGGAGTAGTCATCATCTAAATTCCACTTGACCACTCCCCCCCCCAACTAAATTGCCACAGCAATCACAAGCCCACGAAGACCAAGAAAAATCTAACAGTTGCGCCCGAGGTGAATAATCAACTGAAGCACCCTGAAGTGGAAGATTAAGGAACAAGAACTGATCGGAACTAATTTTAAACTCCTCCAACCCATCAATTCAAGATTTCGGCAAACACAATAGCCGACAAGAGCCATTAATTGACACTCATCACTGACCGATTGTGATAAACTGAAGAGGACTTCCTGATTGGTGCGCCTTATAACCTGGCCAAATTGGTGACCTGTTTACTTGGCCTGATGAAGCTTTTGTGTCAAAAGCGAAACGTTGCCCAAATAAAAACTACCGATTGTTTACCAAGCTCTTCTGAAACGATGACTTCTCAATCGGTTCCAAACTTTTTCCAATTGATTGATAAAGGGGGGATGTTTGAGAAGTTGCTGAGTACATTTCATACGCAACCCAAATACAGAATGAACCGTCAGCAGGCCACCCAACAACGCGCTGAAGATGTCTCCTCGAATGGTGACAAAACGTTTGCAAATAAATTGACAAGCTCGGCAAACAGATCAACCACCTGATCAATTACTAACAGATAAAAGTGTACGACTAAATCGGCTGAATCAATCGGTAACTTTTTTTATTACGTGAGTCTTTTTATGAATAATTAGCGAACCGATCGGTATGGGGCCGCATCCCAATAGGTTGTTTTTGTTTACTCACACTTTAGGCCAGGTGGGGTCCTTGAATTGCTGTACTACCCACCAATGAGTATCAGAACGCACAGTACCTTAAGGTGGTGTACAGTGAGATAAACGGACGATTACACAAGTGTGTCGACACGGTGAATAATTAAATTATAATAGCAACGGGCGGGATTGTGTTAATTGAGACCTCCTGAGTGCGAATAGTCGACTTTCCAATGAACCAAAGTGGACTTGCCTTTAGTTCCTACCCATTCATCATACGACCTCTAATCAACGTTTCGCGTAACCCAGTGCTCTCACCACTTTCGGGAGGGCTTGATTTGAAAGCATAATTAAATGACAGCAGGAGAATGAGAGCGAAACAGGAGCAAAACAAAATTGCACCTCAAGTGCAAAAGTACTATGTGGGACAGTGCATAAAACACAACAATAGTGTTGGTAAAAGGGTCTTGTATCAATATTTTTACTTTGTCCTAATGAGTGCACCAAATGAGGGCGAAAAATCTTTCATGGCTCTCCTCCGGAAAATAGCATAGCCATTTAGGAGAAAGCCCTCAACCTATTTAGTAAGTACACTGTCAAATTAGGTAGCCAACAGGTCGGAACAACCCAGTTTAGAACTGCTTAAAGAAACATATTGGGTCCACACCATAGCTAGCATAACTGGCCGAAACAAACAACGTTCAGCTATACTGGAAAGGAAGAACCTAGTAAGATTTAAAAAGACCTTCCTGTGCTCCGGTTGGTCTCGCTCAAACAGTGCGGTCTGATGACAAATGAATGTTCTGCATACAGAGTACTTATTGCAAACACAAAAAATGGAAAGCAGCGACATACCCCTGAAACTAGGGGGTAGGGATAAGATGAAGATGCATAGTATCTTTGAAACTACTGGATCACAGTAGGAGAAATGGAAAACCCTGGGCTTGCAGAGTGAACCAGGATGCAGTTGCAGTCATAAGCTAAGGGGGAGGATCCGCTCTAAACTACATTTGTTTGGCTAGATGGACTTCAAAGGCTTTATTGCAATTCAAATGCGGTTACATAGGCGGAATAGAACAATGTTTATATCAACGTACAGTGAAACACTGAAACGACGATAAGGAATTATCCATCAAGTGCAATCACCACGCAGTTGCTCGAAACAGGCATATAACTAAATCTATATAATTCATATGTCATCCTCAAATCCACAGCTGACCTTTTGCATTCATGGAATTTTGAATCAAACAACCGATTTATCCCAGCGGTGAACGAATGAGGCTCCATCACAGCTTGAGTTTAAGGCGTCGGTCTGTTAAACTGCTCCCGCAAAATGTACATTTTACCATGCCTTTACGCAGTATCATAAAGCATCGGTCGACAGGGTTTAAGTAACTTATCAGGAACATTTGTCTCGTTTCTCACAATAAACGAGAGAAGCTGACCAGAGATCGAGTGTAGGACTCAATAATTCACTCCTGTTCTTCAAAATATTCCGAATGAACAGTGAGAGAGACCCAATCCTATCATCCGACCTTTGGATGACCCCAACAATACTCCCAAACTTTCCATAATGGTGCAGGCTGGTTGCCAAAAGTTAGAAAGCGACTTAAAGCTGTTCTTGGGTGCAAAGAAGGCGAGATGTGTTTGCGATGTAGTTTAATGAAGGGCGTAGGAAAATAGCGCCATATGTACAAGAAATTTTTTATCGCCTAAATGATGTGCGTCATAGAACAGCACATCCTAGAAGAGAACTCCTCAAGAGAGTAGCCGGCCTCATTTGAAAGGAGGATCCATTGCGGATACCTGTGGTAACAAATCGGCACGACATATGGTACAGACTGCAGGAAAATTCCGCTGTTTTTTCTTCATGGACGAAGCAAATGCCTTGAATTTTTGCGTGAGCTGGATAGTACTATCATCTGTAGCTCTGCTTTTATTTCCATCCCAAAGTCCAAAGCCCCAAACCGAATCTTCATCCACTTCATAAAATACTTTCCATACAAGCAACCTCACAATTTCGAATCAAACTCATCGAATCTCGCACAACCATCCAGTGATTGCACAACCTCAAAAATAAATACATTAGGGAATCGGTTTCCGTCATAATACGAAATCGCACTACTACAGATCGCAATGAAATCGCGCGCAGCGTAGCAGCCTACACTGTAACGAATACGCACCTTGAGGCATCAAAATTTTTCCAGAGCGTTTTATTCGGTGTCTCTCCAATGCTGAAGGCATTACGATGTACTTGGTTCCCTTAAGAGGCTCCAACTAGTCAACTCTGATTTATTGCGTAATTCGCTTCTATGGCGCTCTCGTGTTTATTTTTCCTGTGAATTATTTTTCTAACCCGGTCACAATCTTAATGCGTTTAGTATACCCGTATGGAGGATTCAGCTCTTGTGATAAAAAAAACTTGAATTTTAAAGACGTCCAACAGTAGCGAACTGCTAAGCATAAGATGAGCCTAACAAGACATAGCATGGTTTAGTTGAGTTTTTTGCCCCTGTTAGTTGGTCAGCGGTAACAGCATTCGCTGCTCCAACCTATGACTCCGAAGGGTGTCCTGCTCTAGAAGTGAGCGATGTCGTAAGATAATCCAACCAGATAGGAGCATCTGAAGTCACCGAGATAAGAGTCAGTTGGGTTGGAATAAAAATGTGAGCCGGCGCCAATTGAAAGTGGCATCCCACGGTACTACGAAGAGCAGATAGACGTATGAATCCAACGGCTTTGAATAACCTCAAGTGGCTGACGGCGACATCTACACACATGCGCACGTAAACGAGGTTGTACATATAAACCCCAGGAATTCACGCAAGACACACTTACCTGAATGAGTTCCGGATCCGAAATAGACTTGAGAATGTTTGCAATCGAATAGGCTGCCGTGTCACGTACAGAAGGGATGCTGTCAGACAAATTGCGCAAGAACTGATCGGCCAGTAAGTTTTTATATCCGGCAGCTTTAGTTTCTTCAGGGAACTTGGAAACCAGAGTGCCAAGAGCAGCACAGGCGGCGTCCCGCGCCGACCAACTTGTATCATCAAAACAGATTAGAAGTGCCGTCAATACCTTCAAGATATGAGATCGCATCAGGTCTGGTGAAAGCTTCGACACGATCTCAGAAATGGAAGTACATGAAACTTCGCGCACCTTTGGGTAAAAAGAAAAAATATTACCAGAGTAAGGGGGCGAACTCACGATCTCCAGACGTGTGCCCCAACAGTGATGTTAAGGCAGATGTCATACTACATTGATCTTGTAAACTCAGTTCTCAAATGCGATTCGTTACGCGCTTAATGGTGGGTCAAAACTAGCTGTCGCATGAAGCGAACAGTGAGTTATGTTATACTGCCTGAGGATGCTTACAAACAGGTAAACAAAATTGGTAATAAAGTGCAGACTCTCACCGAACACGGAACAATTTAACTGCCGTCTAATCATCAAACTGAGCTCAACGTGGACAGCCATGCTTGTCCGATGGAAATAACAGCAGCGAAGCCTCAGTGTTGAACACTGATGTCATGTTGTCCATGATGATGATGGAAATAACTAGGTCATTGAGCTGAGTGTTTCTCTAACTCTCCCCCGAGGAAAACAAATCCAACAGGCCTTATTGTTTAGGGTGTTTTTGAGAGGGATCCACAAAGCAGACACAAGCGAACTAGTTGCCGTTCAAAAATGCATAGAGGCTAGACTGCCAGTTGTCGTGTTTCCGAGCAATATGCAAGGGGAAGGCTAAGAAGCCGATACAAGAGCAATTATTCTCAATGGGCAATTAATTAAAAAAAGGATGAAGCCTGAACATCGCACTCTGACGGAGCCTAACATCCTCTCTCTCGGGTGGTCAAGCGTGTCATATGATATTCCGAAAAACAGTTCCGAAAGTATTGATAACCGTCATACAGTTTACTGGCCATATTGCGCATGTAAGATGAAATCAGACCAAAAGGCGACGCTGGGGTTTCTTGGCGAGATAATATTGAACGCTCTAAGAGACCCGGTTTTGAACAATCATTCCACCAGACTCGAGGTTTATGAATTGCCACAGGCGTATATCTAGTGTGTAGAGCGAGTGAAACAACACAGGCCGTTTTTCCAATCGCACAAAGGTATTGAAATGGGCCATTAGACTATCCCGAAAAATTTCGATCCACCGAGGCACAATTTTTACGGCTGCACATTCCTATCGCACACGGGTTCAGAGGATACTCTTTTCACATCCAATAAAGCGTCATTTTCTGAATATTCCTATGAGCAAAGGAAGTTTTTTGGATGCACACACACTTGACATCGAGCCAGTTTGCACAAATGCATAAGGGTGACAAAACTTGGAGGTTTTAGAGCCAAGTAGTGTTTAAATTGCTCGGGCGTGACAAACCTAAGCCCGCAGCCTCCACATAAATCGAATGAAGTGGTAGCACTAGCACACAATCTCGATGGCCAAGTCTATATATGAACGAAGAACAAAGGACCATCCAAGCGACGAACCACCCGGTCAGGAGCTCGCACTTGTGCCCGTGACTAACGAAGGATTTCTATAGTCTAAGTTACCGCTATGAAAGATCATCATTTCACGTGGAACACGCTAACCAGAGACCACGAAACCAACTACAGAAAAGATAACAGATATCAAAAAAGATAGCTTGATCAGACGAAAAATGGACGAAATCGTATGAAAAGTATTGGTAATAAGAGTAGGCGTATAGTTAAGAACCAGCTAATAGTCTGGAAATTCTGTGGTTCCAGTATACAGTGTATCTTTGGGCAGATGGTGTAGGCCCCGGTAGGTTGACAGTAGCCGCAAATGTGAATTTCGCACCAGTAACATAACAACTTTGAGCAAAGTGCGCTGCTAATGAGCAATAATTACAATTTTCCGAGTGAGTCAAAGTATGTAAGCCAGGACAGAAGCGGAAGCACTCAAATGAGTTAAATGATCGGATGCCCAATAAGTGATGCAGCTATTCTCAGACGATCAATGACGACCGTTGCGTCGCTGTTAAACTTCGTTGGATTAGATATGCTGGCAAACATATGGATAAAGGGCGAGCCGGGTACCCCAGTGACCACGATGCATACAGGAATGTGGTTTCCACGTTTGCCTCATTATGTGAACCTAGTGATCCAAATCACCTCAAACAAGAGTCGAGCGGTGCTGGGAAGTATATTTGTGCCAACCTCTTACGTAACTTGACGGTAATACCTCATAATGATACTTTTGAAACTGGCAAGCCTACTTGAGTGGAGTGACCTAGACCTGGAAGATAGTAAGAGAGAGGTCTTATTCTTTCACCTCATCAGACATATTATATGCTTTTGGAGTCGCACGGGCTCAACACTATTAAACAGTATGCCGCGGCCAAATGCAGCTGTAGAGTGATAACAGTGCGGAAACTCCGGGACGACTGTTCTAAACGGCGCGGCTGTAAACTAATTATGGTGCATTAGATACAGCTGACATCAAAACAAGCGAAACACCGACCCAAACACAAACGGTTACGTCCGAAGCAACAAACGATACAGAAATCATCGTAACATACTGTAGGGTTGTCCGCAGTAGCTTGCTGAGTGTAATAGTCCACAACAGCATCCAAATAGATCCCAATCAGTTTCTTCCCTTCACCTTTAGTAACACGGCACCAAGTTTCTTGACTGTAGAGTCTCACACCTTCAGCAACATAGTACCGATTTAGGCACATGGCTGGTAGTAGTATGGGATAAACATCAGTTGCGCTGTGCTCGGGAGGAGGAGGTACTTCAAAGAACGTACGGACAGCGCGGGAAGCAGCCATTCGGACCTAGGATGTGGAACATAAAAGAAAACAGAGGACCAAAGGAATCTACCTGATGATATGATCGAAGTAGCCTGCGGTTCTTAACTGTTACTGCTTGAGTATCCAAATAAAGACAAACACAAAAACGTGACGAGAGTAATTCCCAATATCAAACTACATTACAAAACCTTGATATAAAGCGGCCCATGTGGTTCTTATTCGTGGCCATTTTGCTGAAAATTGAAACCAGTCGAGGCAGCGCTCATTGGATCTTTGGGGAGTAAGTCATGGGAAGACTAAAAAACTGGAATAAACCACAAAGAACTGAATGTAGAGTTTCTGTGGTCAGAGAGCCATAATCAGCTAAACATGTTCCACTGTGAGAAGGCCAACCAGTTATCACGTATCATACCGTTTCACTGTAGTCACAACTGGAGGCAGCATAATTGCCTAAGTACGGTCACTGGCCAGCTGGAGAACAATTCCATCGATACGAGACAGTAACATCAGTTCTTATTTACCCGAAGAGAGATACAGAAGTGTCTCCATAACAGAGGGGTCTCCTGTTCATGAAGTTCAGTCGAGAAGAGTTAACATACGATGGAGTAGTGAATACAGTGTGCTTGATTATGAATCTAGATAAGCAGAACTGAGCCATTCCAGTGTAAATCATCCAGTTAGAGAACCAGAAACCTATGCGGGAACCTCATCGATCCCGAGGGTTTGTTTCCAAGGGAAAGACAATTTTGTGCCTCCAAAATTGTCACTTCGATAGGAGTAACCATTCCGGCACTCTGTAGGAAGACAGATGGTTAAAGCGGAAGGCATTCGTGTGCCATCAAAAGGTTTCTTCAGGAGGTTTGTTGTTAAGTGTCCCAAGAGGTAGACAGCTAACAACATCGTCCCCAAAGGTACCACTACCCAACCCATGGTAGCTACATGTGGTTAGTCAGTGGCTCTCAAGTTGGGCTGAGTAATTTTCGATTGCGTTCAGACGTGAGGACGTTCACCCGTTCAGACGTGTGCTGGTATAGTAGTGGCAACACGCTCATTTCCAATGTCAGATGCACGGTGTTCAGATCCCGAAACGACCGAGGGCATGCACCAGTAACGATCCTCAACAAGAAACTCGTCTGACACCTCCATTTTCGAGGACTAACCGGAATAATTGTGTCAGGATAGGAACAGGACTGTTCAAAATAGTGATGTGAATAAAGATTCTACAGATCCGTCAGCGATATGCGACAAACGACCACAAAGAAAGCTCACCTGACACCAATTGTCCGATAGACCCTTCAATATTTGCTGAGCAACTTTCAAGTAATTGGCTTCTGTTTCAGCAGGATTTTTGTAGCAGCCATGACCATGTATCACGGTTGCCAAAACTTCATAGCCGGTTTCACGAACAAATCTATTTACGTGATTTGTCGCTTTGAAAACAAGGTCCAAAATCTGTGAACGGTCGATTTGGACAAAGTCCTCCGGTTTCAGACTGACTACCATTTCCTGCAAGCATTTCATCCACGTTTCCAAATTCTTCCATCCAGCGGTATCATGAAAAACCGACAGAGAGCTCCGGCTCATGTTAACATCGCGCTCCTGAGTAAAGGGAAAGAATCATGCTTTAGTAATGCTCACACTGAAACGCCGTATTAGGGCCACAAAGAAGGGTCTGCAAGATATGACAGTTCACACACGTTTATCAAGTTTATCGGAATAAATTACCTACTGGCAACGGTCTCCTGTTAGAAACATGGAAACGAACTGAATAAGATTCGCTTTCCCACTCCCTGATAAGATCCTAGTATGAGGAAAGATGGCCTGGCGGATAAACAGTGCATCATGGCCAGTCATATTAAGATTTACAGAGAAATGTTTGCACACCAAATCGCATTCAACCGATCGACCAGGTAAAAGATGACTTCAGAGTTGAACCTAGATTCTAGGATATGGGAACAGTTTATTCACTAAGGTTTTCACTTATGCGCATTGTTCGGCTGGTATGTGCGGTAGAGTGTGTGCCGAAATGCCAACGACAGAAATTTTCACTAAATTAATTCTATTATTGTCCTGACTATAAGTGCAATACGGCACACCACATGTTACACTCCTTTGAGCCTAAACTGTCGCAATTCTGTGCATTGTCGTTAATTTCAGGTAGCTGATAGCCGAATAAACTGCCCTAAGTGGAACTCACCTTTTAACAATTGAGCGATAAAGCTCCCTTTGCATAATTTCGGCCTCTGGTCCACTCAATACATTTGAAAAGACCAAGACCGTCAACTGCTCACAACACCGGGGGTTAGTTGTGCCTACGGTTTGACCACATCCCGATGCACTACGGAAGACAATCATGCATAGTAAAACACTTACAAGATAACTTCCAATAAGGCCGATCGAACCAGAGGCCTGGACACTGCAGGGAATTCAACATATGACTGTGAACTGAAATTTACATCAACACTCGCGCTCTTTAGTTAACTGTGGATGGGGGAGGGGATGGGAGGGGGCGAGATAGCTCAGCGGTTAGAGCGCGAGCGTACTGACCGGAAGGTCCGTGGTTCGAACCCTGCCTCTGCCTCCCAGATTCAAGCACAGTGATTGAGCTAACCGCCTCATCACTCTCCACTCACTTCAGGCTGCGCACCTCTAGCGATCCAGAGGGTGCCGCGGCAGGGTGTTCAGAATTCAGCACCACCCTGTCACCTGGCGAGATAGCTCAGCGGTTAGAGCGCGAGCGTACTGACCGGAAGGTCCGTGGTTCGAACCCTGCCTCTGCCTCTCGACTTCCCCTGTCTAGGCTTGGGCAACCTGGCAGTATCCCAGCCCTCGTGCTTCCTTCGGGTGGCATGGCAGCTAGGCACCGAAAGGGGGCTACAGCTGAACGATTTATTTATTTTATTTTTTGGATGGGGGATATTATACCTGATTACATGGGGGGACATTTGCTCTTTGGTCGTAGAGTCGTGGGAGTTCATTTCATACTCAAAACGATCAAACACTAGAGGTGATTGTTATACAGAGGTATTGCGAACAGTATTGCGAACAGATGTATTGCGAACAGTTCAAATAATGAAACAAAACCCATCTTGTTATCCGCTACATCCACCAAACTGAGGACCACAAGAGATAACAGCCCGGTTGTAATCGTCTGAGACAATTAGTCGAAATATGGTTGAGCAAGAAATCCTCGAATGATATTTGGGTTATTCGCGTGACGCCTACAAATGACAGTTCTACCTCCACACAAATAAGCCTTGAAATATCAACATTACGACCCACTCCCAACGATCCCCTTCTAGGAGTGGCTCGATAGCATCACTGAACACCACCGTCAATTGGAGTGGTCACTGTAGTCAACAAAACCTGGGGTCCGATGCACGTAACCATTCCGTTGGAAAGTAGGAAGAAAAACAAAAGACAAGCGGAATGAAAGTTCATTTGTCAAGTGGACGAACGATTGTGCAGAGACACTATCTATCGGTCGACTTGGCTTGACTCATTATTGACGAAGAACTACTTGAGTTCCCGGCTGCTTCTCTAAGAGGCCTAGATATATCCAGAAGACTAACAGACATCTGGATAGAGGAGCCTTTTCGACCCTTTGGTTTATACATACATATGCAGCAAACGGTAAGCCAATCAAGAGAAATCAAAAGAAAATGGAAAATAGCAATACAAACGTCACAGCCAAACCCAATTCAATCCTCTTGTTCCTGTTCAAGCTGCATCGACAGAACGATGAGAACATCGTCAGAGCGGGCTTCCGTGCATTCATTTCCTGACTGGTTAGGGGAATGAGGGTCGCGTAACAGTTCAGTTTTGGTGCATCTTCTAGAGATAGGAAATCGGGTAGGTTTTGGAATGGCTTTCCCTGTTATATACTAGGTTGGCTCAGAATTGCTACGAAGAACTAGAATTGTGCGCCGCTGAAGCCGTGGCGATTCACATCCAGAAGTCAATTTCGTGCATTCACAAGTTTGTTCAAGTATTGCACATGCTATGGCTGACCCCAGTTGACGAAATACGCAAGATTTTCGGTAATCGGATAGCACGCACGATGCACTGTTCATCATTCAACCAAATATCCCTTCTACTCCACTCCAACTGATTGTTAGGAAGGGCACCAGAGACCAAAACTTTGGCATGTGAGCATACTGATTTGACTGTGGTTTGTAATACCATTTCACGCACTTTTCAGTTTTTTGGTTGGTTGATCGTTTGCTGCAAAAGCCAGTAGAAAACCTAACAATTATCTAACCAGCAAAAGACTCAAATATCGACTGCTAAAGAAGAAACAGCAAGGAGAATACATTTACCAAAGAATTGAAAATAGAAATTTGAGGTGTGGCGATTTTTTTTGCACTGGACTAACCAACGAAGTAAGTGTCACCTAACGATCATGCGGTCGATTATGACCGCAAGAAAAAGAAAACACTGGATGTACGTGTGCAGATAATTAGGAGTGGTCTCCCTTACCAACACACTTTGGTAAGGGGATTAGAGTAACTTATGTGTACCAACCGAGTTGCCATGGAGGTGGATTATGATAATGTTGCAGGATTCGACTGAAAAATTGAACATACCCTTAATTCACATATATTAGGTTTGCCACACCTTTGACAATGATAACAAGAGCTCTTTACTGAACTGCCACCCACAGGTATATGCAAATTATCCTCACCTGTTTGATAAGTTATCCCATAATATAGGCGGACATGACTATCGAGGATGTTTGATAAAATTTCCCTTGCGCACACGATAACGGCGCTCACAACAACCTTTCCTGTTGACAGAGCAGTAGGATGAGACCACGTAGTTCCAACCATAGTCGTTTTCCGCTTTGGTGGTATATCAGCAACACGAAATTGGCAAAAACGTTCCTCTTGTCAAACAAAGCTCCCCATCAGTCGCTGAAACACATTGATTGACGCCCTGGTATTACACCACCGTGTTTAAAAGGACCCAAGGTAAACGAGAATAATGCATTTCGTTTCATTGTCTATCTATATTCAACACTCGTTCTGTATTTGTAGGGCTCATTGGGCATATATGAATCATTCGTGTGCGATTTTCCCAGGACAGTTCCCGTCCATCACAATGGGACGGGGTGGGATCTCATTCTCCGCAACCTGCAGTGAAAGTTCCGACTACGAGATATTTATCTGCGGGGAGAGCCGTGGTTTCCTTGTTGTCATCAAGGCTTGGGCGGTTTTTGGACTCGCAGAGTTGACCTCATCATCTTGCGTGAGTAGATTCATCCCTATTACATTTCCCCAAAGAGGTTCCACAAGGTGAAGCTGACTTTGAAACGTGTGCGTGCTGTAGGTTATTGAATGTTTTGACCTCACTCATTGTAAACCGTACTTCAAGACACGTGTCCTGAACACTATGATCATCCCATCCAGAAGTAACGACATGATATCCGATGCAACACGTGCTCTCCCGTATCGATTCATAACCTCCATGCTAATCATAAATATACTGTCTGTTCGAAGGCATTATTTCTGTTCCCATGAGACGGTCGATGCCAATATGAACATCTCGACATAATGTGCAGTCAAAACCGAACTCGTGATCCTCCATTCACTCTAAACTTCCGTGACGGTTCCTCTGAAGGGTGCCCCAGATTTTTATCCCTGTTCGTCATAAGTTGAGGACATTGCAAGGCTAAAGTTATGAGACGATGCTGTGGTAACTGAAACGTCGCAAACGTTCGCCTTTAAAGACTTGCTCGCTACCATGCGACCCTTGTAGCGTTAACCGGTCGAAGCGCCGACAGATCCGCTCCCGTTGTAGGACAGTCGGGTCAGCTGAGTCACAGTCCCTTACTCGACCAAGCCTACTGGCTGGACTCTGACAACTCTAATGATAGGTCCTGGTGACATAAGGTGAAACTTCATCCTGGTTGTCGGATTGCAGGGACGGAAAAGTGCATACAACAGCCACAGTCCTAGTTACATTAGTCCTAGTGTCGCCGAAACAGCCGACTCATTGGTGACGTTGGCTGTGTGCAATGGTTACGTAAATGGGATATGATATATACCCACAAGAGCTGCACCGATTTAATTACCTTACTTATTACTCAGATCCGTTGTTCATTCACAAATAAGTCGGTCGAGTCAAATTAAACGTTTGGCGACTTTTGTTGGAGCACGTGGGTAAGATGACATCTTGATTGCAGGAAAGTGTACGAATAGCCAAAATTAGTGGCAGCCTCTAGGTGCCTGAATGCCACGCCGCCCGAAGGAAGCACGAGAGCAGACATACTGATAGGTTATCCAAGACTAAAGTGGAGTCGAGGTGCAGAGGTCAGGTTCGAACCACGGACTTTCCGATCAGTAAATTCGCGCTCTAACCACTGAGCCATCTCGCCCCCATTTGTAGTGAAACAGTGAAAGTGGATGGCTATTGGTATAAAATATGGGATCATGTGGTGCATGTGTATAGGCGATTAATCGGAGGCATCATTTTATGGAATAATTTGAAAACGCACACTCTCTCCTTAGAAATTAGCCAGTAAGTGTGAAGTCTTGGAAGGGAAAGTGGACAAATATGCTCAAACACTGTAAGTGAACACCATCCACACGTTCAGCCAGTGTGCGCCTACGGAGAAATACACGAACCACTTAACCTCATCCTCGATTTCAAAATCTAGGAAAAACCGGTAACCAAGAAACGTTTTTCAGGGTCTAATTTTCCAGGCATATAGGAGGGCAGTACCGGTATAGCTTATTTTTTTTAATAGAAAGTACCTAATGAAGAGACGATTTGTACCAGCAAACACTGTCACAAGCTAGAAACAAGTCTGGACGCCTTTTTCTTGCCTGACTGCAATGTGAGCCAAAAGAAGCACAAGGGGTGGAAAACTGCCGGGGTGCCCAAGCCAAGATAGTGGAAACCGAAAGCCGGTAATCTAAAGACGAGACGAAGTAATGGAAGTATCTTCTAAGGAAATGGTTAGGAATGACCTAATTTACGATGAGATTAGATTAAATTAGAAGCCATATCCAGCAAGTCTATACAAACTAGGGACGTTAAAATAGGTGTACACGGAACCAGTCGAGTAATGGATAAAAGGAAACAAATAAATTCCATTTACAGTCGTAAAGTCAAAACAAAAAACACTGATGAAATACCTTCGCTATGATGAGCTCTCGGAGAGAACTTTCTGACTCTGTGGCTGGCGCGTCTGGGCTGCGTTCAAGATTTGTGGTAATCCCTTCAATAACACTGGGCAGAAATCGTTTGAACGTCACTAGTCCACACCGAAAGCAGAGTAGGCCCATCAAATGACCAGCAGCAATCCGAACACGAAACTCCACATTCTCATGACATTCAAGCACACGGTTTTCCAACTCGTGTAAGATGTGCAGTGCTCTCAGCTGATCGTCGGATAGGTTTTTCAGAAGAAAGCAAGCGACAGTAAGGCCACCGTGGACCTAACGGCAGATGAAATTGGCGAAAGACCAATCAAACATTACGTCTTCCCAGTTTGATAACCCTTCGAGTTTATCCGGTATCCACTGACATAAATAGGTTAGGTTGGCTTGAGTCAATTCCAGCAAGCGTAACTGTTCCTCTCCTTTCTCTCTAGCTAATTTTTTTGGAGCGCACAAAAGGTCCAAAGTTGGTAAAAGGTCTCCAGTTTCACCAGCCTGGAATTAAACGGAAGTAGGAAAAACTCACCATTGCAATGAATGCGCTGAACGCTTTCAAATTAATGCCATGCGAGAACGTGGCTAAAACTGCGGAAGTAAAAAATAACAATTAACCGTCAGCCGCGCAAGCGACAGACAGTCTACAGCCAGTCGGAAATCGAACGGGGCGTACAACCGAAACAGACTGAAATCATACAAATGTGAATTCTTTTGGAGCCTTGTTGCCACATCCTCTGCAAGAAACCTGAATGTGATACTGTCAGACTCCTTGGCCCCAGTAGCAGCCCGGATAAAAGCGAATCACCGGTAATTAACATAGGAACAGGTAATAAATCCTTAGTCGGTTTCAGGTCTAACAAAACTGAAAAAAGACTCAAGAAGGATTGAAGCAGAGAGAACAAACAAAAACTGTCAGGAAGCGGAAGACACTTGTCTGCAAACCCATTTACCCTGAAGTGCTTTGTTAAGGTCTAAATGTCAGCCCAACTGCTGAACCAAGACATCGAAGACCTTTCAAAAATACCAGTGAGTCATTCCTGGAAGCACAGCATTTGACATTTGACATCCTGTACACGTTTTTCTCCCAAATCATCACAAATAGCAGAAATAACCTGGATACTGATATTTCACTGTTGTGCAACCATAAGTTGTTTAATCCCTAACCCGTAAAACAGGACGGCGAGTAGGAAAACGACCTTGTACTAGTTTGGTAGTCATTCAGAGGTGTCTAAACCTCAATTGGGATAGAAACTGACAGGAACACAAACACCACTCGAACTTTTTCACATTCCTCTCAGCAGTTGCATTTGATCCCCGAACAGTTCAGTATGGTTCAGGCATTTATTTTTGGATACGAGCTACGTCTCTCTTACGTCGAGACCCGCTGTTATGTGGCCTCTGTTGTGGTCCTATTCATCATCCCCTTGGGGCGTTTTTTACACCAAAGTAAAAGAGTGAAAGCAGGTGATAAGCGCTACACATTAGTTGACGGTCATGTGGTTATCCGTCTAGGGGGATCCGAACTATTATAGGCGGGAACATGAACCGACCTAACGCCGCCACCTTGACGTGGTGGTCTGGCATGAGTGTTGCAATGATCCCGCGGACCACAGTGGCTGGAACTTCGTTCCACAAGGTGCAACCATGCCAGGAAGGCCAAAGAGGAGCAGTTAGACCAAGAGCAGCAAGATCCCGTACTACGAATAATCGTGCTACGAGGAGGTCTGGGGTTAAAATCGTACTGTCCTCTGCGATAGGAGTGTGAAGGCAGTAAGGTGTTTTCCCTAGGCGACCAGTATGTCCATATTCACGGAAGCAGTGATGCTGCCTTCCCCGAGGAAGGACGGGTAAGAAAAGGCGAGCCCTAAAAAATGTACATTCCGATCAACCAACGGCTGACCGTGACCGCCGGCGCATTATTTAATACAGTCGAAATACTTTTAAAATCAGAGTCCGGTGCTCCTCAAAAGACAGCTGCTACGCGCAGCCGCATCAGGAGTGAGACAGTAATACCTTACTCCCTGCGTCCTCGGGTTAGACCAAGCCCTGCAGCCAAGCGGGTCAGACTATTCAGTCATCAGCTCCGGGTATGGTCCCAAAGAAAACTGTACGGTCCGCTGCTTCGCGGGTCAGACTTTTAAGTCAGAGGCAAGGGTCAGGGTCCCCGAATAAAACCCTACATCCTCCCACTGCCTTGTGGGTCAGACTTCGAGTAAAATACTCAAGGTGGGGTGCCTCAACCAAATCCCTTTCCTCGACCTGAGCAAGCGGGAAGTATTATTTGCCCTCACAGTTCTGTGTCCACTGATTTTCCTCTTCAACCCCTTCCAACCATACAAGCAAACGTTTCTGGGTCATTTGACTGTCAGTTATCTGACCGATGGGCATTATACACCCACCGCCTACTAACAATAAACAAAATAACACCTTTCTAAACCCACGAGATCTTTTCTATATAGGTGCTTTTAACGTTCGTACTCTATGTCAAATTGGCAAACAGGCAATGCGCGTTGAAACCTTATACTCCCTTAAAATTGATGTATGTTATGTCTCCCGAACATTTTTACAAGACCAAAGCGTGGCTACACATCTCAAAACGCCAAGGACAAACTCAGTTCCTTCACATTTGTCCCCCTGTGTCCGGTGATCCAGAAGCGACGACTCGTGGAATCTATGGCGTGGGAGTTGCACTCATCCGCAGAGCTGAGCGCGCTTCGCTGGATTGAATCCCACTGAATAGTCGTCTTTGCGCCGTCCGGTTGTCCAGCTCAATGCCTCGCAAAAAAATCGGCGCCTGTTTGTAGTGTCGGCTTGTGCTCCAACAGAGTACAGTTCTGATCCTGAGAAGGACATTTTCTATCGAGAGTTATCCAGGCTCATTCGTCAAGCAAGAAGCACTGACATTGTGTTACTTGTGGGCTATACGAATGCCCAAGTGGGTCGTCTGAGCCCCTTGGTATCACATTTAGGCGGTCGATTCGCCGTAGATGTTCGTCACACAGATAACGGACTCCTCCAGTTGCGTGTTGATCATGAACTGTTTCTGGTCAGTTACGAGCTTTCAGCATAAAAGTTCGCATCGCGTAACCTGGCGACCACCAACTGCAAATCAGTCATGGACCCAGCTGGACCGTAAACATCAGCCGCAGGTGAAGAGCTACAGTTCAAAACTGTCGTTCCTTCTGAGGCACACAACTTGATTTCGATCGTGCCACGGTTCGTGCACGCCTAACAGTTCGTTTCCCCTCAGGCCCACACAAGTCAGCAAGAAACGTACCAATTTTTGAAGAACTACCAGAGCTCAGTGCTATCTACCCCACTTCTCCGATTCCACCAGAAGACCACTGGATGTCGTCGAGATCCTTATCCATGATTGGTGCCAGGAAATCTATACCCGCAGGCCACAAATAAGACGGTGCACGCAAATCCCTCGTACGCCAAATCCTGAAGAAGGTAAGGAAAGACCGAGAGTTCTGGTGGATAACGAAAGCTCGTGAGATCGAGAAGGCTTTTGCTACCGGGAACAGCCGTGCCCTATATCAACTGACACGATCTACTGGCCCTAGGAAAGCAATGGTCAGTGAAGCGATAAATGAAAAAGATAGCTAGTTAATTTACCCGCGATATCGTCGACTGAACTGATGGGCTGAGAAATTCGAAGAAAAGTTGGACTGGCTTCCTTCAGCCATGCCTCTGTAGGTAGTGTATATATAGAATGAAATGTGAACCTTACGCGCCTGTCGGAAGAAGTGAAGTACGAAGTACCCGTGCAAAAAAGTTGAAAAGCATTACGATCGGACGGTCTGTATCCAGCCTTCTTCAAAGAAGGCGGAGAATCCCTGTGGTGACCCATCTGACGAAGCTTGTTGGTGCTATATGGAACGAAGAGAAGGTGCCTGCAGAAGGGGGCATGTCGACAGTTATTCAATCTTCAAAAAGGGTACGCGGACCCTGCGCGAAAACCAACGTGGCATCAGCCTGTTAGCTGTGGCATCGAAGGTGCTTTCTGATCTTATCCTTCGAAGGTTGACTGAACACAGGGAGAGACAAATCCGTGAAAACCAAGCTGGGTTCCGTCCTGCAAGAGGATGCATCGATCATATCTTCACCCTCCGACAGATTATTGAGCAGCGGCACTGCTTCCAGCAACCGACAATGGTTGTGTTCCTCGATCTGAAAGCTGTCTTTGACTCGTAGACCGCCAGGCACTATGGCAGTCTGTGGAGCAAAGGTGTCCCCCATAAATTCTTGACCCTCCTTAAGACGCTGTACGCCAACTCCCGCGGCCGTGTGAAGGTCTACGGGAAGCTCTCGCCTGAGTTCACTACATCAGGTGGTGTCAGACAGGGCTGTCCTCTTTCACCTTTTGCTGTTCAACTTCGTCATTGATGCGATCATGGAAGACTCACTATCAGCCTCTAATGCCTGTGGAGTCGAAGTTCTCCCGGGGCGTCCGCTCACAGATATCGAGTATGCAGACGACATAGCTCTTCTTCAATCTGACGCCGTGGTAATGCAAAGAATATTAAATAATCTAAATAGTTCTGCCTCACCGTTCGGCATGCACTCCACACTAGCAAAGTGTAAAGTGCTACTGCAGAGACAGGGTGGGCTCGAACCCTAACCTCGAGCTTACGGATGAGTCGATTAAGAAGATATTTCCATCAGGATTGGAAAGGCTAGAGCCGATTTTGTGACCTCGAATCACCTGTGGCGCAGGCGTGACATCAGGTTCGAGTTTATGATGCTGTGGTGCGCTCCATATTACTATACGAACCAGAAACCTGGCCGCCGCGCGCCGTGGACGTCAAAAGGCTTTCAGTGCTGGACATCGATATCTTCGGAGCATTGCCCGAGTCTGGTAGGAACACCGGATGAGTAATGCTGAATTATCGAATGGTTTTCGGAAGAAATAACTCATCCACGATAGATGAAGTGCCCACACTCCACAGGTTGCCAGGTTCAATTAGGTTAAGAATACCTTAGAGCATACAGACAAAAAAGCAGCCAGTCCCGAAATACCAGCAATCGTATTACAAGGTCTGCTGGTGAATTCTGTATGTTCTCTACGATATAAGTATGGAGGCAACAAAGGGTTTCCTGCAACTGACCTGCACCTACGATTTTTACTGGTTTGACATTCGCATGAATGAGGGTTGAAAAAAGTACGTCGAACAGAATTTTGCTTTTTAGACCCCAAAATAACTCTGTATCTTCATACTGCCCTGTGGACCGGAGTTTTGAATCAGGATTCACTGCACAGACAAAGGTGGACGAATTGCCCAGTAACATGCTGAGGGTCGGCTGATTCTGACCGGCAAGAACTTTCAGCGGAAACAATCATCAGTCCGGTTTAGTTTACCATCTACACACCATGAACTTGGTGTACCTTGGAACCTGGTGCTACACCTTCCGCCACCGGAAAACCGGACGGTATGGGAAACATAGACGGGCGATGGGATGATCGCACTGCATATAGCCTTCAGGAAACCAAAAATCAGGCGGCTAAGAATTGAAGGCGATAACTTTGACGTACGAGCACCATTGGATGCGTGATTGAGCCCCAACTGCCAATTACATTGACCATTGATGAGTTTAGTCCTATTATCTTCAGCCAGAAAGGTCCAATTTGCCAACTGATAGTTTCCTGTTTCGTACATTCATACTTCACTGCTAGGTCAAACACTCTCCACTCGTACACATCCTACCATACCGGCCGCTGGATCGCCGAAAGGGAGTGGAGAGTGATGGGGTAGATAGCTCAACCATTGTTTGCACCTCGAATTCGTACTTCTGATACACAGCACAGACCAGTATCAGGCGAGTCCAGCATGGTAGCTTGTTGTCCCGCTTGCTTCCGAATGCGAACAATAAAAATGGTCAGACAGATCGCGTGCCGAGGACTAAAGATTGATTTCGAAATGCCTGAAGCTGTTGGCACCGGCTGACACGCAGATGTGGGGGCCAAGACATATGCAATACGGACGGGATGGATGGCCCACAAAAAGTTATTAACGGGGTGGAGGGAGGGAGAGAAAAATTAGGTGTAAGAGAGAGGAGGCGTCAGTAGTAGCCCGTTTTCGCCTACTCATCCTGCAGTATGCAGCAGGTAAGCAGGCCCCGCTGAAGGAACCACGCGACGGTCGATGTGGCAATAATTGTGGAAATCGCGGTTGTACGTGGGCTGGGAAAATTCCAGGTGGGACAGACCAAAACAGGAGGGCGATTAGCGTCCTCGACCAAAGCTTTAGGCTCGAAATCCTGACCCAAAGGCAGTAATGTTAAGCGTAAAAGAACAAGTCACCGCACCTGTTTCAATCCTCGGCCTGGAAGACCAGGCGGCTGTGTTAGTGAGACGACGAAGCACAAGTGACGCCAGCAGTCTCGTTACAACCGGGACTAGGCTGAGCCCCCTGTGGTTACCACATTCACTACGAGCCCGTTTCTTGAAAATGATCACTATCACCTACTCCGCCCAGTTGCCTGGGACAGTCCCCTTTTCCCAAATGCGAGCAAAAATATCAGACAAGCGCCCACTGAGGATTTGACCTCCATCTTTGAACAATGCGGGTGGAAGGGCATCCGGACCAGAAACTCGGTGATGCTCCAGAGAACACATGCAGTCATAAACCTCTGAGGCTTTAGTGGATTCCACATCCACCGTCCACGGTTTTACATCAGCTGTGGGTTCCAGATGAGCGGCAGCTGGTGGCCATGATAATTGTTGTTCGGTATATATATATATATATATATATGTGAAATTGGACGAACTTTATGGTTGTACGGCAATGAAGCATCAGTGTCAACACTGATGTTGCTGTCATTGATGATGATGATGCTTCAGAGTGCGGAGAATGAAGGCGACCAGATAGACTGGGCGTCGTGACTTGAATATTGATTTCAAGATGCCTGAGGGTGTCGGCGCCGGTGACACGCAGATTTTGCTTGCAAAACCGATGCAGGATGAACAGTCACCAGCCCTGAGTGCTGCGCCTGGAAGAAGAGTTATCAATGGAGTGGGGAGAAGGGGAGGAAAAGCTCTGTGGAAGAGGAAGAAGAAAGGTGTCAGCAGCAGCAGGTTTTCGCTTGCCGGCCCTGCGGGAGGCGAGATGGCTCAAAGGTTAGAGCGCGAATTTACTGACCGGAAGGTCCATGGTTCGAACCTCTGCCTCTCAACTTTCTCTGTCTAAACTTGGGCAACCTGGCGGTAGCCCAGCTCTCTTGCTTCATTCGGGTGACATAGGAGTTAGGCACTGGTGCTACAGCAGAACGTTTTTTTACCCGCCCTGCTGTATGCAGCGAGTAAGGCGACCAGGCTGATGACACCATGCGACCGCCGATGTGGCATGAGTTTATTTGTATATGTGAAGTTCATGGTTGTGCGTGGATAATGGTGCTGCCAGGACACCCACACCTAGGCAGGAGGATGAGAGTCCTCAACCAAAGCCTCTGGCTCAAAAGCCTGACCCCAAAGCAGTGGTGTTTGGCGGGATATGCATTTCATTACCATTTTTCTGGAACACGTCGCCACATATGTTCCAACTTCCAACCTGGTGGACCAAGAAACCGTGTTCGTCAAATCACTAACAACTGACCAACCTGGTATGAGAGACTCTGTGGGTGTCGTGCGGACATCCCCAGTCTAGCTCAACGGGTCACCGAGGTACACAAACCTTCCCACCAGTCTCTTTGTGACGGCACGGACAGCCTCACTATAGCTCAATGGATCATGAGGGTATACAAAGCGCTACATCAATATAAGGCCCAGTTTCTTCGTGAGGGAATGTACTAAGGGGAATCTGAGAGGTGGACGGCTCCTGGATAGTGAGGCAAATGTCCCAACTGGCGTAATCTATGAATCATGGGTAGCCCTTCAATCGCCAAAGAGTTCCTTTTTCTTAAGACCTGGCGTATCTGAACATTGAAGCGAGATGGCACAGTGGAAAGAGCGCGAATTTACCGGAAGATCCGTGGTTCGAACCCAACCACTGCGTGTCGACTGCTCCTGTCTAGGCTTGTACAACCTAGAAGTAACCCAACCCTCGTGCTTCCTTCAAGTGGCAGGGCAGCTAGGCATGAGTGTTACAGTTGAACTACCTCAGCACTGCAAATTCGACGTCCTTACCAGATCTGACCAACGCTTCGGAGACGCCGACACTCAAGCACTGGCAGCTTTCGTACAACCTTCGTGCTTAGGGGCCGCGTTTCTGCTCCATATAGCAGTGTATCACACCGTCGCGGTGAATACACTGCCCTTGACAGACAAAATGAAGTCACGCCGGTGCAATCGGTGTCAGGGACTGACAAAAGCTGGCATTTGATCAGGTGGTTGTTGATCTGTTCGCCGAGCTTGGCAATTGATTTGCAAACGTTTCGTCACCATTCGAGGAGACATCTTCAGTGCGCACTGAAGATGTCTCCTCGAATGGTGACGAAACGTTTGCAAATCAATTGCCAAGCTCGGCGAACAGATCAACAACCACCTGATCAAATGCCAGCTTTTGTCAGTCCCTGACACCGATTGCACCGGCGTGACTTCATTTTGTCTGTCAAGGGCAGTGTATTCACCGCGACGGTGTGATACACTGCTATATGGAGCAGAAACGCGGCCCCTAAGCACGAAGGTTGTACGAAAGCTGCCAGTGCTTGAGTGTCGGCGTCTCCGAAGCGTTGGTCAGATCTGGTAAGGACGTCGAATTTGCAGTGCTGAGGTAGTTCAACTGTAACACTCATGCCTAGCTGCCCTGCCACTTGAAGGAAGCACGAGGGTTGGGTTACTTCTAGGTTGTACAAGCCTAGACAGGAGCAGTCGACACGCAGTGGTTGGGTTCGAACCACGGATCTTCCGGTAAATTCGCGCTCTTTCCACTGTGCCATCTCGCTTCAATGTTCAGATACGCCAGGTCTTAAGAAAAAGGAACTCTTTGGCGATTGAAGGGCTACCCATGATTCATAGATTACGCCAGTTGGGACATTTGCCTCACTATCCAGGAGCCGTCCACCTCTCAGATTCCCCTTAGTACATTCCCTCACGAAGAAACTGGGCCTTATATTGATGTAGCGCTTTGTATACCCTCATGATCCATTGAGCTATAGTGAGGCTGTCCGTGCCGTCACAAAGAGACTGGTGGGAAGGTTTGTGTACCTCGGTGACCCGTTGAGCTAGACTGGGGATGTCCGCACGACACCCACAGAGTCTCTCATACCAGGTTGGTCAGTTGTTAGTGATTTGACGAACACGGTTTCTTGGTCCACCAGGTTGGAAGTTGGAACATATGTGGCGACGTGTTCCAGAAAAATGGTAATGAAATGCATATCCCGCCAAACACCACTGCTTTGGGGTCAGGCTTTTGAGCCAGAGGCTTTGGTTGAGGACTCTCATCCTCCTGCCTAGGTGTGGGTGTCCTGGCAGCACCATTATCCACGCACAACCATGAACTTCACATATACAAATAAACTCATGCCACATCGGCGGTCGCATGGTGTCATCAGCCTGGTCGCCTTACTCGCTGCATACAGCAGGGCGGGTAAAAAAACGTTCTGCTGTAGCACCAGTGCCTAACTCCTATGTCACCCGAATGAAGCAAGAGAGCTGGGCTACCGCCCAACACTACTCAACGCACAACCACCAACCCATCGCTACGCTCCACCACGCTCCCTACCAACGCACTGATGATGTCACCTCGATTGGTGATGAAACGTTTGCAATCAAATTGCCCAGCTCAGCGAACAAACCAACGACCATTTCGAGGTTGTGTTGAGGGAAATCAGCTTAACTACTTCTTGAAGTGTTCAGCCCATTGCTCGGTACATTATTCTCCGAAGTTCTTAGCGTTCGTCTTTTTTGCGAAATGTTTCGATGATACCACTTTTTTTGATTAGTTGATGGAGAGAGAGAGCTCTCCAGAAGCTTTCATACACAAAGTGGCGTCCGACAAAGTTGCCCCCTCTGCCCATTAGTCTTTAATTTCGCGATCGATGGGATAATGCGACGAACGCTGGATCTTCCAAACCCAAGTGCACATATAGCAGCCGTCGAAAAAATTGTCGAGCTGGAATAAACAGGAAAGACTCTTTTCGTCTCATGGTTTTATTGGAAGAACTGTTCAACGACATCCCCTCCTTCGGTATGCGCTTTGCACCCATAAAGTGTAGGCCAAGCTTGTGGTGTTCTGTAACTTTCTTTTGCTTCCATTGCAACATGACGCCTTTCGTCAATTGCACGAACGCTTTTTGTTTGAATACGAAAAACTACAGAAACGAGCTCTTGCCCAATTTACACACAACACAAACATGATCACTTGCTTCGACTTTCTCTTCTGATTTCGCTCGCGCTTACAGCGGTCATTCACGAGTTTCATGTGCTGACTCTGGTAGCAGAACATTTCAGATTATCTTCGGAATTTGTTGTATGTGAGAACTGTTCAAAAGAAGACCCCTGGACAACCATGATTGGATTATTATTTATTCGCTGACCTGGGCCAATCATGAACTATCTTAAAGAGAATAATTTTTAGTGAGTCTGTTCCTTTTGACTCTCTTTGTTACTGTATACTCAAGCTAACGTTATTATTTTTATTTCTTTGCCACACACTCCAGGCAAAGTAGCTTTTTGGGTAACCGGACCACTATAGTGGTATACGAGCTCTTTGACATGCAGTCACTGCACAATCTAGGGAAATGTACTTGAAGTTGTGGATGGTTTTACATATCCTGAAAGTTGTGTTGGTTCTTATTAGAGTGTCATAGATGAAGCCATTGCACGAGCCTCTAAGACTGAGTATGGGCTAGCTAAGTCGGGACACCTGTGGCGGTAAAGTGGCATATCCCTGAGTCTCAAGGGACGCATGTGTGAGGTTACAGCACGGTTTGCTTTTTTTATGGCCGTGCGACGTGGCCTCTGAGAACAGCGGAACCAAAACACCTTCAGGTCTTTAACAACCGCTATCTCAGGACCAAAGTTTCGTGTGAGCTGGTGCCGGCAACTCCATAGCAGCTGTTACGAGTGTTCTCTCTTGCAGTCGAAGAATGTGTCCGGGGCTTAACGCCGCTGTGGTTTGGTCCATGTGTTATGCGTGCCGAATCGTTTGCCGAAAACGGTGTTCTCCATACTTAATTCAGTGTGGCGTAAGCAGAGAGGGGGTCAAAGTTCCAAATGACATGGGGAAATGAAACTGATTACGAAAAGTGTCTGAAGGTCAGTCAAATAATAACAGAACATTACGCTGACTGGACGAATGCGTCGATTGCGGGCTATCCGGATCGAGCACCTATAGCTTGGCGCCTCTCGCACCCTCAGGAAGATTCTAGTGCGACCTTGTGGGATATTTTGTGATGACCCCACAAATGCATTTGTAGTAATCCTCCTGTCTCCATAAATGGCTGTCTCAAGCCCCCATGTCCTTTGGTGTGCCACAGTGAGTGGGGCAAGAAGCCGAGGACCAACGTACAAGTTGCATCACCCTTAGCGAGACAACCAAGGGTAACCAGATCCCACGATATCAATCAACCCCAAGTAATTTACCAACAGCAACAAAATCAATTCGAAGTTAAAATAAGGCTTGTTTAGTCTCTGAAGGGCAGCATGTAGATGAACACGACAAAAAAAGTTGGGCTTCCGCCCAAATGCTGGTTTGTGCACGTACAAGCCACACTCAAGCAAACGATTGGCTGGTCCGAATCAGGTGATCCATACCGAACATACGGCTGCACCATACGGGGCCTAGCCGCTTATCAGAGGTTTGCACCAATGCTTGCCCACGGCCCCGTGAATTAGCAGCACAAGCTTTGGCTTAGCGTGTGCCGTGTTCGCGGTTCGTATCCGGGGAACGTCTTCCGGCTTCTCTTCCGCATCCCCGTTGGCACCTTTCTACACATGACACTACCGCTTTTGCTGTCATATACAGCATAAAAATTGGGTTGACTAAGATGAAAGCAAACTAAAGTTAAAAGTGCGAAAAGTCTTGGATACGTAGTCAAGTTTGAAGAGAGATCCTAAAACACGAACGTCGACTACCTGCCAGACTTTCAATGAGAGAAGTGGTGTATGCGGTCAAAAAACACTGTGTGAAGAAGCGATTGATGAAGGACATTTCAAGGACATTTCCTTTCTCACCTTATAAACTTCAAATTGCACATATCTCAAACGGAGAAGCGATGATCTCCCGAGATAAACTCTTAAAGTCGTTTGAGATTATTTTCTCGCTTGCTGTGATAATCCGTCTTTAATAAGCTTATGCGCTTCAAGCTTTCCTTCAGAGTCGGTGACTTGCGGTCTGGACCGGGCAGGTAGTGTATCAAGGCCACAGGGGCCGTATGTTCGGATGGTATGTAAACCGATGCGGAGCTACAAGTGGTCATTCCTCGCTTGCTCCGCTTGCTGTCCGGGTGCACACGACATGGCGTAGGCGACCAGTACGGTATCGACCACTGTGCGGCCGGTGCCCATTCTACCGAAACCGGGTACCTCCTCTATTGGATTGGCGTCAAGCAAGATGGTTGATGGTATAATGTTTTCTAATGTTTGTAATGTTTTGTAGGTTCACCGAATGTCTTTGGACGAAAGCAATGTAACCAGACAGATTATGGAATATTTCCCAGGTCGGGAGTGTGGTTCCCTCGTGGAATCCTAGTGCCAAACTACGAGAATTCCAACATGGAACTGGCACGTGTTATGCCCGCCGGCACAGCTTGCCGGCGGCAAAGTATGAACAGAACGTGGGCGAAGTACTTCCATCGTCTGTCGGTTATGCGTTTATGGTGTACAAGTGCGTGCACGCGCGCTCTCACTGGAACGCGAGTGAAAAGGGACGTCGGCATGTTGATGATTGTCCGCATAATGAATCAACAAACCGATATTCAGGTACGCAGAATTTGACTGCCGTTCCTCCGTGCGTGTGGTTCACCGGGACGGTCGCCTTGTTATCGTCAGCTACAACATGCAGCATACACAAGACCTGCGTAGGTGTGAATGGCAGATGTATGCTGCTAATCGGCATTTAAACGCCGAACTGGAACGTGTGGTGTTTGGTTTGTTGCGTTGCTTTAAGTCGTCCATGGAAATCCGGGACTATGTCCGGAAAAACTATGGAATCGACTTAACGGGGGGTGATGTGCGGGTCCTGCGCGATAAACTGCGGCGCTTAGATTACCCTGTTTGCGATCTGCAGGGTATCCGAGATGCCTTGCGCCCATTTGGACCCATGGCTGTGTCCGTTTGTGATTATGCACTTTGAATGTATTGTCGATTACGTCTGTGCGCCTGCGTAGTTTGTTCGTGAAGTATGGTGTTGTTTGGGAACAACATGGACGATTACACTTGTCAGAAGCATGCCACGTTTAACTACTGGATACTGCACATTGTCTGTCTTCGTTACATTTAGAAATCTATTTCCAATGTAAATTTTTATCAGATACAACCTCACTATAACGCTATGCTTTGTGCAAGAGGTTCAATCATAAACCTCAAATTCGCCATCTTGCCATTTTTAAATGTTCTCGCCATAGAAATTTCAGCCTACGAAAATGGGGAGGACGCCGCAAAACACTTGATCGCGCTTTCCTTGTTTTGTGCACAAATGAACTTTAAACGCGCGCGCTTCCCTGCGTGTACACAACTAACCAATCAGAATGCTAGAATGCGCATGAGTCGCGCGCCAGTTGGTGCGGCCCAGTCGATTACCCAATTCAATTTTAGCGCTGAATCTGGATGAGACGTCGGAAACTGGCTCAAGAAATATAAGAACATGTTTCAAACCGACTTTGCTCGGTTTAAGCCTCAATGGAGAGTTCTTCCGTTACTGTGGGAGCTTTTGCGATAGCAGAACAGGGTCGGCTCACAAACTTCGTACCCCTTTAGGGCCACAACCCAAAGCTCTTTGAAACTATAGTCTGACCCAAGGAAACTTTTGCGTAAGTTCGTATAATTTGACGTTAGTTATTTCAAACCTTGAAATCTCCCCGGAGAGTCTTAATCTTTGCTTAAATTTGTTTAAGCGTGCCCAAAATCATTTTGGGCGCGGAACTCATTTGAAATGCCTGCCCTCTTGAGCAGGCGCTCAGTATTCGCACAATGGAATTGAATTTTTGAAAGCTACGACGTGTCCCTGATGGACTCAAGCATACAGGCGATTGAGATCGTCGCAATAGTCCAAACTTTTGAACCCCACCTAGGCATCCCGGGGTCTCAGAGATGCTGGGACAATATTCCGCCGGACTTTTTCCGCCAGAGGTATGTTTGCTTCAGTGGACGGTGAAATTTGGTGACTTTCACAACTATGAACGTAGGTTTGGATAGTTTTTGGTTTGAGCATGTACGTAACAGAATGCAACATTTCGGCGCAAATGGTTTTATTCCACCCGCAGAGGTTTTGCAGCCAAGAGCATTGTGCAGCTAATGGGTCCCGCCCAAGAGCCGAGCCCCAAACGCACACCCAAAATTTCTCTGAAACCATAGTTCGGAAGAAGAACACTTTAGCATACATTTTCATCATTTGGTGGCATTTATTCGGTTCCTTATGATCTCCCGGCGCGGGCGCCGTTTTTTTGGAAGTTGTTTAAACATACTCGAGATCCTCTATCGGCTGGGAATTCATATTTTAATGACTGCCAGTGGCTTCGCGCTGTTTCCCTGAAGGCGGTGTGAAATTTGTCGAAGAGCCAGTTTCTTCACGTGTTTTCTTCTGTATTGCAGCTGGAATTAATTTCGAAAGGACAAGGACAATAAATGCGCCTTATATGTGAGCGCAAACTCAAACTTCAGCAGCCTTTCATGACCTGTATCTCAAAAAGTCTCCTATCTCTGTGGCAGGTGTCTTTCAAGGCCAAGCCTTCTTGGGTCCATGGACATCCCCGTACATGGACATCTTGGGTGAGTCGTTTAGGGTTCTTATTGTGGTTAAGGTTCGCCAAGGAATCGTCACAAATTAAGGCCAGCATGGATTAAGGGTATTCTTGGGTCCATTGAGGGCGCACGGTGTTTCATTTCTGTCGCTCAGACATGGCAATAAGACGGCCGTGACTGCATCCGGCACGCAAAATAGGAAAAGTCTCAGAAAGACTTCTAGAAGGCACCATGATGTGAGTTAGACTGCGGCCCGAAATAATAAGCGGCCAAAAGTGGTTGCCATCCCTGACTAACTAACGTCTTCTGGACCCCGGTTTTCAAATATCTGACGAGAACCTTGTCGATATGGAATATGCAGAGGTCGTTCTCGTCTTCAAAGAGGAGAAAAAGGTGCAGTTGTTTTTTAATGAACTGACCAATGTCATCCCGTCCTTTGGTATGCACTCTGCAATCACAGTGTAAGGTAATAATAATGTTTGTTCACAACTGGTGGGTAGCGTGGGTTACGGCTATCTGCCTTTCGAGCATGAGCGTCGAGTACCAATGCACAAAAAAGGACCAATAAATCCGATTTCTGGAATCACTTTACTCTTCAAGATAATAATATACACATTTTCAACAAACCTCAACAGATTCTCCTCTTCAGATACCGTAAGAGTTACAAAATAAGGCGGGAGAAGCACCAGCCTGGGGATAAATCGCAGTTCACCTCGCCACAAATTCGATATCGTCACAAGTAAACAGGTATCGACGGCGAATGACCACAAAAAACAGTGTCCGACCAAAATCCGCAAAAGTTATAAAAATAGTTAATTAAAACAATAGGGATTCAGTTCATCGGGTGAAGGGGATTAAGTACGGGGATTGGCTGTCACATATGGTGAGGAATGGGAGCACATTCTTGGTAGGTTTTCTTCTACAGCGTGATCATAAGATTACATTCAGAATGAAGCATGATTTTGTTCGTAGTTGCACGTGATGGACCGAGTGGGCGAGAAGGTATAGTCAAGAGTAGGAAGGGCTTATTTGCGCGTGTGTTATCAAACTGGGTATGGCAGTGCCGTGCCGTCATTGTATTAACGTACTTCACTTTCTGGACAGCCCCGTAACGGACGTCATGTTTGAGATTTTTGGGCTGGAATGTGCAATTTTGTGAGCAGCGTTTTTTTAGTTGGCCAGGAGAATTCGCAGAAGTAGAAAGAATCAATCGTAAGATGGCAGGTGTTTTTCTGTTCCGTTTGGGGGTCTCTGGGGATGTAAATCATTGACCAGCTGGGCTGGATAACAGCAAACAGGGCGTCCACAACGGGTATTGCCGAAGTTCAAAGCTTGAAAATACAAGGGAATGGGATGAGGTCAGTAAAGCCCGGTGAGTTTAGGAGATATCTGATAGGATAAAGTGCATTATTACAGAGAAAAACCTGATCGTTTACCACGATCAAGGCGGTGAAAACAAGCTACTAAGTGAGACCGGATATAATTAGATTTGTACTTATTAGACACTGAACACGCAAGTAGCAGTCCAAGAAGGGGCATACGAATTTGTGAAGCGTTATATGAACATTCGAACTGGTATTTGTTCTGATTGTAGTGTGATAGACGGGGTCGATACAGGGAGCCCCAAGGCTCGGTTGGCGTTTGCTAATTTGAAATATCTATGACGTAAATTGGCATATCCCCTAATATCAAGAAACCGTATTATCGCCGTGCAGTACGGCCTGTTTTGTTTTTATGGCTGTGAGTTCTTTGGGTTTCAGAAAACCGTTGTCTCAAACGTAGTTTGCGATAGGTAGACATGATTGTAGAAGTGAAGATGAATGACAATACTGCGGCATGAACGATTATTTGAACGCGGCCGAATCCTACCTAACAGGCATGGAAATGAACCTCAGAATGGCCTGAACTAGCGAACAGCTTCCAACGTAGGTGCCCGAAATGTGGAAACTTATTGATATAAAACCGGATGCTGAAAATCACAAACGCAAGCACGTAAGCTGATCGGTTTCTCAGAAGGTAGCCACTAGCCGACGAGACTGCTTATGCGGCTGAGTAAAGGATACCCACGAGTTGACTCTAATAAGCCATGTTTTATTGGCATCGGGAAGCAGAATTGGAGTGAAGTTGGGCTTAGAGCTCTAGCTGAGCAGACTTGACACCAAGTACCCTCCCACTCACCAGGTCTTCGTTACCGCTGCGTCCATGGGTGCACGTTTGATGACGCACGTGTGCCTTGGATCCTAGTGCTCAAGACTATACTACTTGATCTTACGACTGACAAATATACATCTCTATTTAGTTTTAACTTCGCTGCGCCCAATAATGCAGATCATTGCCGAATCCCGCTATTGAATTATTCGATGTACAGACGACTCCCTCATTGTTGCCAATGGGAGTGATTGAGCAAGTAGTCGGTATACCTTTACAACAGTAAGCCTCCAGCCCGAGCGTGGAAACCGATTTGGAATTGCAGACAAAGGGATTTATTAAGCACTTGGTGAGTTCGCCACTACAACTTTGTTTAATTGTGTGCTTTAAATGATATCGTGGAAGGTGTGTACGAGTCGTAATTGACTATATATTTTTCCTTTCAAAAATCCTGTCGAGTAGAAGCGGCCTCCTGAAATTGAGAACTGGATTGTCCACACATTACGTTTGTACCGATACAACCAGTGAATAGAAACATTTGTTAGAAATGGTTGTGTATTTTTTGGTGTTGGCCGACGGCTGACACGTATGGACATGAAGGACCGCCATTGGTCGTTAGAGTAGTCTATTATGTAAGTTGGGGCATTAGTCAATTACAAGCACGTGTATGCGCCCTTTAGTTACCATAAGTAGCCACGGTAGGCAAAATCGTGTACGGTTATGAGCGTGACGGGCCGTCGTTGGCCATCGACTTAGGCTGCTGGGCATAGTTGAGGTCTCATAGTTGGCTTTGCACATGGACACGGGCCTAAAAACTACGATAAGTAGCCAAAGAGATGATATCGACTACAATTATTATTATGACGGACCCATCTTGGGCGTTGGTTGAGGCCTCATTTTTATCGGCTCGCACAACTAGTGGCCTGACGTTTACTACAGGTACTGGAAGCAAACGAAAGCGCGCACAGTTGCGGGTAGGATAGGCCGTTGTTTTCCATCAGATTAGGGTGGCATAATTGAGGTCGAATAATCAGCATCGCATATAGGCGTTGGCCTAGGGGGCATAAAAGGAAGCCAGGATAGACGATATCGCGCACACTTATGAGTGTGACGTCCGTAGTTCGCCGTTAGATTAGGCTTGTGTGCATAGTTGAAGCCTCGTATTATTAGGTTTGCATTAATGCTGGTGAGTAGCAGAGAAAAGCGGCAACGCGTATAGTTATGAGTATGACGAATTAGGGTACGTCGCATAATCAATGCTTCATACTAAACGTCGCATGTGGACACGGGCCTAGCAGGTACGATAAGTAGCCTAGTTAGGCGACTTTGGGTACAGTTATGAGTATGACAGGCGAGATGGAACAGTGTTTAGAGCGCGAAGGTACCGACCGGAAGGTCCGTGATTCGAGCCCGGCTTTTGCCTCTCGACTTCCCCTGTCTAGGCTTGAACAACCTGGCGGTATCCCAGCCCTCGTGCTTCCTTCTGGTTGCATGGCGGCTGGGAACCAAAGGGGTGCTACAGTTGAACTTTTTTTGACAAGCCGTCAGATTAGGCTACCACGCATTGCTGAGGCCTTATTTTCACCGACCCGCATAGTGTTTACTGGCGTTTACTATAGGTAGCAAAGATAAGCGACATCGCGTACGGTTACCAGTATGAGAGGCAGCCGTTTCTCATTGAATTATGTTACTGTGCATAGGTGGGGCCTCATAATCAGTGTCACAGCCGCGGGCTTAGCAGTTACAATAAGCATTCTAGAGTATTGGAAACGCGCACAGTTATGAGTAGGAAAGGCAGTCATTGGCCATTGAATCAGGTTGCCGTGTATAGGTGAGGCTTCATAATCAATGGCGCATATATACACGGGCCTAGCAGCTACCATAGGTAGCGAAGGTAGGCGAAGTTGAATATACTTATGAGTATGGCGGGTTAACTTGCCGCGCATAATCAATGCTTCTTAATCAACGCCGCACATGGACACGGGCCCAGCAGATACGATAATTAGCCAAGTTAGGTGACATTGCGTACGGTTATGAGTAGGACAGGTGAGATGGATCATTGTTTAGAACGCGAATCTACTGACAGTAAAGTCCGTAGTTCGAACCCGACCTCTGCTCAAGACTTCCCCTGTCTAGGCTTGAACAACCTGGCGGTATCCCAGCCCTCGTGCTTCCTTCTGGTTGCATGGCGGCTGGGAACCAAAGGGGTGCTACAGTTGAACTTTTTTTGACAAGCCGTCAGATTAGGCTACCACGCATTGCTGAGGCCTTATTTTCACCGACCCGCATAGTGTTTACTGGCGTTTACTATAGGTAGCAAAGATAAGCGACATCGCGTACGGTTACCAGTATGAGAGGCAGCCGTTTCTCATTGAATTATGTTACTGTGCATAGGTGGGGCCTCATAATCAGTGTCACAGCCGCGGGCTTAGCAGTTACAATAAGCATTCTAGAGTATTGGAAACGCGCACAGTTATGAGTAGGAAAGGCAGTCATTGGCCATTGAATCAGGTTGCCGTGTATAGGTGAGGCTTCATAATCAATGGCGCATATATACACGGGCCTAGCAGCTACCATAGGTAGCGAAGGTAGGCGAAGTTGAATATACTTATGAGTATGGCGGGTCGTCATTAACCGTTGGATTTGGTTATCGTGTATAGGTGAGGCCTCATAAGCAGCGTAGCACTTTGGCGCTGATCTGGCAATTACAATAAGCATCCGAGATGTTTGGAAACGCGTACGGTTGTGGGTATGGAAGGCCGCGATTGGCCGTTGAGCTAGGTTGCCGTGTATAGGTGAGGCCCCATAACCAGTGTCACACATTGACACCGGCCTAGCAGTTACGATAAGTAGTCCAGGTGAGTGAAGACGGCTACCGTTACCAGGATAACCGCTCTATGACGCACTCTACTTATGGTGAGTCATATTTCTAATATAAATGATACAATTGTGTCAGTAATTTACCTACAGTTACCTGCTGACGCTGTATTGCCCATATGCCAGTTATGCATAGCTGGGAAGGGCAATCATCCACAGAGGTTGCACTCGCATCTCCACTGCGCAATGCATGCTGTTTTCTGACAATGTTGTACTTAATGGAAGCTGGGCTCCACAAGAAAAAGTGTTGTGATGAAGTTCGCTGATCAGAACTATCTCGTTCGCTAAATCTCGTGAGTATAAAGAAAATAAATGTTGATGACCGATTTTCCCGGGTGGAATTTGCATTGGATATTCTGTAGATGTTATTTTATTCTTAAAAAACGCCAAAATATGGTGAAGCGCGATTTCGTGTTTTATCTCTCGTAAACCGGTAGCAAAATGCGAATCGGTGGTGTTTCGTGGCCCTGAAATTTCGCTGACATAAACAAAATGCTATCAGCAATATATCACCTGCGAGTGCAAATGAATTAGACCAACTCCCCGTAAAAGTCACGACCCCGAAAACCCCATAGTTTCGGCGGAACTAATTTTGGTGTGTTTCTAGTGAGCGGCGCTTATGCGGCCTACCCTTAATCGCAGACCCCAAGTTTCGCCGAAAACTTTTTTTTGAACAAAGGAATGTTTAACATGAAGTTTCAGCATTTGCTGGTGTTTATTCGCACTCTTAACTTTTCCCATGCGGTAGCAGTATTGTTTGAAGTTGTTTAAACGTGCTCGAGGCTCACTATGCTCACGGAATTCATACTTCAGTGGCTGCCATTTTATTTGCGTGACGTCTCGGTGAAAATTATGGGAAATTTTGTGAAAAATCTAGTTTCTTTACGCGTTTTCATGCGTGCTTGATTTCAAAATAATCTCAAAATCACATGGACAAAAATTACACGCTCTTTGTGCACGCACACTCAGAGTAAGTCAGCCATTTCCGACTGCTATAGGAAACGTTTTCTATCACTGCGTTAGGCGTCCTCCGAAATAAAGCTAGCAACTTTGCCACAGACATTAATTCTTGTAATGGGCGGCACATGGTATTTCGGGTGCATGGCAAGGTTTTATCCTCACCGGTATACTGAACTCTTCATAGTGCAACAGGAGGAATTAGCGGGTTTATGCTCAGAACAACCAGACAGAACAATTGAGTAGCCACTGCTTTAAGGTTCTGGCATAGATTCAATGCATAGGGACTTTCTTGTGTGTGCACGTAACACGCTGGTCCGGGAAATATCAGGGTGAACTACGGGCAAGCCATCGAACTGGGTATGGCAGTCGCAGTAAGACCTTGGACATGGGTGTGTGGACAGCCCCGTACAGGAACATTTCGAGTGAGCCATTTAAGGTCGCCATTGTAGTTGATATTTGCCAAGGAATCGTGACAAATTAGGGTCACCGTTAATCAGGGATGTTCTTGTGTCCATCGAGGGCGCAAGTTGGTTCATTGTTGCCGCTCAACCGAGAAAAAAGCAGCCGCATCTACATTGGGAACTCAAAATAGGAAAAAGTGCCGAAAGGTCTGCCAGAAGGCATTATGATATGAGTTAGACTGTGACCCCGAAAAGGCAGGCAAATGTAATCATACATCCCAACTATTGCAGTGAGGCGCTACTGCCCGATTTCAAAAATGGTAATCGATATTCAGGTACAGATACTAGGTATGCAATCAATCCGAATGTGTGGGGGCATGCGTTTTATGCTATCAATGAATTTTTGGATACGTAGGATTAATGTCCAGGATATATGCTACAACGAGGGCAAGCTTAGGCCGGCATCATAGGCGTCCGACAAAAGTTGCTTCCTTTTAGTTTTCCCTTTTTCTATTGCAGAAGGCGCACCATGAGGTTCAGCATGGAGTAAGGATAAAAGTAATGCAGTTGACGTGAGAGCTGACAACCTTGCAATCTTTCGCACGGTTGCGGTTTTCCCCGAGACACATTCCTGAATCTCAAGTCATGTGCGTATTAGGCGTGCTTGTTGTACGGCTATGATTTGGCCTGTTCGATTAGGGGAACTGAGATGTCTTCTGGTGTTCAACAACCATAGCCGGTAGTGGTTGGGGCCGGCGTATTCGCAACAAGGCAACAAGAAAGTTGGTTTTCGGTTTTGCAACAGGGGTTTCCATTGAAAGATGTGTCCACCGTTGGTAGGTTCATGTGTTGCGTATTCTGAACCAACGTTTGCCGAAGTGAGTGTTTTTTTCCGTGCCCAGTTTACAGAAGTGGCCAGTCCCGGACCTGACAGAGGGATACGAATAAGAGTACGAAGGGGTTGAACGCCATCGTTGGTACTCGCCTTTCAGGAAAGTGACCGCGTGATCTCCAACGCGCCTGGTTGGAGACGCTGCAACATATGGCTGCTTACCGATAGTGATGGTATTCTCGTTGTCATTTTCTATCCATATTGCTTGAATGAGTGTCTGTAGGTGTGTGCGCCTCAAAATAAGTGTAATTAGCGAGCACTAGCGCTCTTCCTTGTTTACCTTTATTCCTTCCCTCATAACAAGTATTTAAACTAAATCACGGTTGCAGGGCAGCGAAGCATCAGTTTTGGACACTGGTGTCGTGCTGGCCGTGATAACGGCAAGGCACATGGAGGGGACGGATTATGTGGAACTAGGGTCAATCAAGCACTTAGAGGATAAAGGCGGGAGTAGTGACGTTTTGCCGGTGTATGTTACCTGTATGTGGGTTGAAAAATACGTTCCTGGGCAACTAGCTATAGTAAACCTTGCAATTCCCAGCTAGATCATTGTCGTTATTTGAAGAAGTTGGATTGTATCGGCCTTAGCTGTTGTAGTAGCTCATCTATTCGGATATTGTAGACATAATTTTGGAAGTGAAAATATATTACACTATTTCGGCATGAGCGGTAAGTTGGATGAGGCTCAAACATTTAAGACAAGGAATAGAGCATCAAAATAGCCTGAAATAAGGAGCAACTTCCAACTTGTGTCTGGGATGTACAAGCTTATTCTTCTATAATTTGATGCCAAAAATCACAACTGCAAGCACGTTAGCTGATCGGCTTTCCAGAAACGATAACCGAGGTTGTTACTGCGGTTGGGCATGGGGTGGTTACAAGTATGATGAGGACGACGGAGCTGTCGGTTTTATTTAGCTAAATAGTAACGGTATCGGGGAGCAGAAGCGAAGTGAAGTCGGGGCTTAGTGCTCTAACTGAGCAGATCTGGCACGAAGTACCCGCCCACTCACTAAATCTTCGCTACCGCTGCATTAGTGGGTGCACGTTTGAGGACGCATGAGGCCCATGGATCCTAGGGCTCAAGTCTATACCAAATTGCCGTACGACTGATTAGTGTACGCACCACTTTAGCTTTGACTTCGCTGCGTCCGGCAATGTATATGGCCGTTATCGAATCATCGATGTACACACGGCTCCCTCATTATCACCAATGGGACTAATTGGACAAGGCGTAAGTTTACCTTTATGGCAGTAAGATTCCAGCTTTGGTGTTGACACCCATCGGGAATCGTGGACAACGGGATTTACTAAGTACTTGAACAGTTAGTCACTACAACGTTGTTTGATTATGTGTTTTCAATGACACCAAGAAAGATGCATACAAGTCGTAGTTGATTACACATTCTTCCTGTCGGGTCGAAGCGGCTTCTTACACTGAGAACTGGATTGACTACGCGTTATGTTTACGGATGCAGCCAATAAATACAAACATAATTCTTCAAGGTTGGTTACGTTTTTCAGACATGGGCTCGGAAGACGAACGAAATATGTAAAAGAGCCGATATGAAGGACCGCCGTCGGTTGTTTGTTGTCTATTGTGCATGGTTGTGGCATTATGGTCAGCTGCGAGCATGGGCACGGACCTGGTAGTCACAATAAATAGCAAAGGTAGGCAACAGAAGTGGCCTACGCATCCTCACTACAGTTGTCTAACGCTCTTATACCTGATGGGAAGCGAGCTCCATAGGAAAATGTGCTGTTCTGAAGTTCGCTGAACAAACTCAGCTGAGGGGAATAAAGCAAACAAACGCCACTGACCAACTTTCTAGATAGAATTTGTATTGCATAGTCTGTAGATGTTAATCCCATGCGTAAAGCACGCCAAAAAACGCCACAATATGCTGAAGTGTGACTTAATGCTTCACCTCTCTAAAACCGGTAATAAGATGCTCATCGGTGATGGTCCGTGAAATTTGTTGTGGTCTGGCTACCCAAAAAGCTACTTTGCCTGGAGTGTGTGGCAAAGAAATAAAAATAATAACGTTAGCTTGAGTATACAGTAACAAAGAGAGTCAAAAGGAACAGACTCACTAAAAATTATTCTCTTTAAGATAGTTCATGATTGGCCCAGGTCAGCGAATAAATAATAATCCAATCATGGTTGTCCAGGGGTCTTCTTTTGAACAGTTCTCACATACAACAAATTCCGAAGATAATCTGAAATGTTCTGCTACCAGAGTCAGCACATGAAACTCGTGAATGACCGCTGTAAGCGCGAGCGAAATCAGAAGAGAAAGTCGAAGCAAGTGATCATGTTTGTGTTGTGTGTAAATTGGGCAAGAGCTCGTTTCTGTAGTTTTTCGTATTCAAACAAAAAGCGTTCGTGCAATTGACGAAAGGCGTCATGTTGCAATGGAAGCAAAAGAAAGTTACAGAACACCACAAGCTTGGCCTACACTTTATGGGTGCAAAGCGCATACCGAAGGAGGGGATGTCGTTGAACAGTTCTTCCAATAAAACCATGAGACGAAAAGAGTCTTTCCTGTTTATTCCAGCTCGACAATTTTTTCGACGGCTGCTATATGTGCACTTGGGTTTGGAAGATCCAGCGTTCGTCGCATTATCCCATCGATCGCGAAATTAAAGACTAATGGGCAGAGGGGGCAACTTTGTCGGACGCCACTTTGTGTATGAAAGCTTCTGGAGAGCTCTCTCTCTCCATCAACTAATCAAAAAAAGTGGTATCATCGAAACATTTCGCAAAAAAGACGAACGCTAAGAACTTCGGAGAATAATGTACCGAGCAATGGGCTGAACACTTCAAGAAGTAGTTAAGCTGATTTCCCTCAACACAACCTCGAAATGGTCGTTGGTTTGTTCGCTGAGCTGGGCAATTTGATTGCAAACGTTTCATCACCAATCGAGGTGACATCATCAGTGCGTTGGTAGGGAGCGTGGTGGAGCGTAGCGATGGGTTGGTGGTTGTGCGCGAACTAGTGATCAAAAGGTCCGTGATTCGAACCTAACATCTGCCTCTCGACCGCTCTTGTCTAGGCTTGAGAAACCTGGTATTAACTCAGCCTTCGTGCTTCCTTCGGTGGGCATGGCAGCTAGGCACCGAAAGGATGTTACATTGGACGCTTGCTTATTATTACTTATCCCGTTGAACAACCCAACACCATCCATCCGCCAGCAGCAGAAATCCAGCGCGAAATATTCCCCCAACTGAGAAACATGCCCGAACCGGATAGTCTGCACCCCGCACACAGAATTTGCGATGCAGTTCTGGTGAGCACTCTGACCACCCTACCAAGAAGGTCCCTATTGTCATCAATATCGACAGTATCCAACGGTAGTGCACAGCTTCTGTATTTACTGAGGATGGTTTTGAAACAAGACAATACCAGCGAAATGGAGCCTCTCGACCCTGTTCTAAACCTTCAAAAGGAGCACAAAAACATCACGCGGGAATTGTCATGGCACAAGCCTGGTTGCCGTGGCATCCAAGATGCCTCTGGTATTACTTTTCACATGTTGATCGATTACACAAAGAAACAATCTCATAAGAATCAAGGTGGGTTTCTCCATGGGCGCGGATGCATTGATCATATCTTTATCTTGAGACAATTTATTGAACAGCCTTACTCTTTAAAGCGTCCCACGTTGGTCGTTTTCTTGATGTGGAGCCTGCCTTCGGTTGCCAGAAACCTCGGCAGCGTTTGGCCATCAAAGGCGCCCACTGTAAATTTATATCCCTAATGAGGGCAGCGTGTTCGGAATACCGTGGGTGAGTACGGATATGCAACAAACTTTTGTCTGAGTTCATCACAGCCAGTGGTGCAACACGAAGCTACCCTATCTTACCATTCCTCTTCAACTTAGTTATTGACGTGCTGTTCGAAACTATGTGCCTGGCTCTGAAACTTCGGGGACCGAAATGCTCCCGGGGCGTTCGCCCACAGACAGAAAGTGGGCGATACTGCTCAAATATTGGTTCAGATCTTTCAAAGGTGAAATCATTTTAAACAGTCTACTTCTGCCGCATGGCTTGGTGTGCGCTTCACACATGCAAAACGTAAAGTGCTGCTGCACGCCTGGGTGGCATAAAACCCAATCCACATGCTTGCGGATCAGGTAGTCGACGTGGTGGATAAGTTTATCTACCTGCACAGGTGTACAGGTTCCGGCTGACTTGTCGAATTCGGCGGACGAAGAAAGCTTTTATCAGTTGGTAATGTGTTGGAATACTGGTAG